>CM046037.1:43331428-43388928 GCA_025215565.1 Flaveria ramosissima | reverse complement strand
GTGATTGTTTCTTAATATTCAAACAAATTCGTTTTAAAGTTTCTTGCTTTATGCGCTTTTGCTTATTAATCCATTCAAAGTTTCAATTTTTGATTACAAAGTTTGAGTCTTTTAGTTAGTCGAGTCGTATTCGTTAAACACTTTCCACAGAATCCCTCAAGAGATGACCTTACTTACTCTTGCACAATAAAGGTAGCTAAGAACGATAAATTAAATTGTTTTTGATCGAGTCTCGACAACCAGATCAAAACAGCGTCATTGCCGGGGAATTAGTGCGCTTATTGTTTAATCGTTTTTACTTGCTTTTCTTAAAAAATTTAAAAAATCTAAAAAGATTTTACTTTTCTGTTTTTCATTTCAATTTGTTTCTTTGTTCATTATTACCTGAGGTATTTGTGTTTTCTTGTTTGCAGGTGACTATTACGTTAATGCATACAAGATTTTCAGGAAGGACCTCACCGTTGCACTTTGATCCAAAAATTAAGAGAACTTTAAGAGGGAATCGTGTGTTTCACAAATCATCAACTTCAAGGATTTCTCAACTTCTTGGTCAAACAAGATCTGAAGAAGGTACATCTTCAGCAACAGCTCAACGGAGTTTCAATAGGCTTTCAAGAACTCCCGAAAGTAACCAAGCAAGAAGAATGAATAATGCAGAAAACCAAGGAGGGACATAACCCAACCAACCTTTGGGAGACATCCCCTTCCCTGTGTTTCCTCCACCTAATGATCCTCCACCTCAACCACAACCAGTGCAACCTCAACCCTAGTGGCTGATCCCTGTAAATCAAGGGGTGCAACTCCAACCTCCTCCCATAAATTTCCAACCAGCACCAAATGTTTGGATCCGTTATCCAGGTTTTCAGCATGACGTGGAAGGCATCATCATAGCACTGAGGACCGGTTTTCAGTTGAAGGTAGTCACCATACTAAACATGTGGAAGATTGGATTGAAGATCAAGTTAACATGGTTGGACCAAGGCTTTTGAAGTCTGACCATAATGTTTAGGAATTCTACCTCACCTCCATGGTATGGAAAATAAAGAACCCTACTTGCATATATCCGAATTTGAGGCATCATGTAGCACCATTGGTGGCCAAGGCTTCTCATTAGATGAACTTAAATTGGTCCTATTCTAATTCACCCTTAAAGACAAGGCTAAAAAATGGTTCCTATCTCTACCATCGGCAAGTATTTATACATGGGTACAAATGCAACAAAAATTCATGTATGAATACCAAAGGACAAGTGATGCAAGCTGAGCCATTCGAGGATTTACACAACAATCTGGTGTACAATTTAATAAAGCTTTTCACCGGTTAAAGGAAATGCAAGAACTTACCCACATCATGGCATAGCTAACTGGGAGTTGATTTCAGCTTTCTATGATGGATTATGACTGGAGGATGCAAGAGATGTAAATTACACAAGTGAAGGAACCTTTACCTTAAACCATGAGGATGATGACTGGGATATTCTTGAAAGGATGAATATGATCTCCAAGAAGCGTGCACAATCGAGTTGAAGGTCAAAAGGGTCAAGTGTAAAGATGGTGAATGATCATATAGCCATGGATAGAATTGCGGTTTTGGAACGAGTCATTGCAAGCCTAAAGGTTGGAAAGAGTGGTGTGGCACACATATCTAGTGAATACGACGTATGTGGCTATGTAATGACATAGGCCACACCTCGGATACATGCTACTTAAATTTGGGGAAGAGTGAAGAAGTAGATCAATTACAAGGCTAAGGAGAAAGGAAGACATATGACATGAATTCCAATACCTATCATCCCGGTCTTAGAAATCACCCAAATCTTAAATATGGTTATTCTAATAACCAAGTGAATCCTCCTTTTCAGGTACCAAATCAAGGAAGGAACCAATATCAAGGCCGACAACAAAGCTACAATCTAGACGTCTACCAAAAGAATAACTACAATCAAGGGAATTACCAACAAGGAGGTCAATACCAACAAAGGAATCAACAACATCAACAAGAAACTTCTACAAGTAATGGTAATGACAATGCAATCCTTGTGGCAATTCAAGACCTTGCAAAGGAGATGAAAGAGTTTAAGCAATTCAAAGAGGCGCAAGAAAAAACAATGAGGCCATTGCAAAGTAACTAGGACAATTAGTTGAACAATTATCCAGACGGGAACAGAGGAAGCTTCCAAGTGACACAACCAAGAACCCTCAACATCAAGCCTCAAGTTCAAAGAACATGCACATAAACTCGATTAGTATTGTTCCTAAATCTACATGTATTGATTATGATTTAACCTCTACTCCTCAAATAGTTGCAGTTAATTATAAGGAAGGTGATGAATAAGAAGGAAATGACATGGGAGAACCAATCCTTCCCATTCAAGTTAGGAAACTAAAAATCAAGAGTGCACTTTTGGATTATAGAGCCGGTGTGAGCATCCTTCCTGGGAGCTTGTATGACCAATATGACTTTGGTCCATTACATGAAACCAACAACATAGTGGTGCTTGCTGATTCAACATGGAAACAACCACGAGGAATGGTCAAGGATGTCATCATCAAGCTAGGGGAGTTCTACTACCCAGTGGATTTAAGGTGCTTGATTATACACCTGTATGGACGAATGAGCAATCAAAGGTAATTTTAGGGTGCCCATTCTTGGCAACAACTATAGCTCAAATCAATTACCGAGGTGGAATCATTGACTTGACATATCAAAACCATAAGTTGTTTTTTAATGTGGTTTCAAAATCAATTACATATAAGGCTAATGATGATTTTTTTATAATAAATGTTACTAACGGGTGTGCTCCTCCTCACATCTCACATGTAAGTGTCATCACCAAGGAAAATGCCTTAGATCATTACAGGTTTGAGCTCAAAAATGTGGAAAAGGAGGAGAATGTGAAGGTGGATCTACTAAGAAATGAAAAACCGAGACGAAAGGTAAAGATGGGTAAACCACCGGATCAAGTGAAGTCAAGGGTCAAAGAAGAGATGTTTGACCAATACGGGAGCAAACTAGAAAATCTATGAAGCTAGGAGAAGCAGTTTTGTTGAAAATGAATTTAGAGAAAAGCACTCAATACGACCACCATAAGTGGTCACAGGTAAGGTCCGGCTGAAGACCTAAAACTTAGCACTTGTGGGAGGCAACCCGATAACTTTGTGGGTTTGTTCACTATAAACCCTCACGAGACTACAACTCGTCCACTCGGGTCTATCGAGGGGTTTAAAGGCTTGTTGCATATGCTAAATGCAACCGTGATTCCTACGAAAGTGAGTTTTACTTCTTTTATTAGTTTTTGTGTCCTTTGTTTTGTATCTTTTAGCTAGTTCAATCATGCACAAGAAGCAAATTCTCAAGTGTGGGGAGGCGTAAGTCCCTTAGTAAAAGCTCTCACTAATTATCAGGTCTATGTACTCCTTCCTTATCTTGCTTATTAATCATTACCATGTTTATTCATGTTGTAAAACCATACATTGGGGACAATGTATCCCAAGTGTAGGGATAAGGGGAAGAATTGAAAGAAAATTTCGAACCTTTTTGAAAAATTGAGCAACTTTGAAAAACTTGTCTAAGTAAACTTAAGTGTACATTGAACTCAAAATTTTGCATACATGGTTAATTGTTACTGGTTTGTGCACTTATGGATCTTTTGGCATGTTTGTTTTGAAAATTGAGTAATGCACCCTAATCATGAATCTTCATAAAAGTAGGTGAAAGTCCCAAGTGGTGTAACAAACCGATTGTAGATAACATACATGCTACACATTTTATTACCTCTTTCCATAATTTCCGTGAGAGTTGAGCCTAATTGAGAGACTCATAGTATACTATGAGTTATTTTATTTTTTTGCATAAAGAAGGAATCCACGATGTGCATTCGAGTTAGAACTCGTGTAATTGATACATATCAAGATCATAGACCAATATGTGCATAAATATGATAGAGGCATTAGGATTGAACCATTTTTTTAAACCTTTCTTTTCATTTCCATACCAACAAAATATTCCTATAGATACCATGTTGAGCCCCAACTTGTCATTTCAAACCAAAACAATAAACCCAAAAGCCTTAGCCTTTTTATGGAACCTTAGGGGATGAAGTCCAATCCATAACATATTTGGAAGAGTCATGTCAATAGCAGTTCAATCATAGTAAGGTTATTCTTGAGAAAAAAATAGAAACAAAGAGCTAAATATGAGGTCAAAATGACCAAAATATGCAGCATCCAAAAAAAGTGTGAAAAAATGTACAAGTAGTGCAAGCAAAAGAATAAGAGTGATAAACGACACATCTATTGTGTTTAAGTTGGATTCCATTCTCCGTTAGCCACTCTAAAATCCCTTTCAATCCCACCTTAAACCCTAGCCTAACATTACCACCCTAGAAAAACCACTTGATTTTTGTATTATATTGTGTCAATTGATGGCGATTTGATTAATATACGAGCTTATGATTAGTATGTGCATTCGTGGTTTGAGAGCTCTATAAACACTAGTATATCATCACTAGTTCACAAAATAAACCGAGAGGAGTGTTTATTGTGAGAAATGTGAAAGCATGAATGTTTGAAGCAAAAGGTGAGTATATGCCAACCAAAGATTATAAAGGCAAATAGTATTGAATGATTAGGCTATGAATATTACATCATGAAGTTGAAAACTAAGCTTGTCTTGGGATTTTACTTGTTTAAGGTAGTGATAATGTGGCATGTGCGCTTAATTAGTGATAAGTGTGCAAGTAAGTTTGTTTGAGGAAAAACAAAAGGTTAAGTGTGGGGATGTGATCAAGTGTCAATATTTGGTGTTTAATTGATCAAAATATTTGATTTTACATCATGATTATGGTGGAACAAGTTCAAGTTGTTTGTGTTTTGGATTATAAGTGATTGGTGCTAAAGAAAGCTTATTTTGGATGAAAAGATGCAAAACGGGAAATCGAAACTAATTTTGGTGAAACATGAAGAGTATGGAAGAAGCGGGATGGAAATCGGAGCCCGAGAAGTGAAGAAATGCAAAAACCGAAAGTTCGAGACCATGGTATCTTAAAATGGGCATAACTTTGGCTAGGAAACGAGTTATGGGGCTCACGACCTGTCAACGGAAAGCTCGTGAAAAGTTACATGTGAAAATCAAAATTTTAGGGTGGCGTATCATACGCCGGTTGGCGTATTGGCGGCGTATTTGACAAAATTTTCAGAAAGTTGGGCGTATTGGAACTGTCTTGGGCGTATTATACGCCCATATGGGCGTATGATACGCCGGTTCCCCAACTACCTTCCGGATTTTGTGGATTTTCAAGTTTATTTAAGCCAAATCAAGCCCAATTCGATCTAGAACTTCTTGGAGACGAAAATTGACAAACTTTAGGTGATTTTCGATGTTCTAAGGCTCCCCAAATCATCCACAAACATTCTCCTAGTCAAGATTGAAGATGGAACGAAGATGATGCGTGACTAGGTTCTCTTGATTGCTTTCAGGAGTATGATTCTTGTAAAGTGAGATGATTGGTATGATTGATTAAGTTTTTGTATTAAACATTGATCTATTGAATGCAACATTATGTTTTGATTGATTTTAACAAGTTACTTATAAATAAAGTTGTTTGCTTGATTATCAGTTTTTTGGTTTCCTTGCATCGTGAACTCATTAAGAAAAGTAGGCAATGTGATTTAAGTGAATTGTTAACATTGTGAATGAACGAGTCTTAAAATATTGTTCATGTGTTGTCACTTTAATAAAAATCTAAGATCTTGAAGTATTGTTTCTTACAAACCCTAATTTAAAAGTACCAATTGTTGATATTGCAGAACTGAAAACCCAAAAGTGATTGTTTCTTAATATTCAAACAACTTCGTTTTAAAGTTTCTTGCTTTATGCACTTTTGCTTATTAATCCATTCAAAGTTTCAATTTTTAATTACAAAGTTTGAGTTTTTAGTTAATCGAGTCGTATTCCTTAAACACTTTCCATAGATTCCCTAAGGAGACGACCTTACTTACCTTTGCACAATAAAGGTAGCTAAGACCTTAGCGGATCCACTTTCACATTCTCCTCCTTTTCCATATTTTCGAGCTCAAAACTTTAAGGATCTAAGGCATTTTCCTTAGCTACCTTTATTGTGCAAGGCTAAGTAAGGTTGTCTCCTCATGGAATCTATGTAAAGTATTTACGGAATACGAATCGACTAACTAAAAGACTCAAACTTTGTAATCAAAAGTTGAAACTTTGAATGGATTAATAAGAAAAAGTGCATAAAGCAAGAAACTTTAAAACAAATATGTTTGAATATTAAGAAACAATCACTTCCGAATTTCCAATTCTGCAAGATCAACAATTGGTACTTTTAAATTAGGGTTTGTAAGAAACAATACTTCGAGATCTTAGATTTTGATTAAAGTGACAACACAGGAACAATCTTTTAAGACTTGTTTATTCTTAATGTTACCAATTCACTTATATCACGTTGCCTACTTTTCTTAACGAGTTCACGATGCAAGGAAAGCGAAAAACTAATAATCAAGCAAACAATTTTATTTATAAGTAACTTGTTTAAATCAATCAAAACATAATGTTGCATTCGATAGATCAATGTTTAATACAAAAACCTAATCAATCATACCAATCGTCTCACTTTACAAGAATCGTACTCCCAAAAACAATCAAGAGAACCAAGCCACGCATCATCTTCATTCAATCTTCAATATTGACTTGGAGAATGTTTGTGGATGATTTGGGGAGACTTAGAACACCAAAAATCACCTAAAGTTTGTCACTTTTTGTCTCCAAGAAGTTCTAGATCGAATTGGGGGTTGATTTGGCTTAAATAAACTTGAAAATCTACAAAATCCAGAAGTTAGTTGGGGAACCGGCGTATCATACGCCCATATGGTCATATAATACGCCCAAGATAGTTCCAAAACGCCCAACTTTCTCAAATTTTTGTCATATACACTGCCAATACGCCAGCCGGCGTATGATACGCCCAGGGCGGCGTATGATACGCCCAGGGCGGCGTATCATACGTCGAGCCCTATAAAATTTTTATTTTCATATGTAGCTTTTCACGAGATTTCCGTTGACAGGTCATGGGCCCCGTAACTCTTTTCCTAGCCCAAGTTATGCTCATTTTAAGTTACCATGGTCTTGAAGTTTTGGTTTTTGCATTTCTTCACTTCTTATCCCGCATCTTCCATACTCTTCATGTTTCACCAAACTTAGTTTCGGTTTCCTGTTTTGCATCTTTTCATCCAAAGTAAGCTTTCTTTATCTCCAATCACCTATATTCCAAAACACAAACAACTTGAACTTGTTCCACCATAATCATGATGTAAAATCAAACATTTAGATTAATTAAACACCAAATTATTGACATGTGATCAGTTAACTCTTAGTTTGCAAAGTCTTAATTGGAGTTCAATTGATTGAATATGAAATAACAAACACAATAAATATTAATAATGAAGAAGAAGAACAATTTAAATGCAATAAATGAATGAACACAATTTGATACAAAAGTATTTCACTCAAGATAGATCAATGAGTACAAATGATCAAATAATAATTGCTAATGATGATGTTTGCTATGATTCTATCAGTGATTTTGGTTTAATCTATGTGACGGCTTCTAGTGTTTATGTGATTGATTGATTGTGTTGATTGATGTATTGTTAGGTATTCAGCCATCCTCGTATTGTGAACCTAGGTCTTGTATTTATAGGCTCATGGATTTACTACTAGGGTAATAGTAAATCACTTGCAATCAGTAACTTTCTTATTTAGGTAAGAAAGTTACTCAGAGAATATTATGATATGACATTCTCTGATTGAGTTAAAGTCGTCAGGGGAGGTTGACTTTATCACATCATTAAGTGATTGATCTTGTTGAGTACTTGGTAACATACATGCAAGTGTTGGTCTTCCGTAGGAGTTTTTCCTTCTGTAGGAGTTTTGTCTTTCGTAGGATTTTTGTCTTCCGTAGGAGTTATACTTCAATTGGAATTCAAGTTGTTCATCCCTAGATCTTTGATCTTCTGAAGGGTCCCTTGACTTCATCCACAGAAAAGTGTTCTTCCGCAGAAGATCCTCGGATGCACTTTGATTAAGACTATCTACAAAAGAACAAAATGTTCATCCGCAGATGTTTCGTACATTTAGTTAGTTTACAAAATTGACTAAGTATATAATCCTAAGCCTGCAATTACACATAGTTCATCATAGTTATGGGTTAACTTATATATATACAAAGCATACTTTAAGATAATGATTTACAAGAGTTCATTCAAAAATTAATTAATGTGTTAAGCTTATACAATGTATCTAGACCTATCAAATCTAGATCCAGCTATACTCCCCCTTAGGCTTGCACACTTGTAATCAGTTCTTCAAAATTAACAGCTCTTTAACTCTTGACACCATCTTTTTGTTAAAATAGAAGACTGCATCCTTTAGATAATCATACTTGTATTTGATCTCCATTCTGCAAATCTTCTGTAGTGTCTCAAACCTCAATCCCAGAATATTTTTTTCAGTAGTAAGGGTTTCCAAAACATTATTGTTGTGTACTATCTCCAATTCATCTTGTTAGAGATTCTTAGCTCACTGACTTCAGATATCTTTGTTCAATTAGCTGTCCAGCCTTAAACTTCCTTCTCTTATATGCCTTTGCATGCAATTTGTCAATGACTTGAATGAGGTGCACATACAAGCATAAGTCATTTTGGGCTTGTTCATATTTGAGTTTTGGGAAGAACTTATCATGAAGGTATGAGGTGTAGCTCGGATGAAGTATTTGATTTCAACCGGATCAAACAGTCTTATGCTCTTTTCTTCTTCTGATCTTCTTTCTCAGCAATACTAATTCTTTAGTTCTCTCAACATATCCCCATTCAATTATGGGAAATGTGTATTGATTACCTTCAATGATCTTGATTGCTGTTGTTTTTCTGTTTGTGTATCCAACCCTCCTCAGGATTTCATCATCAATCAAAGTAGAGGAGTTGGATTTGAATCTTTTCTGCCCTTGATTTCTTCTGCTATGCTCAGCATCATCTCTCCTTGCTTCCTTAAGCACATCATCTTTGAATTTAGTTTTCAACTTACCCACTAATATAGAGAAATCTCTTCCTCTTTGGTTTATTGGGTAGTTGGAGATGATTATGCCTTGAAGATCATGAATGTCAGAATCAAGAAGATTCAATATTGTTTCTACAGAATGGAAGTACTGAATCCTTCGAGAAGTCCTTTTTATTACTGTACAATCCCAATCTGGATCATATTTCCAGGCCATAATCATGTTTTCATTAGCAGATCTGGGAGTTGTGAGATGGTCAAATAGTTGGATCAGTATGGACTTCTCTTCAGTAATTTCTCTTACTGTTGTACAAAGTGGCCATACTTTGGCAGGTATAACTTCCCTTGGTTCTCTAATGAGTTATTCTTTCCCTTTATATTGATCTTTGCTTTCCACTATCACTGGTTTAGCTGATATCTTTTCTTGATGCTCATATGTAGGATTTGGAGCTTCAGTCCTGAATCTTACTCTAGTTTCCAATTCCACCTTCATGACATGCTCCACCATTCTTCTCAACTCTCCCAATGATCTTCATTTTAACTCATGCATCTTGTAATTATGACCTTGCAACCAACAAGTCATATTGTATTTGTTGAGTTTAGATGTCTCATAGTGACCGAGCTCTTTCTTTGTTTTCTGAATAGATTGAAATTCTGTAAAGGCTTCATAGTTGTAATTTGGGATCATGAATCTTGCTAGCTCAAAATCCTTAAGTACATCCTTCATCTCATTCATACTCATTCTTTCTACCATGTTATATGGAAAAGCATGGTTGATCAGAGTCATGAACATAGTAGATTCTGGCCTTTCTTCCAGGATGTCTTTTGTAGTCAACAATTCATCACTTTTGAATTCAGTTATTCTTTTGGAGACTCCATCTTAGTTAGTTCTTCCCATTATGCATCGCTCTCAGCATCATCAAGTGAAATTGGCTTTATAGTTGACAACTCTACAGATGGAGTGTATTCTGGTGACATAATTCTTGCTCTTTTTGGGGAGTCTTGAATTTCTACTTCTTCTTTTTTAGTTTTCTCCAAATATTGTCTTTTCCTGCTGTATTGGATTGTTGACTTTAAAGTATTAGCATACTCTTTTGTTGTTTTTAATGGTGGTGCAGTTGATTCAAGAGCACATATCTTCATTTTCAGCTCATCTATTTCTTCCTCTTTTATTTTTAGTAGAGCAGCTTGATCAGAGATAGTGTTATTAGCTTTGTTGACTTAATCATAAGTTGCTCCTTTTTAGATTTCTCATGATCAATTGACTCTTTGAGTTCTTTAACTAACTCATCTAGTGCATCAATCACTTTATTGTTACTTTGAGCATCTTCTCTTAATATTTTAAAGGATGCTTCTTGTTTTGTCAATTGGTCCTACTTATCCCTTATCATTCCTTTCAACTCCCTTATTCTCTCCAATCTCTTGTTTGACTTGATAGTTAGCTTGTTATACTTAGCAACAAGATAGCTTTTACTCACATCAATGTCATCATCATCCAAGTCATCTTCATGATAAGCTATAACATCAGCATAATTGGCTTCACCCACAGCCTTTTGTTCAACCTCTTGCTCTTGTGCTTTCTCATCATCTAAACACAATTCCCAGTTTTCTCTTCTTTCTCGGCCTCATTATCTTCCTCAAGGTTTAACACTTCTGTTGGAGCAACACTTGCAGTGCTTGAGGTTGATTCATCTGCTGGGGATATTGGCTTTTGATGAGGGGATTGTTGAAGATTGGGAGTAAGTGAAATATGTCCAGTGATATTGGTGTTGAGTGATGATGGAGATTGGGGAATGGACAAGGGCTAAGTGTTTTCACTGGCTTGGGAAACTGGTTCAGTAGCACCAGTGTTTAGGGATGTTTGTGAGTGTATGGGAGAGATGGGCAAAGTGTGATCACTTGCTTGTGATTGTATTGGTGGTGATATAGGGTGATGTTGAATTGGTGATTATGGGTGAATGGGTGAGATGGTTTGTGTATTTTCACTGGCAGGGGATTAAATGGTGGTGATGTATGAGTTATTGAGGAGGATAGTGAGAAGCTTGTTCAGTAGCAGCAGGAGAGTTGTCTTCTTGATCTTCATACACCAACTCTTGAGGAATATTGGCATTAGGATCAACCACATATGCAACCATGGGCATATCTTCAGTTCATACTTTCCACTAATCTTGTTTAAAACAGATCTTCCCACATAAGCTTGCACAAAGGCATCACCTGCTCTATCTATACCAGGCAACTCAGTATTGATGATCAGCTGAAGGAACCTTGGAAACATGTACATCTTATTAGCTTTTTGTACTCTTATTTGATCACAAAAACATCCAAAGATGTATTTTGAGTAGTTGTA
Organism: Flaveria ramosissima; assembly: GCA_025215565.1. Taxonomy (NCBI): domain Eukaryota; kingdom Viridiplantae; phylum Streptophyta; class Magnoliopsida; order Asterales; family Asteraceae; genus Flaveria; species Flaveria ramosissima. Next base: position 43,377,512 of record CM046037.1, on the reverse strand, counting down.
GGTTCTTCCCTCAAATATTCCAATAATTCCAAAAGAAATGTGCCTTGAAAACCTATCTAGACCTGATTTCCTATTTGAAATGCATTTCAGATAAGTGTGACATAAAAATCTATATGGCTTGCACAATCTTCCTTTCTTGATTTCACCCTTGTCAAAATCACCATCATAACTCATCAAATAGAAGATCTTCTCTATGTATTCATTCTCAAACACATCTGGGTGACCTGCCTCATGTTCTCCTAACTCAAGAACTCTCCTAATGTTCAGAAACCCTCATCCGTTCATTCATAATCTTAGAAATCATCACTTCATTTTCCCCTTCTTGTTCTATCATAGCAGAGTTCTAGAAGTCTATAAAGTGCTGTTGGTGGATTACAGGGTCTGCCATTAGGGCGTAGAACAGCCTGGATCTTCTTAAGTACAGTATGATGTCTCGACACCTTTCAGACACAGGGTCGTCGACATTTAGAAAAGCGCATACGTTGTGCTCTCTAGCAAACCAATTAGCCATCTGTCTGTAAGAATGAAGAAGATTAGGTTAGAACAGAGTTATCAACCATAAGAATGTGTAGAGTTTTGATGATAACAGTTCATTATTTATGATTATGATATGTTTACCTTGAAAACAATGATCTAGAATTAAAACCGAGTTCAAGTTTAGTGTATGATTTATGTTTTCGAGGCTTGAGACATTCTTCAGGCCTTTATACTTCGGAAGTCATTGTCTTGATTTCTTCCAAGTGTTGTTCTTCGGAAGAAGGAAGACTTTGTCTTCGGAAGTTGGAGTTTCTCTTCGGAAGCTTCTTCAAACTTGACCTTCGGAAGTTCAACATTTGCCTTCGGAAGTTTTTCTTCAGTTTCACCAAAATTGTCTAAGTGTTTGTTTTGGTTTCACCTGCCTTACTTGATCCAACAAACTCCCTTTAGGCTGATGCTATCAAAATTTCACTTGTTTCCGCTTCTCAAAACTTTCAGCACTAGCGAGAGAAGATACTTCTGTCTCTTTGTTCTTCCCCGATGTGGTGCTGAGAAGTTTGTACAAATCATTCGTGGACAGTAGATCCAGTCTGTCACTTTAAATGATGTGTACCCTCTGTTGTTGCCCTCTGAAGAGAGTTAGTTGACGGGAGTTGTACTCATACTCCCATCTAACTATAGACTCAAGTTTAGGACCTTCAACCATTTAAAGAAAGGCTTTGCCTTTGGTTGTTGATCCATCCCTTTCGTCTTTTTCTCTCAATTTCAAATCTTCTTCAATCTTGGTCCTTGCGGTTAGCTCAGCTAGACGAAGATTGCTCAGATGATTTCTGATATTAGCAATTATCTTAGAGTTGGAAGGGTTGGAGAATGGCTTCTCTGCTAACTCAGCAATATCAAACCTGCATAAGTAAAGTAGAGATGAGGCATTAAGCCTGATTATCTTACCATTCTCTCTCTCAACAACAAAGTTGTGAGAAGAGTCTTTGAACCTCCATTGGATTATTTTCTTTCTAGGCACAAGGGGCTGACTTGGTACTCTGTCTAATTTCTCAGTAGAGTCACCAGCCTTCTTCTTAGCTTCTTCTTTTCTTTGTTTAGTGAGTTAGAGTTGAGGCAAAAAAGTTTAGCAGCCTGGTCTAGTGTTCCTCTTGGCAAATCAAGGAATTGTTCTATAGTGAGGGAACATGAGGAGCCATCAACATAGGTTAGCTTAACTGACCCATCCTCACAAGTGATATCGCTCAAAGTAGTACATTTGATGAGCTTCATCTTGATCTCCTTGCATTCCTCTAAGGAAAGAGGTTTGGAAGGCTGAGAGGATGACTTGGGTGGTTGTTGGGTAGGTCATGATGTTTGGGTTCTAGGAAGTGTTTTGGGTTTGAGGATGGGTAGTTGAGGTGGCTGTTATGATTGAATGTATGATGAAGAGGGTATGGTTGATGGTGTTGGTTCAGGAGTGTATGGCTCAGTGGTAGGCTCGGTGTTTATGGGAAAAGGGAAAGGGATTGGTTCAGGTTGAGGTGTTGGTTTGGAAGTCATCCCCGGTACTCTCTTGTACATCTCTTTCCTTCTTCCCGCGCGAATGTCAGGTTTGATGTCACTGACATGTCGCTGCAGGGTCTTCTCAGACATAGGACCCACTTACGTGCCAGAGAAGCCATGAGCCCTTAGATAGTCTTTCATCCAGGCTTTGTCACCTAGCTTCTTGATAGCTGCAAGTCCAGCTTCTTCCTCATTCTTCTTCTTCTCTCTCAATTTCTCCTTGGCAACCTTCTTTCTCTCTTTCTCCATTTGATCTTGCTCTTTCTTGAAAAGCCACAAGATCGTATCATTGTTGTGAGGAATTAATTCCTCAAGAGAGAGTCCCCTAGAGCTTAGGAAATCTATCCTTTCACTCCTAAGCTGTTGGTCAGCTTCTTCTTTCTTTCTCCTCCTTTCTTCCTCTAAGGCCAATCTTGCTGCTTCTTCTTTTTGCTCAATCTGTAGCAGAGTTTTCTTTTCTAACTCAATCAGCTCCTCTAGTGGTAGTAAGAGCAAATCTTCACTTATTAGCTCCAAGATTGACAAGCCTGCCAATGATCTCCACCCTTCTTCTATTGTTGATAGCCTCCTGGTTGGCTACAGCTGCTTTGCTACTTGCAGGTAGCAACTTCTGAGTGGGGGGTCTACCTTTTCTTTTCAGCTTTTCTAACCTTTCTTTCTCTTGAAGTTCTTCCGCAGTCATCATCCTCTTCCCTTTGGTGTCTTCGAAAGTTTGAGACTTGGGAGGTTATTGTGTAGAGGTTTCAGGTTGAGAGGTGGAGATTGGAGCATGTGGTAATGCTGGTGTTTGAGTGAGGGGAAGGTTAAGAAAGTCCTCATTATTTACCTCAGATACTAGTTCCAAAATTGCATCTATGACAATTAGATCATCGGATAGAGAGAATAACCCTTTCGCAACTTCTATCTCAGCTTCAGAAGTTTGAATAAATTCTTTCGAGGCGTTGACTTAAGCTTCAAAAGTTTGTGGGATTGCACTTTCTGTCCCAAGTGTTTCAGTTGCTGGGCTATCAGTCCTCATTTCCCCTTCAAATTTAGTCTCAGGTTCAATTTGGACCTTAGGTTGACCAACTTCTTGGACAGTGGTAGAAGGTGCATTCAACCTTTGAAGCTCTATAGCTCCAAAGTACACCATAGCAACATCTGGACTTGGCTGTTCCAACGAAGATCCCATCAGGAACTTGGAAAAGAACCTGTTTAGATCTTTGAGCATCCTTGGGTCCACTTGAAAAATGATTGGTGGAGGCTTAGGGAAAACTGTTGCTTGCTAAGCAGGATAGCTTGAAGTCAATGTTGAAACATCTAAACTTTGTGGTTCCTCATTTTTTTTGTCTCTGATCACTCTCCCCCTTTTTGGTAGCATCATCTTGAGAGCTTGATGAGCTTGAGGAAGAGGTCAAGAAGATCTGAATTGGTACATGCCTAACAGATTTCTCAATGTATTTCTCAACTAGTTTGGCCTTGACACTTTCAATCTCAAGTTGCTGAGTGGCAAACCTATCCTCTAAAGTCTTAACTTTGGATTCAAGGTTTGAGACCTTAGAAAGTAGGTCTCTTATGGTGAGTTGCAGACTTCCCTCAACTTCTTTTGAAAAATCATAGGGAGATGAGGTAACATACCTGGTATGTTCATCCTCACCACCAGATGTGGTTTCTTGGCACCCTGGTTTCCCTTGCCTAATGATGTCTCTTTTAGAGTCATCAAAGGGCATGGTTGTCGTAGATTCAGTCTCAGAGATGTTACCACTGTTCTGAAGGTCCAATGAGGCTCCTTCAGTAGTGGCAACTGAATCTACATGAGTCCCCTCCACATCAGTAGGACTCACCTCAGTTTGGGCTTGCTGATGGGGGCTAGAGATAAGAGGTCTCTCTAGGCTCAGTTGATCCTTAAGAGGGTGTTGTGGATCAACTTCATTGCCTTGAAGATACATAATTTCCTTATTAGTTCCTATCAATTGGTCGGTAAAGGATATGGAAGTTATACCTAATGACCCGAGACTTTGATCAATGTCTAATGGCATTGAGCCTTTGAGAGGGCTGTCCCTTTTTGGCTACTCAGGAGAGTATAATGACTCATCCTGAGGAGTTTTAGTTTGGGTTTCGGGCTCACGGGATTGATACTGAGGAGACTCAATACCCATATTGAGGTTAATAGTAAGGGAAGGCGGGACCTCAAACTGAGTGGGAGCCCATGTTTCCACTCTTGCCTTTTTGGATTGAACAGGGGGGCTTGTTCAATCAGCGGAGATTGAACAAAGGTTCGTTTGGATCGTCTATGATATGTAATTTTGATGGGGTGGGAATGTAGAGTTGGAATTGTGAGGGTTATTGTTGGTGGGGGTTCATCACCTGTGGGGTTAAGAGGGATGTCACCAGGAGCTATGCGCTCAATCATACCTGAAAGAAGCTCAGTGTGTCTTCCGATGAAGTTGGTGGACATCCTCTTTAGCACTTTGAAGATGGCCGGCCTCATGTGAGGGACAGGCAGAGCAGCTGCACAGACAAGCTTGCTCTGGTCCAACTCACAGTTAATGATGTGCTGAATGAACCGGGGATACATGTAAAATGTTTCCCTTTGAAGGTTCCCCATCAGATTGGTCAGCACAAACTTTGAATAATTGAATCGGAGGTCTTTTACCAACCCCTGAACTAGGCATCCTAGTTCATATGGGATTTGATCCCATCCCCCAGACTTGTTCGAAAAACAGTGAAGGACTATGTGAAGAAGGAACTTCCAATTGTAGGAGAAGTAAAACTTGTATACGGTTGACCTACTCACATCATCATCATATCCCATTTGCAAACATAATATCAGGTCTACTTGCTGTTAGATACATCAGAGAACCAATGATTGCCCTATACTGATGTTGATTAGTACCCCCCTCCGCCAGAGTCAGGACAAAAATTATGAATTCTGGTATAGGTGTCTTGGCTGGCTTACAATCTTTCATATCAAATCTTTCTAAAATGTCATTGACATATTTGGATTGATTGATAAAGAACCCTTTCTTCATCTGCTTTACCTGAATTCCAAGGAAAAAATCCATTTTTCCTATGGAACTCATCTCAAACTTCTTCTTCATGGTGCTCCCAAAGTCTGTGCACATTTGGTCATTTGAAGAACCAAATATGATGTCATAAACATAGACTTGTACAAGCAAGATGTCTTTCCTAGACTTCCTTATGAATAAATTCTAGTAACTGGTACCTCTGGTGTATCCATTCTTCAGGAGAAACTAAGACAAAGTCTCATACCACAGCCTAGGTGCTTGGTGCAGCCCATAGAGAGCTTTATCCAATTTGCACACATAGTTGGGGTGTTGTGGGTCTTCAAATCCTGGAGGTTGGCATACATAGACTTCCCTATCTATATCCCCATATAGAAAGGCACACTTGACATCAAACAGGTAGACAGTAAAATTCTTGGAAGCAGCATGAGAAAGAAAGATCCTCACTGCCTCAAGTCTTGCAACAGGTGCAAAGACATCAGTGTAATCAATTCCCTCCTCTTGAGTGTATCCTTGAACTACCAGTCTTGCCTTGTTCTTGATAATCAAGCCTTTATCATCTCTCTTGTTTTTAAAAACCCATTTGTGCCTATTGGTACTTGATCGGATGGTAGCGAATATAGGTTCCAAACCTTTTCTCTTTTGAATTATAACAATTCCTCTTGCATTTAATCAACCCAGCTACTATCTTTCAAGGCTTCTCCTACCTTCTTGGGTTCCATCTGAGATAATAAGCATGAGTACAAGCAGACATTCCTATTGTGAGTTTGTCCCCTTGTTCTCACACCTTCAGAGACATCTTCAACGATGTTCTTAGCTGGATGAGTGTTATAAATTTTGAGCCTAGGGATCACATCTAGTTGCATGGATGGATCAGGATGGAAAGATTTGGCTCAAAGTTTTGAACACTTGGTCCAGCTGATGTTTCACACTCATTCAATAAGGACCGATTGAATGAATGGGAAATAGCATCAGCATCAGTTGGCTGTGAAGCAGCATTAACAGTTGCCTGTTCCTTCAAAATGCTACTTTCATAAGCTTGGTGTTGTACATTGCCACTGGATGAGTTTTGATACTCACTCTGTTGACAACTTGTTGAAGCTCCACTGGTTCCTGAGATAGTTATGCTATCAGATCTGCGAATTGTGAGAGCTTGATTTTCAGAAACTCTTGGAGAACTTAGAAGAGGTCTGGGTAACTCAAACAACTGATCATCATCAGAATCAAATTGAGTACCTGTTCCAGCTGAAACATTCTCACAAGAAGGTTTAGAATAGTTTGGAAACAATTCTAAATCAAAGATATGACCAGGTCTCCCCCTAACACAAGGAGTGTGCTCATTGACAACAATGTCGGATGATTCCTAAAATTGTTTATTTTTAATGTTATAAACTCTATAGGCAATAGAGTTGGAGGAATATCCAACAAAGATAGCATCATCTTACTTTTCAGCAAATTTTACCAAATTATCCTTTATGTTAAGTATGATACACCTGTTGCCAAAGGAGCTAAGAAAGCCAATGAATGGTGGCCTCTTGTTCCATAGCTCATAAGAGGTTTTTCCACGTGGCGTAACTACAAGAACCCTGTTCTGCACATAGCATGCAGTGTTGACTGCCTTAGCCTAGAATTTTAGAGGCAGCTTTGAATCAGCTAACATAGTTCGAGCAACCTCAATAAGTGTCCTATTTCTCCTCTCAGCAACACCATTTTGTTAAGGATTTGTAGGAGCACTATATTGTCTGGCAATCCCTTTTGAGTTACAGAATGAGTCAAGAACTTGATTCTTAAACTCAGTTCATTGATCACTTCTAATTAACTTAACCTTGTGATCAATTTGATTTTCTATTATAAGAATAAAAGATTTTAAAGTTTCAGCTGTTTCATCTTTAGTTCTTAAAAAGAATACCCATGTGAATCTAGTAAAATCATCAACAATCACAAAGCAATATGATTTCCTTCAGATGCTCATTATACTTGTGGGGACCAAATAGATCCATGTGCAATAAGTGTAATGGAGTGGTGAAAGAGGTAACTACTTTGGATTTATTAGATTCTCTATGTTGCTTTCCTTTCAGGCATACAACATAGTTATCTTTGCAGAAAAATTACTTTTTAGGAAAACCATGTACCAACTTATTTTTAACCAATTTATTCATGGTTTTAAAATTGACATGACACATTCGTTTATGGCATAGAGTTGACTCATCACCATCAGCTTTGGAAAGAAAGCATGATACTTCTCCCAGTGGGGAAGCATTGTCCATATCCAGCTTGTACATATCCCTTTTCCTGGGAGATCTAAGAAGAACCAATTCTTGAGGAATTGTCATCCCGGGTTTGAGGATAATGCACTCATGTTCTTTGAAAAGCATTGGGTGCTTTTGATCACAAAACTGAGAAAAGCTTAAAAGATTATGTTCAAGTTGTTTGACAAAGTTTACTTTGTATACGTTTAAATTGCCACTGGATATACTCCCTCTGCCAAAAATATATCCTCCGATCACCTTCAAACTGAACGGGACCTCCATCAAAATGTTGAAATTGTTCAAGAAGAGATTTGTTCTCGGTCATGTGTCTGGAGCATCTACTATGCACAATCCATACATTGTTATTTTTGTCATGTGGATGTTCCTGCACATAAGGTGAAAAAGTTAGTTTTTATTGGAAACCAAAGCCTTATTGGTCTTGGGTTCTTCCAATGATGATGACACAATTGAACCAAAATTTATGAATGAGGGTTCAATGGATTTCTTTGAGGAAGAAGGAAGACTTTGTCTTCAGAAGTTGGAGTTTCTCTTCGGACCTTCTTCAGACTTGACCTTCAGAAGCTCAGCATTTGCCTTCGGAAGTTCTTCATCAGTTGCACCAAAATTGTCTAAGTGTTTGTTTTTGTTGCACCAGCCTTACTTGATCCAACAGTAAAATCAGCAAGCTGATTTGTTGTATCCACTTTGACTAACTTGATAAAACCTTTTTCTGAGCAATCTCTCAGAAAATGGTATCTGATTTCAATATGTTTTGTTTTACTATGTTGCACTGGATTAGCAGTAATGAACATAGCAGCTGAAGTATCAATATGAATTGGTGTTTGAAGGAAATTGTAACCAAAATCAAGTAATTTGTTTCGCAATCAAAGAACTTGAGAGCAACCAGCTGAAGCAGCTATGTACTCAGCCTCAGCTGTGGATACAGATCCATTTGTTTGCTTTTTGCATGAAACAAGTCTTGGTCCTAGGAATTGACATCCACCAGTTGTAGATTTTCCGTTGTTGTTGCATCCTCCAAAGTCACTATCTGAAAGTAGAGGGTGAAATCTCCATCTTTGGGATACCATAGACCAATGACTGGTTTTCCTTTGAGATATCTGAAGATCCTTTTAACAGCATTCAGATGGGATTCTTTAGGATGTGATTGGTAGCTAGCACAAACACACACAACAAACATTATGTCAAGTCTGCTGAAAGTTAAATACATGAAGGAACCTATCATTGATCTATACAATCTTTGATCAATTGATTTCCCTGTAGGATCAGGTACAATCTTGTCAATTATTGAAGCAAATGTTTTGCATGAAGAAGTATCAGCAAGATTGTACTTTTTCAAAATTTGATGAATATACTTCTCTTGATTAATGAAGATGTCATCTTCTTTCTGATGAACTTATAGGCCAAGGAAGAAGATTAACTCTCCCATTGAACTCATCTGAAATACAGATTTCATTAACGCTTTAAAGCTTTCACACAATCTCTTGTTAGTTGATCCAAATATAATGTCATCTATATAAATTTGGACAACTAAAAGGTCTTGATGTTCTTGTTTGAGAAAGAGCGTCTGATCTATTGTTCTCCTTTTATATCCATGCTTAAGTAAGAAAGTTGATAATGTTTTATACCACTCTCTTGGAGCGTGATGAAGACCATGCAAAGCTTTATCAAGCTTGTATACCTTGTGTGGGTAATCAGGATCTTCAAAGCCTGGAGGTTGAGCTACACCGACCTCTTCATCAATTTTCCCATATAAGAAAGAACATTTAACATCCATTTGATAAACTGTGAACTTCTTATATGAAGCATAAGTTAGGAATACTCTTATGACTTCAATCCTTACAACTGGTGCAAAAACTTAATCATAATCTATTCCTTCTTCTTGGGTATATCCTTGTGCTATCAGCGTAGCTTTGTTTCTCAAAATAATGCCTCTATCATCTAGTTTGTTTTTAAACAGCCACCTTGTTGTAATTGGAGACCTTTAAGAAGATCAACTAGATTCCAGACTTTCGGCTTTCTGAATTGTTAAAGCTCTTCCTGCATAGCTTCAATCCAGCTGTTATCCTTCAATACAGTTGTGATATTGGGAGAAACCACTTGTGAAAGAAAACAAGTGAAGAGACAAATGATTGCAGCTCCCCCTTCACGTCTTGTGGTCCTTTCATTAAGATCACCAATAATGTTGTCTATTGGATGAGTCTTATAAATTCTTGTTGTTGGAATAGATGCAACTGGAATAGATGATTCCAAGTTAGTCATATTCATTGATGGAGAGGGATCCAGCTGAGATGGAGAATCTATGAAATAATCAAGTTCTTCATCATGTTGATCCTCTGAAGCTGAATGATATCCCTCATCATAAGTTAGTGCATCAGCAGCATTGTGAACAACTTCCGCAGGAACATCTACGGATGATGTTTGTTGATCTGCTGACAATTCTTTGGAATGTAGCGAACGATCTCTAGAGCATGGAATATCTACTGGTGTGGATGGAACATCTGCTAAAGCAATATCCATATCTCAGGATGCAGGACACTCATCTGCGGATAAAGAGTTAGCAATTGCTGATGTAGTGTTTTCATCTGAGGATTTTGATCTGTTTGGCTGGTCTTGTTTTGCATTGTTTGCATGATATGAAGTGTCAGGGTCAATAACACTTGAAGTGTGAATTCTTAGAGGATCTGCAGATAATGACACTTCATTCATGTTTGGAAGAACATAACGATTACATGTATCCGCAGAACATGCAGTATTCAAATAACCAGAGTTAAATGAGTCTGTGAGTGCATCTATATTAAATAGCCATGATGATCCTTTAACAGATTTTGGAAATAAGGATTCATCAAATGAGACATTAGGTGTTTCTTCCATAATATTTTGTTGTGGAATGTAAACCCTATATAATTTAGATGTTGAAGAATATCCAAATCAAAGAAACTATCACAGGCTTTCTCAGAAAATTTCCCCAATTGTTCTTTTGTGTTTAAAACAGACACATGACAACCAAAAGCTCTAAGATATCCTATGAAAGGTTTTCTTTTAAATTAAAGCTCATTATGGTGTTTTGTTACGTTCTTTGACAATTAATGTCCTGCTTTGAACATGCATGTTGTGTTCACTGCTTCGGCCCAAAAGGTGATTGGCAAATGTAAATCAGCTAGCATTGTCCTTGCTGCTTTAATGAGAGTTATGTTTCTTCTTTCAGCAACTCCATTTTGTTGTGGAGTTCTTGGTGCACTGAATTGCCTTGAAATGCCTTTAATCCTGCAAAAGGAATCTAAAACATTATTAACAAATTCAGATCCATTATCACTTCTGAAAATTTTCACTTTTAGATCAAGTTGATTCTCAATCTTAGTGACAAACTCCATTAATGTTTCTGATGTTTCACTCTTTTATTTTAAGAAAAAGACCCAAGTGAATCTAGTGAAATTATCCATAATCACCAAAAGTATTGCCTTTTGTGAATCCAAGGATCGCAATCAGGAATGATCGGTGTTAATAGGGAATCAAGTTAATGTATGCGGAATTAGCATTAACCTTGTTTAATTGTTTTAATAAATAAGTATCAAATATAATGATTAATGATTATGACGAACCCAATGATATGAACACAATTAATAAGCAAAAAGAATTTGATTCAAACGTATTTCATTAAAATTGATTAATGATTATAGATGAATAAATAATGAACAATAAATGCTTCGAACGTGTTAATGTTGATGTGACGGCTGCTACGGTATATGTTTGTGTGAATTGATGTGATGTTTTGGTTTGCCGTTTGGTTGTTTGGGTGATCATCTTCGTGTGCCGTCCCTTTGATGTGAAACCTATGATCCATATATATAGACACACGTGTTTCAGTTAAGGAAACACCGGATCTCTTGGGATTTGCACAACTGTCTTATTGACTTGTTGACTTGTAACACTTGTATTATTTAATTACAAGTGTTTGGACTACGCAGCTACATAATCTTCCATAGGTGTTTTTCTTCCAAAGGTACTTTATTCTTCCGAAGGTACTTTGTCTTCCGAAGGTGTTTGCTCTTCCGAAGTTACTTTGTATTCCGAAGGTGTTTGTTCATCCGCAGGAGTCTTCACTTGAACTCTTTGATTCTCTTGAACTTTAGAGTTGATTGTTCATCCACAGAGGATCTTCGGATGATTGTTACCTGTAAGAAACATATCTACAGAAGAACAAAATGTTCATCCGAAGATGTTTCATACACTTAGTCAATTTCAGTAATTGACCAAGTATTATGTTTGTACCTGCAATCATACACAGATCAACACACATATGGGTTAACCTATATACACAATGCATACATCAAAATAATGAATTATAATTATTCATTACAAGTATTGATTAAAGTTCTAAGCCTATACAACATGATCTAGATCTATTGTTCCTAGATCTAACAATATCTCCCCTTAGGCTTAGATACTTCTAACCAATTCTTCAAACTAAAAGCTCCTTCAATCTTGACACCATCTTCTTGTTAAAATAAGATACAAAATCCTTTTGATCATCGTATTTGTACTTGATCTCCATTCTTTATCCTTTGAAGAGTCTCCAAACTTAATCCCAAGATGTCTTCTTCAGATGTTAGAGTTTCCACAATACTTTGATTGTGAACTATTTCAAGCTCATCTTCCTCAGTGATTCTGAGTTCTGATACTTCTTTAATGTTAACTCCTTTCAAAAGCCCAGCATCAAATCTTCTTCTCTTATATGCTTTTGCATGCAGTTTATCCACCATTTGTATCATGTGCACATATAAGCATAGATCATTCTGTGATCTTTCATCTGACAGCTTTGGGAAGAATTTATCATGCAGGTATGATGTGTAGCTGGGGTGGAGCAGTTTGATCTCTACTGGGTCAAAAATTCTTATCTTTTGACCTTTCTTCCCTTCAGCACTCCTCAGTAGCACTATTTCTTTTGTTTTCTCAACATATCCCCACTCAGTTATGGGAATAGTGTATTGATTTCCTGCTATGACTTTGATGGCTGCTGTTTTTCACTTAGAGTATCCAACCCTCCTTAAGAGTTTATCATCAACCATAGTAGAGGAGTTGGTGTTTGATCTTCTTTCCTTTTGAAGTCTTTTCTTATGTTCATCATCTTCTCACTTCGCTTCCTTCAACACATCATCTATAAACCTTGTTTTCATCCTACCCACTGACACAGAGAAGTCTCTCCCCCTTGGATGGATTGGATAGTTGGAGATGATTAGGCTTTGCAAGTCTTTAATGTCTCTCTCAGGAAGTCTCAGTAATGCTATTACATCATGGAAGTATTCAATTCTTCCAGATGTCCTCTTGATGATTGCATAATCCCAGTCTGGATCATATTTCCAGGCCATAATCATGTTTTCTTCCACAGAACTGGGAGTTGTGATATGGTCATATAGCTCTATCAGGGTAGACTTTTGTTTAGTGATTTCCCTGACTATTGTTACTAGAGGCCATACTTTGCCAGGGATAACTGCCCTAGGCTCTCTGATCAATTTCTCTTTCCTTTTGTGCTGATCTTTAGATTCAACAGTTATAGGATCAGCAGGGAGTTTGCTTTGTTGCTCATAGGATGGGTTTGGAGCTTCAGTTCTGAATCTCACTCCTATGTCAAGCTCAACAGCCATTACATGTTCCATCATCCTCCTAAGTTCAAAAACTTTTCTTCCCTTAAGCTCATGTTCCTTGTAGTTGTGACCCTGTAGCCAACAGATCATATTGTACTTGCTAAGCTTTGCTGTGTCACAGTGGCCTAGATCTTTCTTGATTTTCTGAATGGCTTGAAATGTTGTGAATGCTTCGTAGTCACACTTACGGATCATGAATCTAGCAAGCTCAAACTCTTTCAGCATATCTTTCATCTCACTCATGCTCATCCTTTCTACCATGTCATACGGAAAGCCATGATTTATTAGGGTCATAAACATTGAGGATTTTGGCCTTTCTTCCACTATGTCTTTGGTGGTCAGCAATTCATCAACTTTTGATTCTTTGTCTGTTTTGGGAGATTCATCCTTCGTGAGCTCATTCTATTTAGCATCACTCTCAGCTTAAGCATGAGATATTGGCTTCAAGGTAGAAACATCCACTGAAGGAGTGTGCTCTTGAGATGTAGATTTTGTTCTCTTAGGAGAATCTTGTACTTCAATCACTTCCTTCTTCACTGTACCCAAGTACTTTCTTTTCCTTGAATATTGAATGAGCTGCTTTGATATCTCAGAGGTTTCTTTTTATGGTTTTGTTGATGGAGCATCATTTGATTCCAGGGCACAGATTTTCATCTTTAGCTCCTTTATCTCTTCCTCTTTCCTTTTTAGTAGAGCAGATTAAGCAGAAAAAGAGTTGGTTACATGATCAATTTCCAACATCAGCTTCTCCTTTTCAGCCTTCTCAAACCTCACTGATTCTTTGAGTTCTTTTTCTTGTTGAAGAAGTGCATCAATCACTTCATTGTTGTCTTGTGCATCTTCTCTTAGTCTTTGAATTCTTGATTCTTGCTTCATCAGCTGATCATCCTTTTCTTTTATCATCCCCTTCAACTCTTGAATTCTTTTCTTTCTATTGTTAGACTTGACAACAAGCTTGTTGTATTTAGCAACCAGATAACTTTTGCTAACTGGGATATCATTATCACTGAGATCATCTTCATTGTAAGTAATTACATCAACATAGTTGGCCTCTTCTTCTTCCTCCTTATGTTGACCAGCAATCTCATCATTATTCACTTCTTTAGGGGCTACACTTGCTGAGCTTGAACTGGACTCAATGGCTTGATCTGCCAGTTCTTGATATGGTTGTTGTTGTTGCTGATCTTTAGTGACTGGAGAGACAGGTTCAATATCATCTGAATGGACAGGGGATTCAGTCTTGGTTAATGACAGTTGAACTGTACTTGCTTGTGAGGCTAACTCTGTCTCCCCGATGTAGAAGCTCTCAGTGGATTGGTTTTCACGGGTTGGACGTTGTTGAAAAAGTTGTATTTGGAGTTGATTTGGCGATGGAGGGTGAATTGGAGAGATTGGTTGAGTGTTTTGACTGACTGGTGATTGTTGTTGGGGTGATTGATGATGTTGTTGAATGGGTGATTGATGGTGTGGTGGAGTTTGAGGATGAGGAGATTGTTGATGCATGGGTGGAATTGGAGGAGAAAGTGGTGCTTCTTCATAATCATTAGATGTATCTTCTTGATGTTCTTCCCACAGTAGCTCTGCTGGGATGTTTTCATAAGCATTTACTACATGTGCAAACATGGGCATGTCTTCTCCTTCATACTTCCCACTGATCTTATTCAGTACAGATCTTCCCAAATGCGCTTGTACAAAGACATCACCTAGTCTTTCTATCCAAGGTAGCTCAACATTAACGATCAATTGTAGGAACCTTGGAAACATGAACATCTTGTCATTCTTCGCTACTCTTATTTGGTCACATAAACAGTTGAAAATGTACTTTGAGTAGTTATATGTTCTTCCTTCAAAGATTCCTATGATTCTAGAAGAGATGTGCCTTAAGAATCTATCCAGTCCAGATTTCTTGTTTGAGATACACTTCACGTAAGTGTGACATAGAAACCGGTATGGTTTGCACAATCTCCCTTTTTTGATCTCTCCTCTTTCAAATTCACCATCATAACCCATCAGTAGAAATATCTTCTTAATGTACTCATGATCAAAGACGTCTGGGTGACCTATTTCTTGATCTCCCAATTCTAGAACCCTTCTGTTTGTCTATTCATCAATTCTTAAGTGCTCAGTCCTTATATCTGCCATAATCACTCTTGATTTTCCATCCTCCTCTACTCGTGTAGAATTATAGAAATCAATTATGTGTGCTTGATGTATCACAGGTTGTGCAGTTAAAGCATAAATGAGCCCAGATCGTCGCATATATCTGATAATGTCTCAACACCCTTCCGATACAGGGTCATCAACATCGAGAATGCACACACATTGTGTTCTTTTGCAAATCGATTAGACATCTGTTCATAAGAATGAAGACGAATATGTTAGAACTAAGTCATCATATTTATGAATACGAAGAGTTTAAAAGAAAACGATGAATCAATCAGTTCATTACTGATGTTTATGATATGTTTTATCTTGAGAATGAAACTCGAAACCAGTTTTAAGCTTTGTTTGATGTTTAGGATTTGAGTAATTTTGAAATCAAATAAGGGAGTGATGAGGTTTTGACTAATGAACTTGTGGGTCAAAAAGGTTCTGTACAAGTGAATAATGAATTCCAAGTCAAAAACATCATTTATACTCCCTCGGACACATTTATTTCATTTATTTAATGAAGTGGGTCCCATTTTTCTTATTACTAATCCGGGAAATTTATTTATTCCGCAGATTTCAGTTCATCCATAGGACACCTGCGGATGCCTAATCTTAAAACTGAAATTTAAAATTGAGTTGAAGTATAACTTGATTTTCCATAGGTTACCAATCTATGGAAATGAATTATACTTGTAAAATATTAACTCATTCGTAGGTTACCAATCTATGGATAATCATATTTTACTCCCCTTTAAGTTTCGCACTATAGCTTCTACGGATGCATAAAATGCATTGTAGCTTCTGCTGATGTTAAGCATTGAAACTTATTCTGTTGTATGGTTCTAATCAATTGATAGAACCATTTATTGCTATTGGACCTTGTTGACTTTGTATTCATGACAATTATGCACAAGAAGGTTTATATTTTAAAAACTTCATGTATCCAAAAGCCAAGTTGGTGCTCAGGTTCCAATTCCTTTATATTGACAATTCATTTGACAATTTTGTTGTTAAATTGTATTCATGATTCTACTCCCCCTAAATTTGTGATAAATGATGAATGAAGGCATTTATCATAAATTTATAAGAAGAATATCATGAAAGACACATGTCTGTCCAAATAGAAAGAAATTAAACTAAACAAAATTGAAATGAGTACAATGTACAAGCATATATACATATAGAATGGGATCATACTATAACACTAAGCATCCTCCTGATTAAGTTGTTTGATGAATTGATACCTGATTTTAGTTCTAATTGAAAGTATGTTTGTCCACTTAAATCCATACAAGAGTATTGTGTCAAAGGCATGCTGTTTATCATGTTATCATGTTTATTAGTAGGTAAGTGTTATGGGCTTCACATTTAATTCACTTAGAGTTTGTCCTCCCTTTGTGAGTCAAATCATCAACTATGTACTTTAAGTTATAAGTTCTATCTTGAGATGCATTTGACATCTTATTAATACATTGATGTAGAAGCTCTGAATTTAATATACAGTTGATCATAGAGGATTCTTTTGAGAGCTTAGATATGATCATCATCAGGTCACCAGGTCTTTACTTCCATAAAACAGAGGTGCCTTTAGACCAGGTCTTTGTTTACACAAAATAGAGGGATGATGAGGACCATGATCTTTTCACCAGTTGGTTACAAATATATACCATGGTGATCATACACCTAGGTCTTTGTTTACACAAAACAGAGGGAATATGATTTGCAAATATATAAATTATAAAGTGTTGGTACATAGTGTGCTTAGATGAGTGATATTGTCACATCAGAGTAAGACTCACTTGCTATATCCTCAAAATGAAGTTTCCCACAAACAGTCACTTTGCATTATGTTTGGCATGCTCTTAGTGTAGTTACCACTTAAGATGAACCTACTCACAAATCAAGTAACTTGATAAGATTTTATTGATATTTAAGAATTCAGGTAGAAGCAAAGGCATAGTGTACTATCATTTCCCAAACATATGTCATGCTGAATTAAAATACACAGAAAGAAAGAAAATTGCAAGACCGTTGAAGGGTATGCACTTACAACACAACAACACAAAAAGGAGAGTTACTTAGAACACTTAACAGATCAAATAGGGAACTGGTTAACTTTAGTGAAAGATGCTAAGAACACAAGTAAAAATGAGATAGAACAAGATGACAAACAACACAAGTAATTGGTTTTCAAGAATGTTGTATATTGCTTCTCAAGTTGTATTACAAATGTTACAAAGGATAAAGGAAAGTTACATGTACTTGAGATACATATACTACATCCTACAGCCAGCCATACTTTAAAGGCCAGCTGGATACATATGACTAGACAACTACAAAATCAAATGTAGAGTCAAAAGGCAAAATTGCCTTTAGACTAGTGACTATGAAATTCCATAGCTCACATCCTAATATATTACAAAAAGGATATAGTACATAAAGTAGAAAGCACAGATTCAAGACCTTAATGTACAGTTACCAAAAGCATGGACCTTTTCACCAACTCATATAAGTTGGTGACTTTACAGAGTTGTAGCGGAAAAGTGGTCCAGCTTTATGGTAAAGTACATCAGATAAAAGCATATCTTCAAAAGTGTTTGGAAGAAATCTGTCTTCACTCATTGGCTTCAGAAGACTTTGTCTTTGAAGCTTCGAAAGACTTCACTTTTGGCTTCGGAAGATGTTGGTCTTGGCTTCGGAAGATTTTACACTTAGAATATTTCTAGTGCATGGTGTAAAACTTCCGAAGCATTTCTACTTATGTTCTTCAGTGCATGCATGCAGAGAGAATTTGGATGTTTTGGCTGCATCACACTTATAGGAATCCTTTACGAACTCCCCCTAGGTTGATGCTACCAAAACATTTGAAAGTTTTCAGCTATTGACAGTCCTTATAATGATGACGACCATGCCCTTCTTCATTAGATGGTCAGGATCACTCAGACTCTCATAATATCTTCTCATTTCAAAGAGATCATGCAGAGGTAGGTTGAATAAGTCTTGCCATGTGTAGACATTTTCAACACCTTGATCTCTGATCACATGCCATCTCTCTGGATTAGTTGTGAAGGTCAGGATAAGATAGGTCTCTCAGCTGCAAGAGGAGCCACTTGAATTGGAGTTGATTGGGCTGCCTCTTCATGCACTTCCTCAGGTTGATCTGACTCAGCCTGAGGTGTAGAGGTGGTGATTCAGGCTTCTTCTTCTTTTTTGACTTTGGTTTGGAAGTCATCCTCTTCTTCCTCTTAAAAGACTTTAACTGAGAAGCTTGGCTTGAAGCACCTTGTTGATCAGCCTTGTCTTGCTCAGTTGGGTGTTCCTCCCTCACATGTTCAGAAGGAGAAGGATTTGACCCTACTGTGGATCAGAAGATGAAGCCTGCTGAGGCTCAGCAGGAGGTTCAGGTTGTGTTGTCTCAAAATTTTTCAACCTTAACCTCCACTTCAGGTGGAGCTTGACTTGGAAGAGAGTGTAAGTCAATCAGCTCTCCACTCTTGATCTTCTACTTAATTACCCTTATATGCTCATCCATTGTGGATAAAGACATAGGGCCAAGTCTCCTTCCGGAGAATCCATACAGCTTCAAGAAGCTCATCATCCTTTGTCTGTTAGCAGACTTCCTCATACTCTATTGGACGATGGCTCTTGACTTTGCAGCATCTTCCCTCATCTTTCTCTTTGTTGCCTTTTGTTCTTTGAGCACTTAAGTTCAAGCTGTTTGAGATATTCAAACTCAATGTACTTAAAGGACAAGGGAAGAAGTGCAGATGCCTGGTAGAGACCTGTGGCACTCAGGTAGTTGATCGTGTTTTGCCTATCTTTTTCCTTGTCTACCTGAGGTTCTTGTGTAGCTGCCACAGCCTCTTGCACAGGGCTTTCTTGAACTAGGGAGAGAGTATGAACATACTTGTATAACCTTTTCTGTCTCTTCTCCTCTATGAATTGGAGAAGTAGCCTTGCATCTTCTGCTTCCTTTATCTCTCTTGACACTTTCATGTCAGCAAGTTCATTTAATTCCCCTAAGGGGAGAGATATAATCTCATCCATGTCATAGTTCCTGGTCTGCAGATAAGTAATCCTGACTGCCCTCAACTCATCATTTTGAGTGTTTGGTCTAGGGGTAGCCTTGATTGCAGCTTGCATAAAACCTGAAGACCCAGAGGAACTTTCTCCCCTTAGCTTCCTTTTCCTTTCTCTCTCTCCTCCTCCTTAATCTCCTCAGGAGTTAGATTCCTTTTCCCTTTGTCACCCGCAGACGTTTGTGACATAGGGTGGAGAGAGCTTTGGCCTTCATTGCTTGGTGTAGCATTTAAGCTCTGGCCAGAAAGAGGTTGTGAGACACTTTCACCAGCAGGTGTTTCACTGAGGGAATGAATTTCTGAAGCAGTTGTTGGTGTGACAGGGCTCTCAGGCTCTATCACTGGGCCTTCAGCCAAGGTTTTCCCTTTAAAGCTAATGTCAGGGTCTGCCTCAACATCCAGTGACCAATGACATTACCTGATTGCCTTTGTCTCCTTCTAAGACTGAACTCTTCAGTAATTCTGTCTTGAATCCTGAGCGCTAACGTGTCAGTTTGTCTTGATTGACTTGGGTTGACAAGTGGCATGTTGATCAGGTCAAGACCTTCATAGTAGTTCAAGGTCTAAAAATTGAACAACTCTTGCTGCCCTTGAACTCTTTGAAGAATGAGGGCTCTTCTATCAGCATCATACCTCCACCCAACAATGTAGTTTGAAGTTCCTTGAGGTGGGGATGATATAGCCCTTGGAATGCCTTCCTCAAAGAGACTCCTAATGACAGAGTCTATAATGTCCACATCAATGTAAACTTGAGGAAGTTGCTGAGTATGCACAATTGCAAGTGAGGATGGTGAGTCCTCAATGTCCATACTCCCTGAAGAACTCCCAGGTTCTGTGACTGTAATGACTTTCTCCCCCTTTTTGGTAGCATCACCCTCTTGCATAGGTGAGCTAGGAGTTAGGTCAATCATATTTACAGGTTCTTGTGTTCCTGGTTGAGCTCTCTTAAAGGTCTCTCAGCTAGTTTTTCCCTGAGATAAGATATCTCAAGTTGCTGATCATTGACCCTATTGTGCAGGGTAGTCACCTGAGATTCAAAGTGACTAACCTTAGAGACTAAATAGGAGCATGTTTTTGACAGTTTTTGCACCTTTAGTCTCAAATTCCCCTCATCTCCATCAGAAGAATCATTGGGGGATGAGATGATTGGACCAAAGTCTCAAATTCCCCTCTCTCTCACCACCAGCTTCAGGTTCTTGGCTGTTGGATTTCCTCTGCACATTGACAGCCTCAGTTGAAGTGTCAATGGGCTGAGTTGACATGGTTGAGGTCTTAATGATGTAATCACTTGCAAAAGTGAGAGCCTCTTCCATATGGACCTCCTGAACAGGGTCAGGGAGATCCACCTCAGTAATAGGTGACTGATGTGGGCTACACAAAGGAGACTCAGGAGTACTCATCTTTCTTTGTGTAGGGGAAGAGTAGAGAGACTCATGGTACTCACTGAAACCTAATCTTAATTAGTATAGAATAAGAGGTTGGGAATCGGTTGATTTAAGTCTAAAGGTTGGGGATGGTAACTGTCCCCTGAAGGTTGTTCACTTGAGTGTTGAGACTCAAAGTGAAGGCTTAAGGCAGTTGGGCTTGGGAGCTCATCAGGGTGAGCATGAGGAACCTCACCACTGATTCTTGAAGAGATGGGAGTGGTTTGCTCCTCAGGGGAGGTGGAAGCTCCAGTGTCCACTTCCTCCTGTATGGGTGAGTGTATGGGGGCCTGCACAAGCTCAATAGCTTGAGCAGGGTACATTTGGATTTTCTTTGGTAGTTTAGGGTGATTTGTGGTCTTTTTGGTGGTTGGGAGGTAGAAGGTGTGGGTTCAACACTAGCTTGTGTTGCTAGGTTGTCACCTAGAGAAATGAGCTCTAACATTTTTGGGACAAGGGCTGTTTCTACCCCTGAGAAGCCTATAGTTGGCTTCTTCTTAATTTTAAAGATGTCGGGCTTCATCTGTCCCAATTTAAGAATATTATTTGTTTCCTTCAACTGTGAGCCCAGTTCACAGTTGAGAATGTGTTGAACATATCTAGGAAACATATAATACTCTAAGGAGTCCAAGTTAGCATGCAAATTTGAATAAACAAACTGAGAGTACCTAAACTTGACCCCTTGAACCATTCCATGCACTATGAAGGAGAGATCCTCAGGAATCTGGTCCCACCCTCCATGCTTGTTTGACAAGCTGTGGATAATCACATGAAGCAGGTATTTCCACTGGGATGAGACCTTCCCTTTCCTGAAGGTCTTTATAGAGAAATCTCCCTCATAGCCTATCTACTCAAAGGAATGATTTACAGGTTCCTTTAAGACAACTAACCTTCTTCATCATCCAGCTGTAAGTGAGTGTTGATGATGGCCGGAGTGATGAAGATTGTCCTCCCATGCACTGTGGCAGACAGTGCCTTCTCCCCATCCATAATGACCTCTTGGCAAGTCTTCCAGAATTCAAGCACATGATCCTCATAGAGAGTAGGATCAATGGTTAGGGAGGTGAAGTAGTTGGATAGAGCCAGGAAACGGCAAACCTCTGAGAAACTTTCATCTTTCTCAAAGCTTAACAGAGCAACTTGGTTGTGTTGCCTGTGAAGTTGCATGGAGAAATCGGGTTTGTTTCTACGGTTTAGGTTGGCCATTTTGAGAAGCTTAAGGGTGAAGGAAGATGAAGAACAAAGGCGGTTTGAGAGAATTTAGGTTTAAGGAATAGTGTAATTGAAGAAGATAGTGAAAGAGGGGGGAACCGTTGGGTATTTATGTGAAAAGGATTTGAGCCAAAGTTAATGAAAGATGATAAACTTTGAAATACGGATGTCGGTCCCACCTCTGAAAAGTAGTTTACTTTTGCCCAAAAAGCAGTTTTCTTGGATGTCGAGAAATCTTCTGAAGGTTATTTGCTTCGGAAGTTCTGAAAGAAAAAGCTTCCGAAGGCAAATTGGCTTTGGAAGATATTTCAAAGGTTTTTGAGAATTTTTCTTCGGAAGAGAATTAACAGTCATAGTTTTTATTCTAAAGAGAATAAAAACTTCCGAAGGTAAATTGCTTTCGGAAGAAACTTGTTCTTTGAAAACATAAGAGTACTTTAGTTGATTTTAAGCTTCGGAAGATATTTCAGAAATTTCTTCCGAAGGTAAAATTACTGAAGTAGTTATTTGTTTACTAAAACATAAATTTCTTCCGAAGATAATTTTAAATCTTCCGAAAAGAAAAGAGATCAAAATTTTCAAAAATCTAAGAAATGTCTTTTAAAAAGATTTTTTCTTCCAAAGAAAACAAGTGCTTATGAAGGTGATAAAATAGACAACTTAGGACACACAGATTTTAGAAATTTTATGATTAAGTTTTTAGAAAAGCTATTCAAAGTTAATCATCCCAATAGCTGATACAAGATAATTAAATCTCTGCTCATCAAAAGCTTTAATAAACAGATCAGCATATTGTTCATTTGTGTTAACTTTGACTAGTTTGATTAATCCATTTTCAAAGTTATCTCTAATCGAATGTTACCTGATATTGATTTGCTTTGTCCTTGAGTGTTGCACATGATTTTCTGTGATTCAAATAACACTGTTGTTGTCTTGTGGATGGGAGTCTCCTTGAAGTTGAATCCATAGTCCAGCATCTGATTTTGAATCCAAAGCACTTGAGCACAACAGCTTGCAGCAGTAATGTATTCAGCTTCAGCAGTTGATGCAGACACACTGGATTGTTTCTTACATTGCCAAAAGACTCTTCCACCAAAAAATTGACATCCCCCTGATGTAGACTTTGCATTCATGTTGCAACCACCATAGTCACAATCTGTATAAGCATACAGATTAAATTCAGAATCCTTTGGATACCAAAGGCCAAGTGATGGAGCACCCTTAAGATATCTTAAAATTCTTTTGACAGTGACCAGGTGTGACATCTTGGGGTTGGCTTGATATCTTGCACAAATGCATGTAGCAAACATGATATCTGGTCTGCTAGCTGTGAGGTACATAAGAGACCCAATCATTTCCCTGTAGTGATGCTCATCAACACACTCCCCCTCAAGATCAGGTCCAAGGTAGTGATTTCTGGCTATGGGTGTCTTAGCAACCTTACAATTAGTCATGTTGAATCTTTTAAGTATGTCTTGTACATAGTTTGACTGACTTATGAAGATGCCATTGTCAACTTGCTTCACTTGAATTCCTAGAAAGAAATTAAGTTCCCCCATGGCATTCATTTCAAACCTATCCTTCATCAGCTTCTCAAAGTCTTTGCAGAGCTTTGGATTAGTTGACCCAAAGATAATGTCATCTACATATACTTGAACTAGCATTATGTCATTTCCTGTCCTTTGATGAAGAGAGTTCCATCAATAGTATCCCTTTTGTAGCCATGCTGACAAAGATACTGGGATAGAGTCTCATACCACTTCCTTGGTACTTGGTGCAGCCCATAAAGAGCTTTATCAAGCCTGCAGACATAATCAAGATGATCAAGATCTGCAAACCCAGGTGGTTGTCTGACATATACCTTTTCATCAATCACCTCACAGAGAAAAGCACACTTCACATCAAGTTGGTAGACCTTAAAGTTCTTAGATGCCGCAAAAGCTAGGAATATCCTGACAGCTTCAAGTCTTGCTACATGAGCAAAACCATCTGTGTAGTCAAATCCTTCTTCTTGAGTATACCCTTGAACAACTACTCTTGCCTTGTTCTTGATGACAAGTCCTCTATCATCCTTCTTATTTCTAAAGACCCATTTGATTCCTATGGTAGTCTTCCTTTGAGGAAGAGGACATAGGTTCCAAATCTTTTGCTTTTTGAACTGAAGCAACTCCTCTTGCATAGCTTCAACCCGGCTTCCATCCTTTAGAGCCTCATCAATCTTCTTTGGCTCTATTTGGGACAAGAAACAAGAGTGAAGACAAACATTTACATCATGGGTTTGTCCTCTTGTTCTTACCCCTGAATCAACATCTCCAATGATGTTTGTGGTAGGGTGAGACTTGTGGATCCTTAGCTGAGGGATCACAGCAAGTTCCTTAGACAGATCTAAATTAGAGAAATTCTAATCTGGAAAAGAGGATTCACCCTCCATATCAACAAACTTATCAAGATTGACTTGATCCAATTAGTGTGTGACATCATTGATGTTGTTTTTAATGGAGTGTTTGTCAGCATCAAGGAATTCTTGATCACTTTCACCACCACCATTTTCTCCAACATTTGAAGCTCCTTCCTCTGAGTTTGGTGCCTCTAAGCTGGAATTTGAAGGCACCCCAGAAGTATCAGTGGGATTTGTCATTGATGTGCTGGTAGAAGTTTTATTTGTAGGATTAGTTACCACTGGAGCTGAAGATGTGTAGCTTGAAGGTCTTTTTAGCTCAAATCTTGGGTCAGGATCACATGTAGGTAGTATATCTGTGGACCCTGAAACGTTCTCACAAGATTTGTTAAAACAGTTGGTAACTAAATCAAGATCAAATAGCCAATCCGGACCAAAACCTTTCACACTGGGAGTGTGCTCATTGAAAGTCACATTGGCTGACTCCTCAACTACTCTAGTTATGAAATTGTATACTCTATAAGCTTTAGCTTGAGAAAAGTATCCAATGAAGTGTCCATCATCTGATTTCTTAGCAAACTTGGCAATTTGATCTTTGGTATTCAATATGGTGCAAGGACATCCAAATGACCTGAGAAAACCAATGAAAGGTTTTCTCTTGTGCCAAAGTTCATAAGGAGTCTTACCATGTGTCTTAACCACTAAAAATCTGTTTTGCACATAGCAAGCAATGTTCACTGCCTCTGCCCAAAAGGTAAGGGTAGTTTAGAGTCAGACAACATAGTTCATGCAGCTTCAATTAGTGTCCTATTTCTCCTCTCAGCAACACCATTTTGCTGAGGAGTCCTGGGAGCACTATATTGTCTTGTAATACCTTTTTCATCACAAAATGTATCAAGGATTTGATTCTTGAATTCAATTCCTTGATCACATCTTATGGTTTTGACCTTGTGATCACATTGATTCTCAATCTTTAAGATGAAATTCTTCAGAATCTCAGGTGTCTCATCCTTAGTTCTAAGAAGGAAGACCCAAGTGAATCTTGTAAAGTCATTTGTGATCACCAAACAGTAGGAGGTCCTTCCTAGACTCATTACACTGGTGGGGCTAAAGAGATTCATATGTAATAAGTGTAGGGGATTAATGATGGAATTTCTTTCCTTTGGCTTGTGAGATACCTTGTGTTGCTTCCTTTTCAGGCATGCAACACAATGGTCATCACTTGTAAACTCTTTCTTTGGTATTCCGGTTACCAAATCATTCTTAACTAGTTTATTCATGTTTTTTAAGTTTACATGGCATATTCTTTTATGCCAGAGGAAAGATTCATCATTATTTGGTTTAAACAGAAAGCATGAAACTTCTCCTGAGGGAGATGTTTCTTGCAAATCCATCTTGTACATGTTCCCTTTCCTGGGGGCTCTAAGCAGTATGTGCTCATGAGGAATGACCAACCCGGGCCTGAGAACAATGAACTCATGCTCAGTGAAGAGCATGTTATGATTCTGATCACAAAATTAGGATACACTCAGAAGATTGTACCCTAGCTCCTTGACAAAGTTTACCTTCTCAATGCTGAGCTTACCATTTGTGACCTTGCCCGTTCCTGTAATGTAACCTCCTACATCTCCTGCAAATGCAACTGGTCCTCCATGAATTCTTTCAAAATTTTGGAGTAGTGACCTATTTCCTGTCATGTGTCAAGAACAGCCACTGTCAATGATCCATATATTTCTGTTTGTCTTGAGCTGTTCCTGCACAAAAAAGTTGGTTAGTTACATTTGGAAACCCAAGCCTTAAAGGTGAAGTTTTCAAACTGCTGTTTCAGGAGATCCTTCTTGTTCTCCTTTGCTTCAGTAGACCCCTCATACATCAGCTTCAGTGCTTCACATAGTTGTTTGGCAGTTTTGCACTTCTTGAAGCCTCTGTAGATGGAGTTTGGAAGAGCAGTTTGAAGGCCTGTCATGGCTTTTTGATAATTCTCTATTCTCTTCCTGTCTTCTTCAGAGTAATCAGCCATAGCCTTTGGAATCATGCCACCACCAGTAGCAGAAGTGGTGCTTGGTATGTAAGGTCCTTCAACAATAGAGTCTCACATCCTGGTGTCTTGAGACTTGATGAAGCCTTCCATTCTTTGACACCAAATATCAAAGTCTTCAGGAGTGATTAGTGGAGACTTTGTGATAGTTCCAGTTTACATATCAGCTTTGGTAATAGCTGCCATTTGAGTTCTTAAGTATTTTGTGTGTGTGAGGGATCTTAAGATGGTGAGATCTTATATCAAGGGCCTGAAATGCTCTGATACCAAATGCAGGACTGTTGAAGGGTATGTACTTACAACACAATAACACAATAAGAAGAGTTACTTAGAACACTTACCAGATCAAATAGGGAACTGGTTAACTTTAGTGAAAGATGCTAAGAACACAAGTAAGAATGAGACACAACAAGATGGCAAACAACAAAAGTAATTGGTTTTCAACAATGTTGTATATTGCATCTCAAGTTCTATTACAAATGATACAAAGCATAAAGGAAAGTTACAAGTACTTGAGATACATATACTACATCCTACAGCCGGCCATACTTTAAAGGCCAGCTGGATACATATGACTAGACAACTACAAAATCAAATGTAGAGTCAAAAGGCAAATTTGCCTTTGACTAGTGACTATGACATGTCATAGCTCACATCCTAATATATTACAAAAAGGATAAAAGTACATAAAGTAGAAAGCACAAACTCAAGACCTCAATGTACAGTTACCAAAAGCATGGACCTTTTCACCAACTCATGTAAGTTGGTGACTTTACAGAGTTACAGCGGAAAAGTGGTCCAGCTTTATGGTAAAGTACATCAGATAAAGGCTTATCTTCAAAAGTCTTCGGAAGAAATTTGTCTTCATTCTTTGGCTTCGAAAGACATTGTCTTTGAAGCTTTGGAAGACTTCACTTTTGGCTTCGAAAGATGTTGGTCTTGGCTTCAGAAGATTTTACACTTAGAATATTTCTAGTGCATGGTGTAAAACTTCCGAAGTATTTCTGTTCTTCAGTGCATGCATGCAGAGAGACTTTGGATGTTTTGGCTGCATCAGACTTATAGGAATCCTTACAACGATATTTTTATTCTAAGCTTCGGAAGATGTTTCAGAAGTTTCTTCTGAAGGGAAATTGCTTTCGGAAGAAAAATGTACTAAGACATACATTTCTTCTGAAGGTAATTATAAATCTTCCAAGGGAAAAATTTTTATATTTAGTTTTATTTTATTATTATTATTATTATTATTATTATTATTATTATTATTATTATTATTATTATTATTATTATTATTATTATTATTATTATTATTATTATTATTATTATTTACACGGACACACACATTTTTTCTTTGGTTGCCCAGAGACTCAATTAGAAAATTAAATCTAACTGAATCAAAGGCTTTAGTGAATAAATCAGCAAGCTGATTTGTTGTATCCACTTTGACTAAGTTGATCAAACCTTTTTCTGAGCAATCTCTTAGAAAATGGTATCTTATTTCAATATGCTTTATTTTACTATGTTGTACTGGATTATCAATGATAAACATAGCTGCTGAATTGTCAATATAAATTGGAGTCTGAAGGAAATTGTAACCATAATCAAGTAATTGGTTTTGCAAGCAAAGGACTTGAGAGCAACCGGCTGAAGCAGCTATGTACTCAGCCCTCAGCTGCGGATACAAATACATTTGTTTGCTTCTTGTACTGCCATGAAACTAGTCTTGGTCCTATGAATTGACATCCACCAGTTGTGGGATTTTCTATTGTTGTTGCATCCTCCAAAGTCACTATTTGAATATGAGTAGAGAGTGAAATCACCTTCCTTTGGATACCAAAGTCCAAAGGCTGGTTTTCCTTTTAGATATCTGAAAATTCTCTTCACAGCATTCAGATGAGACTCTTTTGGATCTGATTGGTACCTAGCACAAACATACACAACAAACATAATATCAGGTGGTAGTTAAATACATAAGCGATCCAATCATTGATCTATATAATCTTTGATCAACAGTTTTTCCTGTAGGATCAGGTACAATCTTTTCAATTTTTGAGGTTGTTGTTTTGCATGAAGATGTATCAACAAGGTTGTACTTCTTTAATATTTGATGTATGTATTTCTCTTGATTAATGACAATGCCATCTGTCTTCTGATGAACTTGTAGACCAAGAAAGAATGTTAATTCTCCCATTCAACTCATCTAAAATTCAGATTTCATCAACTCTTTAAAGCTTACACATAATCTCTTATTAGTTGAGCCAAATATAATATCATCAACATAAATTTGAACAACTAAGAGATCTTGATGTTCTTGTTTAAGAAAGAGAGTCTGATCAATGGTTCCCCTTTTGTATCCATGCTTGAGCAAGAAAGATGATAATGGTTCATACCACTTTCTTGGTGCTTGGTGAAGACCATACAAAGCTTTATCAAGCTTGTATACCCTGTGTGGGTAATGAGGATCTTCAAATCCAAGAGGTTGTGATACATAGACTTCTACATCAATTTTCCTATATAAGAAAGCACACTTGACATCCATTTGATAGACGGTGAACTTCTTATACGATGCATATGCTAGGAATACTCTTATGGCTTCAATTCTTGCAACTGGTGCAAAAACTTCATCATTTTCTATCCCTTCTTCTTATGTGTAACCTTGTGCAATCAACCTTGCTTTGTTTCTCATTATACCTCTGTCATCTAGTTTATTTTTGAAGAGCCATTTTGTTCTAATTGGATGTTGGCCTTCAGGTAAATCAACTAGATTCCAGACTTTCTGCTTTTTGAATTGTTAAAGCTCTTCTTGCATAGCTTCAATCCAGCTATTGTCCTTTAGAGCAGCTATGATATTTGGAGGAACCACTTGTGAAAGAAAACAATTAAAAAGACAGATGTTTGCAGCTCCACCTTGGCTTCTTGTAGTTCTTTTATCAAGATCACCAATAATATGGTTTACTAGATTAGTATTATGAATTCTTGTTCTTGGAGTTGATTCAACTGGAATAGATGATTCCAAGTTAGTCATATTCATTGATGCAGACGGATCTAATCCAGTTGATGAATTTAGGAAGTAGTCAAAGTGTTCCTCCTGTTCATCATTGGGTATGGAGTGGTCTTCTTGAGTTTGAACACCAGGAGCATCAATAATATCTTCCGCAAGAACTTCTCTAGAAGCATTTTGTTCTTTTATAGGAGTTACAGGAACATCTACGGATGGTATATGTAGACTTGCTGAATCATCTCCAATGTTTATTGTTTCTTCTTGAGAACATGGACCAACTGCTGAGACATTATTCATATCTCCAGATGCAGAATGCACATCTGCGGATGTAGAGTCAGTAGTGGCAGATGAAGTGTTTCCATCTAAGGATGTGCATCCATTTTGCTGGACTTGTGCAGTATCATTGTTATTAGTTGTTGCTCCTTGTTCCAAGATACTTGATGTGTGTATTCTTGGAGGATCAGCAGATAAAGACACTTCATTCATATTTGGGGGAACAAATGGATAACATGTATCATCAGATCCTGCACTATTCAAATAACGAGAGTTAAATGATTCTTTTAGTGCATCTATATCAAACAACCATGATGATCCTTTTACTGATTTAGGAAATAAGGATTCATCAAATGATACATTAGGAGTTTCTTCCATAATATTATGTTATGGAATGTAAATCCTATAAGATTTAGATGTTGAAGAATATCCAACAAAGAAACCATCATAGGTATTTTCTGAAAATTTTCCCAATTGTTCTTTTGTGTTTAAAATAGATACATGACATCCAAAAGCTCTAAGATATCCTATGTAAGGTTTTCTTTTAAATAAAAGCTCAAAAGGTGTTTTATTATGTTCTTTGACAATCAATGTCCTATTTTGAACATTGCATGTTGTATTCACTTCTTCAGCCCAAAAGGTGATTGGCAATTGTGAATCAGCTAGCATTGTTCTTGCTGCTTCAATAAGTGTTTTGTTTCTTCTTTCAGCAACTCCATTTTGTTGTGGAGTTCTTTGTGGACTGAGTTGTCTTGCAATACCTTTATTCCTGCAAACAAAATCTAAGTCAGTATTAACAAATTCAGTCCCATTGTCACTCCTGAAAAATTTTAACTTTTAAATCATGTTAATTCTCAATCTTGATAACAAAGTCCATTAATGTTTCTGATGTTTCACTCTTTTGTTTTAAGAAGAAGACCCATGTGAATCTACTGAAGTCATCAACTATCACCAAACAATATTGCCTCTTTCCAATGCTCATCACATTGGTTGGACCAAATAGATGCATGTGAAGCGATTTGAGAGGTGTAGTGTTTGTATTGAAAATTTTGGATATATGAGACACTATATGTTGTTTTCCTTTATAACATGAAGGACAGTGGTTTGAACAATAAAACTCTTTCTTTGGCAATCCAATGACTAAGTCATTTTTCACCAATTTGTTCATGTTCTTCATGTTAGAATGAACAAGCCTTCTATGCCACAATTGAGATTCATCTTTTGATGACTTAGATAGGAGGCATGTTTCATGTCTTGTGAGTGAAGTGTTGTTCATATCCAAAACATATGTGTTTCCTTTTCTTGATGCTTTAAAAAGGATCCAGTCTTCTGGAACTGAAAAACCTGGCTTAAGAATGTAACAATTAGTGTTATTAAATAATGTGGTATAATTTTTATCATAATTTTAAGACACACTCAGTAAATTATATTGCAATTTTTAACAATAGTTTACTTTCTCAAATTTGAGCATACCATTAGTTACAATTCCTTCACCAACTATTTTACCTCCCTTCTTATCCCCACCAAATGCCACATATGAGGCATTTTTATGCTTGAAGTCATGGAGAAGTGAAAAGTTTCCTATCATATGCCTGGAACAACCACTATCAACATACCACTTGTTGTCAGCTCTTCAAGATTGTCATCTCTAGCCATGGGAGAAACTTTTTTTTCCGGTGAGCCATTAAAGCTTGATTTTCTTCCAAGACTTCCTTCTCATACATACTCCAGTCACAGGTTCCATCTTGAAGTATGATCAGCCTAACTTCTTTAGAGTTACTTGTTCCTGCTGATGTATTTGTGGCTGGTGGGGATGAGCTGGTAAGTTTTGGTTGTCTGAAAGATCTTTGAGATGACGATGGTTGGTGAGATTGATGTTGCTGATGTCGTGTCAAGTCAGGATTTGATTGTTGATTACATTCTCTAGAGAAATGTCCATAGAGATTGCACTTGAAACATCTTACCTTTGACTTATCAACACCAATCTTTGATGATTTACTTGCAGCAGCCAAATTTTTATTTCTCCCTAGATATTGTTTGGCTCTATAAGCAATCATTGCCATTTTCCATTGTAGATCCATCTCCTCTACTACATCTGGATGTAGTTCTTCCAAGTCTTGCTGGAAATTATTGGCAGATGTTAATGAGCTTCCCATGTAAGCTTGAAAACCTGAATTGAAAGCTGCAAAAGCTACTTTTTGTTCTTCAAAGTCCAGAATAACAGTGAAGGGCTCTGTTTGGTTGTTATTTGATGAAGACTTTGCTGATGATGTATCTCTTCGATCATCAGTTCTTCCTTTTTCGTTTCTTGACTTACTTTGAGAAGATTTCTTTGAAGGCTTTGATGCATAGAAACTTACTTCCTCTTCATCTTCACTCAAAGTACAAGAGTTATCACTATCATTGTTGGAAATGAAGGCACTTCCAGCACTTTTTGTTTCTTTAAAGTGATAGGGTGATACATGTGTTATCACACTCTTGTTTCTTGATTTTTCATCCATTTCAAGAGCCTCAACTTTAGCTACCAATGTATCTAAACCAGTTGTTTTGAGGTCAATGGTGTCTTCAACATGGACACAGTTTGCTTCCAACTTTCAGGCAAAGTATGGAGCATCTTCTTGTTTAATTCCTCATTTGTATATTTCAACTCCAAGATATTCATCTATGTTACAAGTTGCATAAATCTATGGAGTTGTTGAGGAATTGATTCACCCTCAATATGGTGAAAGGTTTCATATTGTGAACGAAGGGTGTCCTTCCTAATGCTTCTGATTTCATCACTCCCTTCACAGAGTGTATGAAGAATCTTTCACAAGGAATTTACTGTTTTATAATTCTCACATCTGATTAATATTTCTTCAGGTAAAGCCATACTAAGCAAGTTGTATGCCTTAATATCAACCTTAATCTTCTTAATATCATCAGGTGACAGATCCTTTGTACTTATGGGTTGATTATTATCATTATAATTCGGCCCAAGAGTGGGTGGAATATAAGGACCTTCAGTTATTGACACCCATAAGTCAGATGCTGTATAATTCACATGATTCCTGAACTTGATTTTCCAGGATTTAAAATCTGCTTTTGTTTCCAACTTTGGAGGTTGGTATGACGATCCACCAAAGTTACTCATGTTTTTATTTGTTGAATCAAAGATTTTGTTAATGTATTTGTTCAAATAAACTTGAACAATTGATGAATGTCAATCAATAACCCAGATCTACTATTCAATTGATTTGAATATTGATCCAAGTTAATCAACCAATGAAACAGTACTTGCTGAAAGACAATTCACTGTTTTAATCAATTCACACAAAAACGATTTGCTTATAAACAGTAGATCTAATCAGCAAAAACTGACAAATCTAGAGAAACAAGAAAACAACACTATTAACACTAATAGATCAATTGATCTAATCAATGAGCACTTGGCTCTGATACCACCTGTGAATCTAAGGATCGCAATCAGGAATTATCGGTGTTAATAGGGATTCAAGTTAATGTTTGCGGAATCAACATTAACCTTGTTTAATTGTTTTAATAAATAAATATCAAATATAATGATTAATGATTATCACGAACCCAATGATATGAACACAATTAATAAGTAAAAAGAATTTGATTCAAACGTATTTCAATAAAATTGATTAATGATTAAAGATGAATAAATAATGAACAATAAATGCTTCGAACGTGTTGATGTTGATGTGACGGCTGCTAGGGTTTATGTTCGTGTGAATTGATGTGATGTTTTGGTTTGCCGTTTGGTTGTTTGGGTGTTCGTCTTCGTGTGCCATCCCTTTGATGTGAAACCTAGGATCCATATTTATAGACACATGTGTTTCAGTTAAGGAAACACCGGATCTCTTGGGATTTGCACAACTGTCTTATTGACTTGTTGACTTGTAACACTTGTATTATTTGAATACAAGTGTTTGGACTCCGCAGCTACATAATCTTCCATAGGTGTTTGTTCTTCCAAAGGTACTTTATTCTTTCGAAGGTACTTTGTCTTCCGAAGGTGTTTGCTCTTCCGAAGGTACTTTATTCTTCCAAAGGTACTTTGTCTTCCGAAGGTGTTTGCTCATCCGAGGAGTCTACACTTGAACTCTTTGATTCTCTTGAACTTTAGAGCTGATTATTCATTCGTAGAGGATCTTTGGATGATTGTTACTTGTAATAAACATATCTACGGAAGAACAAAATTTTCATCCGGAGATGTTTCTTACACTTAGTCAATTTCAGTAATTGACCAAGTATTATGTTTGTACCTGCAATCATAAACAGATCAACACACATATGGGTTAACCTATATACACAATGCATATATCAAAATAATGAATTATAATCATTCATTACAAATATTGATTAAAGTTCTAAGCCTATACAACATGATCTAGATCTATTGTTCCTAGATCTAACACCTTTTACCAATGCTCATGACATTGGTTGGACCAAATAGATCCATGTGAAGCAATTTGAGCGGTGCTTAGTTTTTGTTGATAATTTTGGATTTATGTAACACTCTATGTCATTTTCCTTAATAACATAAAGAACAATGATTTGAACAATAAAATTCTCTCTTTGGAAGTCCAATGACTAGGTCATTTTTCACAGATTTATTCATATTCTTCATGTTGGAATGAACAAGCCTTCTATGCCACAACTGAGATTCATCTTCTGATGATTTGGATAGCACGCATGTTTCATTGCTTGTAAGTGCAGTATTGTTCATATCCAAAACATATGTGTTTGCTTTTCTTGACGCTTTAAGAAGGATTCAGTCTTCTGGAATGGAAAAACCTGGCTTAAGAATGTAACAGTTAGTGTTATCAAATAAAGTGGTATAATTTTGATCACAAATTTAAGACACACTCAGTAAATTATATTGTAAGTTTTCACAATAACTTACTTTCTCAAATTTAAGCACACCATTAGTTACCATTCCTTCACCAACAATTTTACCTCCCTTCTTATCCCCACCAAATGCCACATAAGAGGCATTTTTATGTTTAAAATCATGGAGTAGAAAACAGTTTTCTGTCATATGCTTGGAACAAACACTGTCAACATACCACTTGTTGTCAGTCCTCCATGCTTGTTCCTGCATACATAAAGAAATCAATTAGAATGGGAACCCAAGCCTTAATGATCTTAGGTTTACCACTAGTGTCTAATATTGTTTCTCCCTCATGAATGAGTCTTGATGTTTCAGTGTTGATTAGACTCAATTGATTTATTATGTTTTGTTTGTGGTGAGGATGATTCTGTTGAAGATGAACTTGTGGAACTTTGTTGTTGTTTCTCTAGCCCTTCTTCGTTCACCTTTTCTTTGTTTGGTTGCTGCTTTGACTTTGATGGTGATCCTTGATTGAAGAAAGTTTCACCATCCTTTGATTTTGATTGAGGTATTTGAGTACCCTTCCCAAAATGATCAAAGAAGGTATCATCAGAATTGGCCTTCTTTTTTGTCAAATCCACCTTTTTGTGAGGTGTTTTGAGTTGATGAAGTGGTTTTTCTTTCTTCCTCAAATGTTTACCATCAGCAGATGGTTTCTTCTTTGTTTTTGGCAGCTTTTGTTTTTACTGCTGCTTCTTTGGCTTTGAATCTTCTGGACTATCACTTGATTAAGAGTCTGATTCAGCCTTCTCAGATTATTACTTCTTTGTGCTCTTTGTTTTGTTCTTTTTGTTAAAATAACATTCCTGATTGGAATGATTATTTTGTTACAAATTGCACAATGCTTGTTGAAATAACAATCAGAGGTCATGTGGTTGTTCATATTGCAAATGGAGCAATAGCTGCTGAAGTAAAAATCTTCAGTGTTGTGATTTTTCATGTCACACCATTTGCAATACTTCTCATCTGAATCATTTTTAGATTCATTCACTTTCTGCTTCTTTTGATGCTTTTGAGCTTCAAATCTTTTTCAAACTTTGCAGCTGATGAATCCTTGCCCTTCCCTAACATGATATCAAAGGGTTCTTGTTTAGCATCAACTGATTTCTGTTGCTTAAGATTCACAACTTTCTATTGCTTTGTTTTGTTGATGGTGGTTGCAACCTTTTGCTTCCGCAGATCTTCTACTGACTTAGTAAATTTGTGCTTCCGCATATCTGCTACTGATAAAGAAGCTTTCTTCTTCCGGAGAAATTCTGCTGATTGTGCTTGCTTTGCCATTTCTGCGGAAGATATTTTAGCTTTTTGTGTAGATGTGCACTTCACACCATCTTCTATTGAAGGTTTTTGCTGCTTGTTAAGCTCTTAAAGTCCTTCATTTAACTGAGCTATCCTCTTAAAGATTGTTTTCAACATATTTCTTTGCTTAGGATGATATGAAAGCTTGGTTTCGTCAAGGACTTTGGGAATGATTGGTTCAAATGAGACATTCTTACCAATATCCAATTCATCCACACTTTTATCAACATGTTCATCAGAATTATCCAAGTCATCACATTCATCATAACCAAATTCTAAGTCATTTTGTTTGACTTGTTCTGATTCAAAAGACTCAGTTTCACTCACCTCAGAATCATTTTCATTTACCAATGATTAGATTTTGTTTCAACGTTGGTGCATGGCACAAAATGATTGACAAACTGTTTGGCATTGTCTCAGGTAAAGATGTATAATTATCATTCATAGGGGGTGCAACAATATTGTATCCCAACCCATACCTATTCTTTGATTCAGTATGAGAATTTAATAATTTCTTATATTGTTGAGATGACAGTTGAAACTTCTGAAGTATCACTTCAGTTGATGCATGATCACCTATGGATTTTGTTAAGGAAGTGGTCAGATGCTCAACTTGGGCTTTTAAGCTGTAATTTTCAGAAATAAGTTTATCTAAATCTTTTTGCAAAGAGTTGATTTTTATTGGATATAGTTTATGCTCTCTTACATGAGATTTATTTAGAACCATTGTTTCTTTTACTTTGTTAGTCGGTTGTTGAGCATGGACTCTATATTTTTCAACTTCCTCAACACATATTGATGAACACAATCTATCTCTTACCTCTCTGGCCATAGGTGGGACTTTGTTCTCCATGTTGGCCATTAAAGCTTGATTCTCTTCCAACACCTCCTTCTCATACATGCTCCAGTCACATGTTCCATCTTGTAAAATTATCAACCCAGTTTCTTTTGAATTACTAGGCCCTCCTGATGAGTTTGTGGCTGGTGGGGATGAGTTGGTTAGCTGAGGTTGTCTGAAGGATCTTTAAGATGTTGTTGGTTGTTGAGATTGATGTTGATGAGATTGATGTTGCTGATTTTGTCTGATGTCAGGATTTTATTGTTGATTGCACTCCCTGTTGGTTCTTATATGCCCAAGACACATACAAGATTGATGTGGTTAGTACGTTATGATCCAAGTCGGGTCATACCCAATAACAAGCTATACAAACACCAATAATTAATTATTTGTTGATAAGATCATACAAATATATTGACACCTATTTAGAAAATTGGTTTTCTAAATATTGCTTTTGTGATAGAACAATATTATATGGATAATTTGTTCATGAGATATTTATTTGTTTTATTATTTAAGTTGGTTAAATTATGTCAGATAAAAGTGTGTCAAGTTATAAAATTAGACTATGTTTTAATTTTATAACCTAAATGCATGGAAGAGTGTTTAATTTTAACTAATATCTAATGGTGGGAAAACTAATTTGAAAACCCAAATTTCGGCCGCCCTAGGGGCCTTGGAAACACCATATTATGTCTTGTTTCATGCAAGACTTGATTACTTAAACACTCTTCCATCATTTTTCACTTCATCTCTCTTCTTTTCACTCAAGCAAGAACACTCAAAACCTCTAAAATTTCAGATTTGTGGCTAAAAATTGAGGCTGAAAATTCGGATTTAGATAGTAGCTTTGAAAGATTGTTTTGGTGTAAAGCTCCCTAACAAAGCAAGGTGTTTGGAAGAAGCTTGTGGGTATTACAACTTGAGGTCTTCTTCTTTGAAGGATTGCTGCTCAAAAATCATCATCATCTTCAAAGTTTCGACCTTTTGAGCTGCTGAAAGGTAGTTAAATCACAGCTCATTGTAGCTGTGATTTTATGTACATTTACATATGTTCATAGCTTGCTTATTCACATATAATGATCCTTTTGTTTTGGGTTTGTTTTATACATATATATGTCCCATAAAACATGAAATTTCAGCTTTAAAATCATGTTTTAAAATATATATCCGCTGCGTTTTTCAGAAAGTTTAAGAGGTTAAACTTGGTTTTATGTTCTAACAAAACGTTCGATGATCATACCTTTTGAAACTAGCACTCAACATGAGGATGTTGAGGATGATCAATTGGTTGATCAATATACACAAAACGTTCGCAGATCTGGTAGAATTAGTAATCCACCTGAAAGATATGGATTTTTCGTTGATGGATGCTATGTGGTAGATTCCGATGAACCAACCACCTATCGTGATGCAATGTCCAATTTGGATTGTGACAAATGGCTTGAAGCCATGAACATTGAGATGAAATCCATATATGACAATCAAGTATGGGACTTGGTTATACCACCTCTTAACTCCAAAGTAGTTGGAAGTAAGTGGGTTTTCAAGAAGAAAACCGATATGCATGGAAACTTGGATACTTACAAAGCTAGACTTGTAGCAAAAGGTTTCACTCAAACTCAAGGAGTTGATTATGATGAAACCTTCTCACCTATTGCGATGCTAAAGTCTATAAGGATATTGTTTGCCATAGCTGCTCATTATGATTATGAGACTTGCCAATGGATGTCAAAACCGCTTTCCTAAATGGATATCTTGAGGAAGATGTCTATATGGTTCAGCCTAAAGGTTTTGTCGATCCAAAACATCCTAATAAAGTATGCAAGTTAAAGAAATCAATCTATGGATTGAAACAAGCATCGAGAAGTTGGAATCACCGTTTTGATGAAGAAATAATTAAATTCGGATTCATCAAAAACGCTGATGAAGCTTGTGTATATAAGAAAGCTAGTGGGAGCATCATCACTTTCCTAGTATTATATGTTGATGACATACTACTATTTGGAAATGACATTCCAACCTTGGAAGGTGTAAAAACCTGGCTTGGAAGTTGTTTTTCCATCAAGAATCTTGGTGAGGCTGCCAATATTCTGGGAATAAAGATCTATAGGGATAGATCAAGGCGGTTGAGTGGTTTAAATCAAAGTGCATACATTGATAAAATCTTGAAAAGGTTCAAGATGGAGAACTCTAAGAAAGGTACGGTACCTATTCAAAGAGGAACGATATTGAGTACGACTCAATGTCCTAGCTCAAAGGATGAGCAAGATAAAATGAAGGCAATCCCATACGCATCTGCTATTGGATCCATCATGTATGCAATGA
This sequence comes from Flaveria ramosissima, assembly GCA_025215565.1. Classification (NCBI taxonomy): domain Eukaryota; kingdom Viridiplantae; phylum Streptophyta; class Magnoliopsida; order Asterales; family Asteraceae; genus Flaveria; species Flaveria ramosissima. The sequence continues at coordinate 43,338,632 of CM046037.1, read as the reverse complement.
TATGCACTCGACCGGACGTGTCATGCGCCTTAAGCATGACAAGCCGATACCAGTAAAATCCTGGAAACAGTCATTGGATGGCTGTTAAGAACATACTTAAGTACCTAAGGAGGACAAAAGATATGTTCCTAATCTATGGATCTGGTGATGAGGAACTCGTTGTAAAAGGTTACACGGATGCGAGTTTCCAAACCGATCGTGATGATTCACGGTCACAATCGGGATATATTTTCATTCTGAATGGAGGAGCGGTCTCTTGGAAGAGCTCCAAATAGGATGTGGTGGCTCTATCAACTACAGAATCAGAATACGTCGCCGCCTCATTGGCAGCTCAAGAAGCTGCATGGTTGAAGAAATTCATTGCCGATCTAGGGGTTGTCCCTTCCATTCAGGACCCCCTAGAGATCTTTTGTGATCACGAGGGTGCGATTGCTCAAATCAAGGAACCTCGTGCTCATCAAAAGACTAGGCACATTGAGCGGAGATTCAACTACATACGAGATGAAGTTGAAAAGGGAAAGATATGTATTCGCAAAGTTCACACGGATCAAAACATTGCGGATCCTCTCACGAAGCTCCTTAAAAAGGCAAAGCATGAAGGTCATACTTGTGCCATGGGACTTCGATATTCTAGTGATTGGATTTGATCTGTAATTTTGTATTTGGATATGTGGAACTTTTATTATTTGAATAAAATTATTTGGTTATAATGTTTCAATTAATATTCCAATTTAGCATGTTTAATCCGTGAGTAAATTATTTACTCTAAATGTTCGTAGTCGTTCAGACTTGTGGGAACAAGTATGAGGGTAAGATTATTATGAATTTGGATTGGTAGATATTCATATGGATGAATATAGAGCAAAAGGTTGCTGCCAAGGTTCATAGATATTTGTGGGATGCAAATATTGGACTGACCTGCATCTCAAGTATTACTACATGGGATTTTCCTGATTGATCATAAGTAATTTTGAGTAAAGGCGAACATCATTTGGTATCCTCTGACCTGAGATACATATTGGGTCTTGATATTTACCAAATATTATACTTTGACTTAGTTCTTTGCTGTTCTGAAATATGGCAGTACATAAGTCTGAGTTCAGGTATGATATAAGGTAATTGTGAGAGACGTATGTAGTCAAGAAGGGATTTGTCCCTCTTATTTGTTGAGAGTAAGATGTCTAAGGCCTGATAAAGTTAAATCAATGGAGAATGATCACTCTGTGTCTCTAGGATTTAACATGACATCTGCGACAAAGGGATAGATGATTGTTTCACCTAAAACATTTCAAGTATGGTACTTGAAGGGGATGATGTTATTGAATGGCACTTACTCATACGTATTAAGGGTAGTAAACCGTTGTTAGGCGGTATTTACTGCTTGCATCAATCTTTTATGAATCTTGTGCAAGTGGGAGATTGTTGGTTCTTATATGCCCAAGACACATACAAGATTGATGTGGTTAGTACGTTATGATCCAAGTCGGGTCATACCCAATAACAAGGTATACAAACACCAATAATTAATTATTTGTTGATAAGATCATACAAATATATTGACACCTATTTAGAAAATTGGTTTTCTAAATATTGCTTTTGTGATAGAACAACATTATATGGATAATTTGTTCATGAGATATTTATTTGTTTCATTATTTAAGTTGGTTAAATAATGTCAAATAAAAGTGTGTCAAGTTATAAAATTAGACTATGTTTTAATTTTATAACCTAAATGCATGGAAGAGTGTTTAATTTTAACTAATATCTAATGGTGGGAAAACTAATTTGAAAACCCAAATTTTGGCCACCCTATGGGCCTTGGAAAAACCATATTATGTCTTGTTTCATGCAAGACTTGATTACTTACACACTCTTCCATCATTTTGCACTTCATCTCTCTTCTTTTCACTCAAGCAAGAACACTCAAAACCTCTAAAAATTCGGATTTGTGGCTGAAAATTGAGGCTGAAAATTCGGATTTAGATAGTAGCTTTGAAAGATTGTTTTGGTGTAAAGCTCCCTAACAAAGCAATGCGTTTGGAAGAAGCTTGTGGGTATTACAACTTGAGGTCTTCTTCTTTGAAGGATTGCTGCTCAAAAATCATCATCATCTTCAAAGTTTTGACCTTCTGAGCTGCTGAAAGGTAGTTATATCACAGCTCATTGTAGCTGTGATTTTATGTACATTTACATATGTTCATAGCTTGCTTATTCACATATAATGATCCTTTTGTTTTGGGTTTGTTTTATACATATATATGTCACCATAAAACATGAAATTTCAGCTTTAAAATCATGTTTTAAAATATATATCCGCTGCGTTTTTCAGAAAGTTTAAGAGGTTAAACTTGGTTTTATGTTCTAACAAACCCTTCACTCCCTTGAGAAGTGTCCATAGAGATTGCATTTGAAACATCTCACCTTTGACTTATCAACATCAATTTTGGTTGTTTTACTTGCTGCAGCCAAGTTTTTGTTTCTTCTCAAGCATTGCTTGACTCTGTATGCAATCATTGCCATTTGCCACTGAAGATATATTTCCTCTACTTCATTTCGATGAAGTTCTTCCAGATCTTGTTGGCAGATGTTAGCAGATGTTAGAGTGCTGCCCAAATAAGTTTGAAAGATTGAGTTGAAAGCTACAAATGCTGCTTTTTGTTCTGCAGAGTCCAGAATCACAATGATAGGCTCTGCTTGATTGTTGTTTGATGCAGACTTTGCTGATGATGCAGATACATCTTTTCTTTAATCAGGTCTCCCTTTCTTTTTTGCTGACTTACTTTGAGAGGATGTTTATGAACGCTTTGAGGCATAAAAACTAACTTCTTCCTCATCTTCACTCAAAGTACAAGACTTTTCAGTATCATGGTTAGAGATAAAAGCACTTCTAGCACTTTTAGTTTCTTTAGAATGATAAGGAATGACGTGTGTTCTCACATTCTTGCTTCTTGACTTTTCATCCATTTCAAAAGCTTCAAGTTTAGCCACCAATTTATTTAAACCAATGATTTTGAGATCAAGGGTGTTCTTGAACATGGATACAGTTTGCTTTCAACTTTCAGGCAAAGTGTGGAGCATCTTTTTGTTTAACTCCTCATTGGTATACTTTAACTCCAAGATGTTCATCTCGGTTACCAATTGCATAAACCTGTGGAGTTGTTAAGGAACTGCTTCACCCTCAATATGATAAAAAATGTTTCATATTGAGAACGAAGAGTATCCTTCCTTATGCTCCTGATTTCATCACTCCCTTCACAGAGAGTGTGAAGTATATTCCATAAAGAATTTACTGTTTTGTAGTTCTCACACCTGATTAGTATTTTTTCAGATAAAGCCATGCTGAGCAAACTGTATACTCTAATATCGACTTTAACCTTTTTAACATCCTCTAGTGATAGATCTTTTGTATTTATGGGTTGCTTATTGTCGTTATAATCCAGCCCAAGAGCTGGTGGAATATAAGGACCTTCGGTTATTGATACCCATAAATCAGAATCAGTGTAATTCACATGATTCCTGAATTTGATTTTTTGGGATTTAAAATCCACTTTGGTTTCCAACTTCGGAGGTTGGTATGATGATCCACCGAAAGAATTACTCGTTTTAGTCAAAGTATTAATGTTCAACTAAAACAAAATTCCTTTTGTGAATGAACTAATTAATGACAAACACTTGATTATTGAATAATTAAGTAGTTGAAGTCATAAATTAGTCAATCCTCTTAATGATTATTAATATCAAATCAAGGATGTTTGTTGATATGTTTTGTTCAATTGATTTGAACAATTGTTGATTATCAATCAATAACACAGATCTACGCAATGTGAATATAGATCAATGTTAACCGAGCAATGTAACAGTGCTCGCTAAATGATGAATCACAGTTTGATTGTTTTTAAATTGATTTACACCAAATTGTTGAGTATAATGCCTTTGATCAGTTCATTCTATGACAACCTTGAATCAGAGTTATAAACTCTCAGGACGTTATGAACAATTAAAAACAATTTTACTCAAAATAAATCTGATCAGAAAACTGATAGATCTATTGAGATAAACAATCAATCAAACAATTCTAACACTTATAGATCAATCGATCTAAATCAATTAGCACTTGGCTCTGATACCACCTATGAATCCAAGGATCGTAATCAGAAATTATTAGTGTTAGATTGGGTTCGAAATACCAATCACGGAATTATCATTAATCGTTGTTCAATTGACTGAATATGAAATAACAAACACAATAAATAGTAAGAATGAAGAACAAGAACAATTTAAGTGCAATAAATGAATGAACACGATTGATTCAAAAGTATTTCAAAAAAGACAAATTAATGAGTACAAATGATAAAATAATAATTGCTAATGATGATGTTTGCTATGATTCTATCAATGATTTTGGTGTAATTAATGTGGCGGTTGCTAGGATTTATGTGATTGATTAATCGTGTTGATTGATGTATTGTTAGGTATTCAGCCGTCCTCGAATTGTGAACCTAGGTCTTGTATTTATAGGCTCATGGATTTACTGCTAGGGTAACAACAAATCTCTTGGAATCAGTAACTTTCTTATTTAGGTAAGAAAGTTACTCAGAGAATGTTATGATGTGACATTCTCTGACTGAGTTCAAGTCGTCCGTGGAGGTTGACTTTATGACATCACTCAGTGAATGATCTTGTTGACTTGATGTACTTGGTAACGTACATGCAAGTGTTGGTATTCCGTAGGAGTTTTGCCTTCTGTAGGAGTTTTGTCTTCCGTAGGAGTTAAACTTCAATTGGAATGCAAGTTGTTCATCCGCAGATCTTTGGTCTTTCGAAGGGTCCCTTGACTTCATCCGTAGAAAAGTGTTCTTCCGCAGAAGATCCTCATATGCACTTTGATTAAGACTATCTACGGAAGAACAAAATGTTCATCCGCAGATGTTTCTTACACTTAGTCAATTTACAAAATGTATTAAGTATATAATGCTAAGCGTGCAATTACACATAAATCAACACAGTTATAGGTTAACTTATATATGTACAAATCATACATTAAGATAATGATTTACAAGAGTTCATTACAAAATATAATTAAAGTGCTAAGTCTATACAATGTATTTAGACATATCAAATCTAGATCCAACATTTAACTCGTAACATCTTTCTCTTAATATCTTCGCTAGGGGATTTGTAATATCATTGCTTGCTAGATCAAGATGGTAGACGGATTCATTAATCATATATATATGTATCGTTATAATAAGTTGTCTAACAAAGCTATAACAGATTATGATAGCTAACCGTTGTAATTTCACTTCCATTGTCAAAAACAAGCGGAATAATATCTTCCCCAGAGTCGACCATTATTTGTCATAAAACTTCTACACACATGAAAATGCAAGCAAGTTAAATTTAAATATTACAAGCCAACCTTACTTAGTTTTTGATGATCATACACTTAACAGAAACAAATAACGTATACCTTCTTAATTTGTTTCAAGCACAAGAGATCGCTGAAGAAAGCAACATTCGTTGATTTTGATCTGGGATATATAAAAAAAATTATAAAGTCCACGCTTCAGCTGGCATTAGACGGGAGGATATGATGGTTGCCATATTATATTCACATAATCAATCTATCGTCTTTTTTAATATAAATAAATATAGAAAAGACATGGCATGTTCTATATCTTAATGGTCTCATTAATTAATAGAATTAGTTTCATATTAGATGATTCCAGTAATATTCCTTTTGTTTTTAATCTTTTCATTTATTTTTATTTTTTAAAAGACCTTTTCACTCAAGTTTTCATACCTCTATATTATGTAGTCATATATTTTTAATATAAATCTCATTGATTTCGGTCCAATAATTATAATCACTATTTCTTATTTTGAAATATGATCATCATTTTCAACACATTGACGGAGCTTGAAGCAAATTTTAAAGGGGGCGAGGGTGAAAGTAAATTAATTTACGAGGGGTGGACTCTATATTTATTAAAAAATTTCTACTACAACACCCAAAATTCACACTACCGATATAAAAATTAACTATACTGACAAAAACTCCGGCCCCAAATAGTAGACTTTTGATTGATTAAAATTTTGATTAAGAAAACACACAGAGAACTTTTGATTGTACATTTGAAGAGGTAACAAAAACTTTCAATTGAGTGTTGTCTTGGTTTTAAAAAGCACGCCTGAGGCGCGCCTAGGCGCAAGTCAACTCTTGAGACGAGGGATGGAGCTTTTTGTAAACAAGGCGCATGCTGTACAAGAAGCGCAAGAAAAGTGCGATTTTTTGGGGAAAAATCCCTCCAAGGCGCGCGCTTCTTGTACAGGAGGTGTTTTTTTGCTTCAAAGTGCTCTAACTGTTGCTAAAGAAGTTATACATACAAGTAATTATACATTAAAACATATATAAACATTATTTATAGCTATATTTTGGGTGGGGATGATCTAAACCTATATGATTATATTAAAAAAATTATATAACCACTTAGCGGTTCGCGTACGAAAAGCCCTCCGCTTTTGCCCTTCGCGCTTTGCGCTTCGGTTTTAGACCTTGTCGCCTCGGTACGCTTCTCGCTTATTAAAACCAAGAGTGTTGTGGCAAACCAATACTTTCAATGTCCCCTTCAAACTATCATTTGAACATATTGAAATCTACAAATCCTAAATCTTCAAGTGTTCTTCTACATCAACGATGAACACAACCCTAAAGTTGCACTAGAGAAGAAGATCCACCTATAAGCTAAACAACATGATGCACATAACTTGTAATCCATAAACACCCAAATCACTTCAAAATGTGCACTGAAGCTTGAATATTCTCAAGAACACCAATGAAATAGTAACCAACACCCAACAATCATAAACGCCCATGATCATTTTTCGAATACACCATATTTATTCAACAAACCTTGATATGAACCTAGAATAAAGAGCAAAAAAATTTGATACAATTGTAGGTCCTAACAAGGGATCAAAACTACAAAACAAGCTTAATACACACATATGACATCCATGTGTACATCGGTTGTAATCACTCAAATTCACTTGATACATGAAGAATCAACAAGATAAATTCATAAATGATAAACAATAAGCACCAAGCAAAAGAAGTTACTCAAAATGCAATTGTACTTACTCTGATGAAAATGGTAACAACTAACTAACTAAGAGCTATATATCATGAATACGGACCCATCGA
>CM046037.1:43036428-43321428 GCA_025215565.1 Flaveria ramosissima | reverse complement strand
TATCTTTGTTTTCGCATGTTTGATTATATCAATTTGTTTTAAGTCAAATCATATATTTTTATGTATAAATTTAACAAGAAATACGGGCTCAGTTGAGTGGTTAGTTGACCTAATCGTTATGACCGTATAAGAAACTACAAAATCAAAACTAAGTTAATACCAAATTTAAATTTAATATGAAAACAAATATTTTGTATTCACATATTTAATATTAAAGCCATAGTCATGACCATTTTGTTCACTTATTATAAAGATACAACATGAAGAGACACGAATGTTAAGAAGTCTCTCGATATCAAGTGAGGAGGATATAATTGACGACAAGTATTGGGTGAAAAAGTTGCCGAATCACTATCAACGCTATATTCAAAGGTCGGACAATCCTTTGCATTACAGCAATAAAAAAGAGCTCTACTTCCGTCTTTGTCATGGTTTCCTTTGTGATAATGGCAAAATGGTAATACCATTTTTTTCAATAAAGTTCCATTTGTTATACTCATAATCACACAATTTAACTTTTAACAGTGGATTTCGCAATCAAACAACAAAATATGCTCAATACTACGGGCTGCGGAAATCTTATCTGATGTCGTGACACATGAAAATTTAGATTCTCTATCTCTGTATGAATCCAGGTTAAGTTTTCAATCCATAAAAAACTATTTTTTTTTGGGAATATATGTGTGCGTAAGTATGTGTGTGTGTATATGTGTGTCTGTATCACTTATGTGTGTGTTCGCTTATTTCATCAATGATTACTGAGTAATATTTACACATCATCAGGTTCTCAGAGGTGAAAGTTCTAGGGTATGCATCTTCCTACAGTTTGGCATGTACACTTCAGTTACAAATGTTCTCACCTCAGAAAATGTACTCATGCTATCTTGTGTTCAAATTTGAACACAAAAAACAATCCCATGATATACCTTTGTTTACCGCAGAGTGTAGCTTGGATCACCATTTTCTGGGTAAAGTTCTTGTACATATGAATGTGTTTTCAAGGAATAAGCCAACAATAAAGCTAACATATGATAATCAAGAACTTGGAACCAGAGGATTTGAGATAAAAAACAAAGGCTTAGAGTGTGACATAGAAAGCTGGATTGAAGAAAGAAAGGATGGTTGGATGGAAGTCATGTTAAGCAAACCATTAAACAGGTTAGAAGATTATTCGACACTCAAGGTACAGTTATCCAAAGTCACTGGGAGTTTTGAAGGAATTATTATTGAAGGCATCGAGTTGAGGCCATGTATCTAATGTTTATATTTCATAATTTTAATTGAGAACCATGATTGGTGTAAGATTACTTATTGAAATATTCAATTGTTATTTGCTTTGTTTTAATAGTCCACCGTAAATTATTAAATTGAGTGCAAAATGATAACATATATAGAAATAGTCAAATTTCTTTTATAGTGTTTATCTCCATAGTTATAGGAGATGTCTGGCCTATTTATGCTTGTAATTGGTGTAAATAATTCTAGAGATTATCATGGTATCAACTAACTTGGAATCCTCCCCACAAAAAATCTCAAGCTCTCTCATTACCCATCTTACTTATTGGCCAAACCTACCCTCTCCCACAAATTTTTATAGTTACTTTTAATAAGTACTATTCATACTATCTATTCTATTAAACTATCATCTTCCAGCTACTTTCTATGGATAACATAATTAAGTCTCTCGTCTTTTACACTAATTAAAACTTAACTGGCCATATTGATAGAAGTATTTCCCCTCAACCCTAGACCATCATCACCTATGAGAAAACATCACTTTAGATGTAGGATACCAAAATCATAACTAGGACCACATAGACATAGGATACCGAAATAAAAAATTAGACCCGAACCCGACCCGTGCGATCGCAAATAATATCCAAAAGGAGAAGTATAAATAATACCCGACCATATACGTGTCTCACATCCAAGGGAATACAATTATCACCAGTCTTGGACCTTGATTGAACACACCCTCAATCATATGAGGGTTAGGAGCCAATGGTGTAACAAACTCTTTTGGGACCACACCTACCATCATACATGACATCAACATACATCATGGAATACTATAAATACGAGGTAAAGGGAAATTATCTCCCTATGTGTAAATACACCCTTAGCTCTCTCTACATTTCTCCCTTAACCTTATACTTATATTCCTAGTTACTTATTCTCATGCCGAAGGTTGTTATAGGAAGACTTCCCCCTCTATGACGCCTTAACTAGTGTTGTTTGAATTTGTGAAGGATTTCAATCGAAGGATATTTTCTATTGCCGTGACCCCTGATAGAGGTGGCTAGTAGATGAGATATGACCAAATACTGTGATTACCATCATGACAAAGGCCACAAGAAGGATAAATGTTATCAGCAAAAAATAGGACATCGAATACGCTGTCGAGTCACCCCAATTAGCTCATTTGCTAAAGGACATCAAAGGTGGTCAGCAGGGCGTGGTGACAAGAAGCAAACAAAAATACAAGAAGTAAACATGGTTAATGTTTGAGGTATGATCGAAAGGAAAAGGTAGGGGATGCTTTTGGAAGCATGGATGCAAACCCCCATGGTACTACCACCATTCACTAAAGCTTAGACATGCAGCATAATGATAATCACTACTAACATATGCAATTAAAATGTTCACAAGGCGTTTATTGATTACGAAAGTGCCACAGATATCATGTATGAACATTTTAAAAAAAAATTATACGTGGAGGACCAGAAGAGAATGAAGCCAGGGGATGTAGCGCTAATGGGATTTACAAGGGAGATTTTCAGGCCTATTAGGCGGATTTCTTTCCTTGTTGAGCTATGTGATGGTCCAATGGTAAAATTTGTCGATCTAAACTTCTTAGTGGTGGTAGTCGCATCGCTACCTAATGTTATTTTGGGAACACTGGCAATCAAGGCATTTCAAATGGTGTTGTTGCCTTGCTGGGGTTTTGTCATGTTTCCCACACCACGAGGTCCTGCAAGTCCATATTAATAGATATTGTGCTGAGGATGAAGATAGAAGAAGCATTGCCTCCACTCGTTACCCAAAGAAATAGGTAATTAATCCTTGTTTTCCGGATCAACCGCTAACCATTGGGCATATCTTATCCACACCCACTCGAATGGCGAAAGCATTTACTAAAGCATAACACTAATGTGTTCATCTGGAAACCTTTTGACATGGTCTGGGTACCACGGCATGTTGTAGAACCACAGTTGAACATGTACTGGATAGCAGAACCGGTGGTGCAAAAGCCAACAAGCATGGGTGTGAAGCGAAGTAAAGCAGTGGTCAAACAAGTGGAGGAATTAGTAAATAAAGGTACTTTAAGAAAGGTTAAGTAACAAACTTGGATTTCTAATCTGGTCATGGTTAAGAAGGAAAATAGGACATTACGAATGTGTGTGCATTACAAAAAGTTAAACAACGTGTGTGTAGGAGAGTAATGGGTTATGCTACAGTTTCACAAGATATATGTCACACTCCCGCTAAAGCGGAAACACGGGGATGTAACGAGATCGGGATCGTCATAACACATGGTAAGCGATAGAGATGCAATATAATAAATGATGACAAGCGTGTCATGACGACACCCGACAACAAGGGGACTTGTGTCGTGTTTAGTCAATATTCATGACAACATAGCCATAAGCATAAACATGTTATATGATTCACTTAATCAAAGATGATAACATTGTAATGTAAATTCCCACAACCCGGGAACAAGTATCAAAAGAATAATGTTGTTAAATCAGACTACAACAATTGTTTCAAAATGTTTGTTTGTCAAATATGTTTAGTCTCAAAAATGCATCCTAGGGTCTCCACTAAGGTAGCACACTTAGATCCTCAATTTGCATGATCACCTGAAAAGATATGCTCAAAATGGTCAACAAAATTGTTGGTGAGCTCGCAGGTTTAAATAGTAAATAAGTAAGTGATGCTGTATAGTAAATGATGTGGAATACCGTGCATACAGTTATAAGTAAGTACAATCACATGACCATGAGCTTTGCAACCAAACCTAGCGACGTACACAAAGATATTGTCGAAACTCACTTGTTAGGTGGTAAGTATGTATGATCAATGTATCCAAATGTTGTATGCAATGAACGGTCAAACACCTATTGACAGTTATTGTTAAGCATTAATGATATGTATAAAGCGTATAATATTGTTCGGTCGGTTCGGGTTGTATCGGTTGGGTCGCGTGTAACACACACAAACAGACACACGTATTAGATCTTATGTAGATCCAAGTACTAGACATCGTCGCCATTGCTGATGATATTTATATAAAAGTTTCATTGTTATTGAAGAAGTATTTGGTAAACATTAGTAGTTATAAACCGGTTTTTGATACTTGTAAAATGTTAATTTAATTTAATTTGGAATAACATTAGAAAGTTTGATTATGTTGATTTTAAAGTCGTCATTAGTAATGGCAACCGTGTCGATGTCATCTAAACATCACACGACATACACACACCACACACAAGAAGGAAAATCACACACAACAACTTCAGTCGCACGACAGGACCAGACGCACGACTCAACACTCCTTTCGCACGAATCAACCCTCAATCGTACGAATCAGCTTCATTCGCACGATTGAACCTTCATTCGTACGACTTGCATTCAGTCGTACCACACAGCACCCAATCGCACGACTCAAGCTCCATACGCACGAATCAACCTTTATTCGTACGAATCAGCTTCATTCGTACGACTGAACCTTCATTCGTGCGATTGGCTTTCAGTCGTGCGATACACGCACAATCGCACACATTCATTCGCTCGCATGACTCAATCGCACACATACATTCGATCGCACGACTCAGTCGCACGACATACCCAGTCGCACAACTTAGTCGCCCGAATGACTCAGACGCATGACTCAGTCGCACGACTCACCCAGTCGCACGACTCACCCAGTCGCACGACTCAATCGCATGACAGACCCAGTCGCCTGAACAGCAGAATCACGACTATTGAAGGTGCTGAGCAGCCTCCGACTGCTCCGAGCACAGGTTTTACACAACAAGGACTTCCAGAAACACACTACAAACATACACAAACAAGAAGCACACGCAGAAAGACATCACACGCACCCACACGACCTCATGTGTTCGGGTTGAACCCAAACACCCGAAACCCTAGTTTGGACAGTCGTGAATAAGCGAGAAAAAGGACAACCAAGGTCGTCTACCTGCTAGAATAGAGTAGACTCGGTTGTAGATGAAGTCTAGACGGTGAAAACGAGACCAAACGGGTCGGTTTTGGTGCAAGGATGAAGATGAAAAGTGAAGAAGAAGATGAAGAAGGAGTTGAAGAAGGAGATGAAGGTGAAATGAATGAGGCTAGGGCTGGAATATGGGTTTATATACCCAGCCCAAGTTTGCAAAATGTCAATTTTAGTCCCTGCACTTAACCCCCGAGTTTCCGAAATTTGTTTCGGTTGAAAAACGACTTTATCAGGTTAATTATATTAATGATAAAAATGCATTTAATGATGTTTATAACTTAAAAATGGTTTTATTAATGATAATAATATTATGTAAAAACAGTATATTTATCGGTAACGATGATGAAAGTTTTAAAAGTTTTTAAAGATAGCACACGTTCACAATGAAAGCACAAGCACAACGATGATAAAACAAGCATAATATCCACACAAGGAGTTAATAAAGATGAGGGATGAATGTTCAAGGAATAGTTAACAGAAAACCACGTTAATTGACGGACCGGACCTTAAGGTGACGGATGTCACAATATAGAATGTTATACTTAATAGATCTAATAGGGACCAATAGATGAAGCAATGAACAAAAGTAAGAATACAAGAACAAACAAGTATTCGTCTTCAAGGATGATGTATATTGCTCTCATGTGTTTTACAATTGTTACAAGGCTTAGTCATATTGATTGGTTATATGAGACACTTTATACTACATCCTACAGCCGAGCATACTTTGAAGGCCAGCTAGAACACCAATCTAGACAACAAGATCAATGTAAACTCAAAAGGCAGATTGCCTTTTGACAAGTGACTATGACATGGCATTACTCATATACTAATCTATTACAAAATGAAAAAGGTACAAGAGTGGAAAGTTAAAGACTCAAAGACCATAATGTACAGTCGACAAAAGTATGGAGATAATCACCAACTTGTATAAGTTGGTGAGTCTTCAGAGATGGCAACAGAAAGTGGTTCAACTTTTGTCAAAAATAAGTTAGAGAAAACATGTCTTCTTTGTATTTGGAAGAAATCAGTCTTCAGGATTTCGAAGACTTTGTCTTGAAGCTTCAGAAGACTTCACTTTTGGCTTTAGAAGATTTGACACTCAGAAAATTTCTTTGTGTATTATCAAATCTTCTAAAGTAACTTCCTTGTACTTGATGCATGCTGAGAGATCTTTGGTTAGCATCAGCCTAAAGATAACTCTTAGAAACTCCCCTTAAGCTTATGTTACCAAAACTTAAGGATGACTATGAGTCTTGATCTGATCTTCACTTGTTTATAGCAATCATTAGAACCAAAGCCGTTCCTCTCTTCATCAGTTGGTCTAGGTTCTTTAGGCTCTCATAGTACCTCCCCATTCCAAGAGATCATGTTGAGGAAGGTAAGCATATTCTGCCAAAAGTATATGTTTGACCTCCTTGATCTCTTGTGGCATACCATCTTTCTAGGTTTCGAGATTAAACCTAGGTTAGGATGGGTCTTTTAGCAGCAAGAGGCTCTACTTGTAGTGGAGTTAGTTGAGCAGCCTCTTCTTGTTTACCCTCGAGATGCTCTGACTCATCCTAAGGTACAGAAGTGGATGCATTGGACTACCTCTTCTTTTTCTTCTTTAAGTCACTTCTAATGGCCATCCTCTTCCTCATTCCGTACTTTAACCGAGAAGGTTGGTCTTGATCACTAGGTCTTCCATCTTTATCCTTCTTTGTTTGGTCCTTCCCCTTCACAGGTTCAGAAGAAGGTTTAGGACCTGTCGTGGGTTAGAAGATGAAGAAGACTATGGATCGGCACTAGGTCCAGGTTGTATTGTCTCTTGGGGTTCAACCTTTTCCTAAGCTTCAACTAAAACTTGACTTGGTGGAGAATGCAAGTCTAAAAGCTCACCCCTCTCGATCTTTTGCTTGATCAGTCTGATGTGCCCATCCATTATGGATAGAGACATTGGACCAAGCCTTGTCCTGGAGAAACCATACAGCTTCAAGAAGCTCACCATCTTTTGTCTGATTTCAGACTTCTTCTAATTAGCTCTAATGGTGGCTCTTGACTTTGTAGCTTCCTCCTTTATATTCCTTTTAGCATCTTTCTTTTCTTTGAGAACTTCTTGCTCCAGCTGCTTGAGTTATTCAAACTCTATGTATTGATAAGATAGAGGGAGTTGAGCTGCTGCCTGATAGACCCTTGTGGCACTCAAGTAGGTTATCATGTTTAGTGTTTCTTGTTCGCTACGTACTTAAGTTTCTTACTCAAAAACCACATACTCCACTTTAGGTATTTCTTGAACTGCAGACAGGACATGGGCTTTATACAATTTTATTCTTTTCCTTTCTTCTTTGATCTTGAGGAGCAATTTAGCAGGCTCAACAAACCTCCTCTCCTTTGATACTTTAGTACCAGCCAATTCATTTAATTCTTCCAAGGGAAGAAGACCAATTCATATATGTTGTATTTGGCATAGGGCAACCCTAATTGCAGCTTGCATGAACCTGGGGGTCTATCTCATCCTCTCTTCCCTTTCCTTCCTCTTCTTCTCCCTCTTCTCCTACTCAATCTCCTATGAGGTTAACACCATCTTTCCTTTGTCAAGCTCTTGCCTGTGTGACTCAGGGAGGAGAGAGATTTGGCGTTCTTGAGCTGGTTCTGCACATGAGGTCTGACCATAGAGATGTTGTGTGACAACTTCACCAACTGGTGTCTCACTGAGTGTAATAGGTGCTGCAGGAGTTGTAGTCTTAAGGTTCACATGTTCTTCAGTTTGGCCTTCAACTGAGGTTTCCCCTTCGAAGCTAATCGTAGGGTCTGCCTCAGCATCCAATTGACCAACTGTTTTTCCTGCTATCCTATATGTATATAAATCGGTTCTTCTCTTGAACTCCTTAGACACCCTTAGTTGAATCCTCTCAGCTAACCTATCAGCTTGCCTATTTTGGCTTGGGTCGGCAAGTGGAAGGTTAACTAGAGGAAAGCTTTCATAGAATCTCAGGCTTTCTAAGTTGAAAATTTCTTGTTGTCCCTGATATCTAGAATGCACCATGGCTCTTCTATCATTGTCAGACCTCCATCCTATGATTGGATTATTAGCAAGATAGGATGGAGGTTACATGGCCCTTGGTACACCCTCCTCAAATAAGATTTGAAAAATGGCATCCATATTGATGTGGGCCTGAGGAGGTTATTAAGTTTGGACAATTGCAAGTGAAGGTAGTGAGTCCTTAATGTCCATACTCTAGGCACTTCTCCCCTCCCAAGTTCTATGGCTGTGGTGATTGTCTCTTCCTTTCTGGTTGCATCACCTACTTGCATAGGTGAGCTGGAGGATACATCCACAACATCCATAGGTTCTTGTGGACTTGGTTGAGCATGCCTGGCAGGCCTCTTAGCTAACTTTCCTTTGAGATCTTTGATCTCAAGTTGCTGATTAAGGACTTGCCTTTGTAAGGCAGCCACCTGAGATTTTAGTTGACTAACTTGGGTGTTAGTTTTTACACCTTTAGTTGCATACTCCCCTCCTCTTCATGAGAAAAATTATAGGGGGATAAGAGTACATGACCAAAGTCATCTCCCTCACCACCAGATATTATGTTTTGGTCTCTAGATTTCCCCTGCTTAATGACAGCTTCATAAGAAGTGCCAAAGAGTTGGGTTTTCATGGTTGAGATTTTAAAGATGTAATCACTTGTAAAAGTGAGAGCCTCTTCTACATGGACCTCCTAAACTTTTTTAAAAAAACCACCTCAGTTGTGGATGGATGATGTAGGCTGGATATGGGAGTAGCAGGGGCATTCATATCTCTTTGAATAAGGGAGGAGACGAGACTCATGGTACTCATTAAATCCCATATCCTCATCATTATAGAATTGTAGGTCAGTGATTGGTTGATTTAGGTCTAACGGCTGGGGATGATAACTATCCCCTAAAGGCTGTTCATCTGAGTTTGAGACTCCAAATGAAGGCTTGAGGCTGGGCTAATAAGCTCATCAGGCTAAGCATGAGAAATCTTAGCACTTATCATTGATGGAATGAGAGTGGTCTGCACCTCAACGGAAGTGGGAGTTCTTGGTTGTACTTCCTCCTTCATGGGTGAGTGTATAAGGGCCTACACAATCTAAATAGACTGAGCGGGGGTCTATTTAGATTTTCTTAGATAGGTGATGATTATTTTTGGCGGCAAGGGTGTTAAAGATGAAGAAGGTGTGAGTTCAACATTGGCTGGTGCAGCCAAGTTGTCACCTTGAGCAGAAAGCTCTAACATTTTCAGGACAAGGGCTGTTTCCATCCCGAAAAAACCAATAGTGGTTTCTCAATATATTAAGGTTGTTAGGCTTCATCTCTCCCAATTTAAGAATATTACATGTTCCCCTCAACTGTGAGCCCAGTTCACAGTTGAGAACATGTTGGACATATCTAGGGAAAGAAACTGAAGTTAGTAAGCAAATTTATGTAAACAAATTGGGAGTACCTAAACTTGATCCTCTAGACCATCCCATGGATTATATAGGATAGATCTTCTAGAACTTGGTCCCATCCCCCTTGTTTGTTTGATAAAGAATGGATTATAACATGAAGGAGATATTTCCATAAAAAAGAGACCTTAGCCTTTTTAAGGTATTCATAGAGTAGTCCCCTTCATAGCCCATCAGCCAGAAGGGTTCGCTGACTACCTCTTTTGGGAAGGACAACACACCTTTTTCATCATCCAGCCTCAGATGTTGGTTGATGGTGGCAGGAGTGATGAAAACAGTCTTCCCCTACACTGATCCTGATAGTGCCTTCTCAACGTCCAAGATGACCTCGTGGCAGGTCCTCCAAAATTTTAGCAGTTGATCTTCATACAAAGGAGGGTCTATTGTGGGAATGGTGAGGTATGAAGATTTAGAAATAAAGCAGCAAATGTTTGAGAAACCAAGATGTTTCTCAGATCATAATAAAGTAACCTGATTGTGTTGCCTATGAAGGTGCATGACAAAGGCTGGCTGGTTTTGGGGTCTAGGGTTGGCTATTTTCTAAAGCTTTTTGTAAAAGACTGTAGAAGAACAACAAGGGTTTGTGGCTGATTTAGGGTTAGAAGATTGGAGATGAAGATGATGAAGAAAGAGAGGTAACTATTGTAAAGGCTATTTATATGCTTCGATTTGTGACAAAGTTATTATAAAAGGATAAACTTTAAAACCTGGATGTCGGTCCCACCTCTTAAAAGTGCCCAAAAAGGTAGTTATTCCTTAGCTTTGGAAGCAAAAATCACTTTGGATTATAATCCTTAGCTTTAAAAATCTTCTGAATCAAAAATTTGGTTTTGGAAGATATTAACCTTTAGGAGTTTTACTCTTGAAGAGATAAAACTTCCAAGACTTAATTGCTTCTGGAAGAAAATTGTCCTTTAAAACATATAAGTACTTAGAAGCAGATTTAAGCTTCGACAAATATAATATAATTTCTTCCGACGCTAAGTCCTTTAATAAGTAGTTATTTGTTTTGAAGACACAATTTTTTTGCGAATTCAATTTAATGTCTTCCGAAAGAAAATCTATTCATAATTCTTGAAATTCTAAGGAATATATATTTTGAAAACTTTCATCCAAGATAAATAGGGCTTATATGAGTGATAAATTAGACAACTTTAAAGACATACATTTTTGAAATTTTTTTTTGAAATTAATTTAAGAAAATCGACTCAGAGTTAATCATCCCAATAGCTGATACAAGATATTTAAATCTCTGCTCATAAAAAGTTTTTATGAACAAATAAGCATATTGTTCATTTATGTTAACCTTGGCCATTTTTATCAATCCATTTTTCAAATTATCTCTGATAAAATGATATCTAATATTGATGTGCTTCTTCTTTGAGTGTTGCACTAGATTCTCTATGATAGAGATAGCACTGTTATTGTCTATATGGGTAGGAGTCTTCTTGAAGTTGAATCCATAATCTAGCATCTCATTCTAAATCCAAAGAACTTGAGCATAATAGCTTGCAACAATAATGTATTCAGCTTCAGCAGTTGATGCATATACACATGATTGCTTCTTGCATTACCATGAGACTATCCTCTCACCAAGGAGTCATCCCCCTGATGTAGATTTTGCAGTCATGTGACAACCGCCATAGTCACTATCTGTATATCCATACAAATTGAATTCAAAATTCTTTGGATACCAAAGTCCTATTTTGGGAGCTCCTTTGAGGTACCTAAGAATCCTCTTGACGGCAAATAGGTGTGACATCTTGCGGTTGGCATGATATCTTGCATATATGCATGTGTCAAACATGATATCAGGCCTGCTGGCTGTTAGGTACATAAGAGACCCAATCATTGCTCTGTAAAGATCAGGTCCTAGGGAGTGATTTCTAGCTATGGGAGTCTTAACAACCTTACAGTCAATCAGATAAAATCTGGTTACATACTTTGACTTGTTTATGAAGATGCCATTTTCAACGTGCTTCACTTGAATTCGTTGAATGAAATTGAGTTCTCCCATGGAACTCATTTCAAAACAATTCTTTATCAGCTTCTCAAACTCTTTCAACAATATTTCTTTAGTTGACCCAAGGATGATGTCATCAACATAAACTTGAACCAACATCAAGTCATTTCATGTTCTCTTGATGAAGAGTGTGCTTTCAATAGTATGTCTTTATAACCTTGTTGAACTGAGTATTGTAAAAGTATCTCATACCACTTCCTTGGAGCTTGGTACCTTTTGGCATCTTCCTAGGAAGAAGAGGACATCAATTCAAAACACCTTGTCTTTTGAATGGAAGCGATTCCTCCTGCATTGCTTCAATCCAGCTTCTATATTTCAAAGCCTCAACAACTTTCTTTTGCTCAATCTAGGACAAGAAACAAGAGTGCAAACAAACATTTTTATCTTGGCTTTATCCTTTTGTTCTCATCACAGTCTCAATATATCCAATGATGTTTGTGGTAGGATGTGACTTGTGGATTCTCCACTAAGGAATCATAACAAGTTGAATTGACAAATCTAAATTAGAGAAATTTAGATCTGGTGTGAGTATCATCTACCACATCAGCACACTTTTAAAGTAAAACGTGATCCAGAGAACGTGCTACATCATTGATGTTGTCTTCAGTGGAGTGGTTGTCAGCATCATGAAATTCTTGATCATTTTCACCATCACCATCTCCTCCTAGATTGGAATCACTTCATTTGTGTTTTGTGCCTCATTGCTAGATTAGGTTGGCTCCTCAGTTGTATCAACTAAAGAGTTTGTTATGGTTGTGCTGATAGGATTTCCACTTGTAGGGTTTGTTACCAGTGATGCTGAAGAGATTCTATCATTTGGTCTTCTTAGCTTAAATCTTAGATCAGGATCTCCTATAGATGTATTACCTATTGTTCTTGAAACATCTTCACAATATTCATAAAAATAGTTGGTAACTAAATCAAGATTAAACAGCTCATTAGGACCAAAACCTTTCACGCTAGGAGTGTGTTCATTGAAAGTCAGATTGGCGAACTCCTCAAGTACTCTAGTTCTGAGATTGTACACTCTATAAGCCTTGTCTTAGGAAGAGTATCCAATGAAAATTCTATCATTTGCTTTCTTAGCAAACTTGGCTATATAATCTTAAGTATTCAAGATGGTGGATGGACATCCAAATAACCCATGGAAACTAATAAAAAGTCTCCTTTTGTGCCATAGTTCATAAGGAGTCTTACCATAAGTTTTGACTTCTATAACTCTGTTCTACACATAGTAGGTAGTATTAACTGCCTCTTCCAGAAGGTGATGGGTAGTTTAGAGTCAGAGAGCATGGTTCTTGCAGCCTTAATAAGTATCCCAATTCTTTTTTTAGCAAGACCATATTTTTTCAGGAGTTTTAGGAGCACTATATTGTCTTGAAATACCCTTTTCATCACAAAATATATCAAGGACTTGGTCCTTGAATTTAATTCCTTGATCACATCTTATGATCTTGATCTTGTGATCACATCCTTACTTCTAAGAAAGAAGACCCAAGTATATCTTGTGAAGTCATCTGTAATCACAAGACAATATGAGTTCTTCCTAAACTCAACACTGGTGGGGCCAAAGAGATCCATATGTTAATAAGTATAAGGGAGTTGTGATTCAGTTCATTTCCTTTGGATTGTGAGACACTTTGTGTTGCTTTCCTTTCAGACATGTAACATAATGGTTATCACTTGTAAACTCTTTCTTTTGGTATTCCGGTTATCAAATCATCTTTATTAATTTTTTCATGTTACTAAAGTTTACATGGTATATTTTTTATGCCAAAGGAAATACTCATCACTATTGGCTTTAGATAGAATGCAAGAAACTTCTCTTAATGGGGACGTTTCCTAGAAATCCATCTTTTACTTGTTCCATTTCTTGGGGGCTCTGAGCAGGATATCCTCTTGAGTAATGATCACCCTGGGCTTGAGAATAATGCACACATGCTCAATGAAGAACATGTTATATCTCTGTAAGGATCACACTTAGAGGCTGATGCAACCAAAGAACAACTCAAAGAACTCTCAGCATGCACAAGGAAAGTACATCAGAAGATTTGATCTAACTTACTGAATTATACTAAGTATCAAATCTTCCGAAGCCAAAAGACCAAATCTTCCTAAGCCAATAGATGAAGTCTTTTAAAGCTTTAAAGACTGATTTTTTTCAAAGACATAGAAGACATGCTTTTTCTAAATCACCTTTTGACAAAAGCTGAACAACTTTTCGTTGCCACTTCTGAAGACTCACCAACTTATATGAGCTGGTGAAAAGTCCTTACTTTTGTCAATCTATAGATTAAGGTCTTATGTCTGTAACTTTCTAGTCTTGTACTTTTAACCTTTTTGTAATGAATTAGGATGTGAGCTATGGCATGTCATAGTCACTAGTCAAAAGGCAATCTGCCTTTTGACTCTACATTGATATTGTTGTCTAGGTTAGTGTTTCCAGCTGGCCTTCACAGTATGGCCATCTTTAAAGACGTAATATAAAGTATCTCAAGTACTTGTATCTTTTGATAAGCTTTGTAACACTTGTAAGAACTTGAGAGCAATATACATCATTTTCGAAAAACCATATTTGAGTGTTCTTGCTATTGTTCTTTTACTTGTGTTCATTGTTTCATCCTAACTGGTTCCTTATTTGATCTACTAAGTGTTCTAAGTCTCTCCAACTTGTGAAACTATTGCATTGACCCCTTTCACTAGCGTATAGTCTCTAGCCAAACAATTGAAATACACTCAAGAGATTGCATCCAATCTCTTTGACAAGGTTTACCTTCTCAATGTCGATCTTACCATTTCTGACCCTGCTCCTTTCGATAATGTAACCACCTGATTCACCTCCAAAAGCAACTGGCCATCCATCAATTTTCTTTATGTTTTGAAGCAAAGAGACGATTAGTTAAATATGGAAAGAGATAATTAGTTACATTTGGATACCCAAGCCTTGCTAGTCGTGGGCTCATCAAGATAAACTGAAGATAGTTCAACGGTTATTGATTCTCTATAAAAGCTTTGAGGAACCTTGGCTGTTGTTGATAAAGAAACCTCAGTCATATGGCCTTCCTTCATCTTCCACACCATCTTTGAAAGATTAGACTTGGCCTTTAAAACTTTTTAAAGTTTTTGTGAATTCAGAAGTTCTGGAGACTGAACCTTTGGAAGCTTTTGCATCCAGTTTAGTAGACTTAAGTGCTTCGGAAGCATTCCTTTCTTCCGAGACCAAACTTGCTTCCGAATACAGTTCTATCTTATTTTTATGCAGCATGGAGCTTCCAAAGGAAAGTGATTTTCCTTCCGAAGCAATTTTCTTTTTCCGCTCAGAAGTTTTCTTACTTTTCATGGATGGTACTCATTGGAGTGTAAATGCAATCCTTACACAAGATGCATTCCATAGGCATACTTCTTAGGGTCTTCTTCTAAGGAAAATGTTGATTTTGATCTCTTTCTAGCTTATTATTCACCTTCTTAGATGATGCACAAGGCTTTTGAAGGTGAAGCTTGCTTTTAGAGTTGGATGGTTCGGGCTGTGTAGTAGTGATGCACACTTATTCAACCTTCTTCTCTTGACTAGGACATTTTGAACATGAACTAGTTCTCCTGGTACTAGAGTCATTAGTTAAGTCTTTAGTCTTCACCAACTCAAACCCAGCAGAGATAAAAACTTGTTTTTGCTTGGAGTTGAAGGTGAGCCTAATCTCTTGGACTTCCTTTGATTCTCTTTTACTAGTCCTGATCAAATTCTTTCTGGTTGACTTGGCCATCACTAGTTTCTTCTTTTCTCCAGGAGTATATTTACCCCTCTTAGGATCAAACTTCTCATTGACTTCTGGTTTATCCTCTACTATATCCTTTTAATCTTCATCCTCTTCTTGGATAGGGTTAATAAGGGGCAATTCATCCTCACTAGTTGCACACCTTTGAGATCTGACATATAATACTTTTTTACGGAGGAGCTATCTCACTTGATCCAAGCCCCTGCCTATTATAATAACAAATCTTTGCATGGAAGGATGAAAATGATGTTCTTGAAGGTTTCCTCTTCAAGAACATATTTTTCTACCCTGGCTTTGCTGATCACAAGCTTAGCTTAGCATTCAGTTAACTTGGTAACAAGATCTTTGATCCGAGTCCTTTAATTTGTGTGCTCATGTTTAAGAGTAGAATTTGTTTTCTAGATCTTATATTTTTATGTTAATAGTCATTTTATGCTCTTTTGAAATAATCTTTTAAAATATTCAAAGACTCGAGATCAGATCTCACTCTTAAGTTATAAGACCTATACATGTTTACTTTAGAATTGCATTCAAGAGTACATAGATGTTCCAATACACTTTACTCTGCTTTTATCCAACCCAAACTTTCCACTGGCTACATTGCTTGGGAACATTCTTCCTATTCTCTTGTAGATCTTCTTGGCTTTATGAGTGAGAAGAGCCATCTGCTAGACTATCTTCATATACTCATACATATGGATGGATGCAGTCCAAGTCTTCAAGAGTGAAGAGAAAGTTGCCACAACTTTCATCTGAACACATAAAGGCTTGAGTAGAGCTTGGTACTTGGAATGGGCTTCCTTGAGTGTAGCTCTCCCTTAGTGTCTTCGAAAAGGTGTTGAAAGAACCTTTTTGTGAATTGTCAGGGTAGCAAATAAGATGATGTTGTGGTTCTCTACTATCCATTTCCACCACATGAAAGGTTGAACTATATTGATTGTTGGAAGAGTTGGAGGATGGATTTTGCATATTCAACTCCTTTTGGTAATCGCTTAAAATACCATACAGCTCTGTGAGAGTAAGAGTAAAGAGGTTTTCAGTTCTCTTAATGGCCACACAATAGTGTGTCCATTGTCTGGGAAGAGAGAACATGAACTTCCTCATAATGTCCCTATTCTCAAGTTTAACTCCAACATCCATCAAAGTATCTACAATCAACATATCTGAAGTATTGTTGAGTCATATTATCACCTTTTTTGAAGGTAAAGTTCTCAAACTACTGCTTCATGATATCCTTCTTGTTTTTCTTGGCTTCATAAGACCCTTCATATATCAGCTTTAGTGCATCTCACAGTTCTTTTGTAATCTTGCACTTTTTGAAGCCTCTATAGATAGAGTTTAGTATAGAAATTTGAAGAGTGGTTATAACCTTCTGATCTATATCAATCTTCTTCTAATATCCCATAGAATAGTTAGTCAAATCCTTTTGTATCATCCCACCTCTAAGAGTTGCTGAAGTAGTGATGGGATGTGAGGTCCTAAGACTACAGATCTCCACTTCCTATTGTCTTTTGACTTGATAAAGCATTCCATCCTCACCAAGTATCAAAGTCACTAGAAGTGATCAGTGAAAATTTAGTCATGGTGTTGGGTTTTCCATATCAGCCTTAGTGAGAGCTGCAATTTGAGCAAGTAAGTGTTTTTGTGAAACTAAAGTGATTTAAGATGGTGAGATCTTACAATTAAGAGCCTAAAAAGCTCCGATACCAATTATAGGACCGGTAATGGGTTATGAAATAGTTTCAAAGGGTGGATAATGCAACACTTAACATATCAAATAGGGAACCGACAAATGAAACATTGAAAAAAAGTAAGAACACAAGAATAAACAAGTATTGGTTTCTATGGATGACGTATATTTCTCTTAAGTGTTTTATGTTACAAGGCTTAGTCCTAAGGACCGGTTATATGAGAAACTTTATACTACATCCTATAGCCGTCCATACTTTGAAGGCTAGCTGGAACACTAATCTAGATAACAAGATCAATATAAAGTCAAAAGACAGGTTGTGGACTCAAAGACCATAATGTAAAGTTAACAAAAATATTGAGATAATCGCCAGCTTGTATAAGTTGGTAAGTCTTCAGAGATGACAACGGAAAGTGCTTCAACCTTTGTCAAATATAAGTCAGAGAAAGTATGTCTTCTCTATCTTCAGCTAAAATCATTCTTCTGGCTTCGAAAGACTTTGTCTAGAAGCTTTGAAAGACTTCACTTTTGGCTTCGGAAGTATTTGGTCTTTGGCTTCGGAAGATTTGACACTTTGAAAATTTCCTAGTGCATTTTAAAATCTTACTAAGTAACTTCCTTGTTCTTCAGAATGCATGCTAAAAGATCTTTGGTTAGCACTAGTCTCAAAGATATCTCTTATAGCATGCCCAAAAGATCCATTCCCGCTACTTGAAATATACCCAAAGATTGACTTATTAGCCCCTTTTCGATTCAAGTGTTTCTTAGACACATGCAAAGGTTATCATCAAATCCAGATGTTCTCGGAAGATGATGATAAGACTACATTCCACACGGAAATGGAGTCTTTTGTTACACCAAAAATGACATTTGTGCTAAAGAATGCAAAAGCTATATACTAGATACTCATTAATGAGACCTTTGTAAATAGACCAGAAAAATATGGAAGTTTATGTGAATGACTTGGTGATTTAAAGTTAGAAGGAAGAGCATATCATGGCCGATGTGGAAGAAACTTTCAAAATGTTACGACGTATCGAGATGAAACTTGATTCGGGATAAGTGCTCATTTGCGATAGAAGAGGGAAAGTTCTTGGGGGTCACAATAACCAAAGAAGGATTTCAGGCTAACGCGGAAAAGGTGCACACAATATCCCGTATGCCATCTCCATTAAGCTTGAAGGATGTACAAACCCTTGATGGTCATTTGGTAATAAACAACCGTTTATTGTCAAAATACGCAGAGCGGGCACTACCAATTTTGCAACATCGGAAAAACTGCTTAGGCAAAACTCAGTTTAAGTGGACAGAAGATGTGGAAGCGGCATTTGGGCAAATGAAGTTGTATCTAAACATTTTTAACCGTTACTACTCTAATCTCAGGTAAGATATTGCTATTGTGTCTAGCAGGAACCGAAGCAGTGATAAGCGTTGTGCTAGTCATGTAAAGGGAAAGGAAACATATGCCTATTTATTATATCAGCAAAACACTTTCTAACATTGATTCCCGTTATACAATGATGTAAAGGTTATAACTCTTGCTAGTACATGCTTCTAGGAGGCTCCACAGTTATTTCCATGAACATCGCGTTGAAGTGCAAACTAACTATCCTATCTAGTAAGTGATGTGAAAACTGGAGTTATAATGACAATTTTCCAAATAGGCAATTGAACTGGGTAGCATTAACATATGATTCAAACAAAGGCTAGCCATGAAGGGCCAAGAGATAGCGGTTTCTGGCGAAAATCTCGGAGAGGAAGGAAGTCGAATCAAGGATAGAAATGATTCGTTTTAGCGACAAAAACGAATGGTTCACCTTCTTAGATGATGAACAAGGCTCCTGAGGGTGAAGCTTGCTTTTAGAGGTGGATAGTTCAGGCTGTGTAGTAGTGATGCATACTTGTTCAACCTTCTTCTCTTGGCTAGGACGGTTTGAACTTGAACTAGTAATCCTCGTACTAGAGTCATTAGTTAAGTCTTTAGTCTTCACCACCTCAAACCCAGCAAGATAAAGACTCGGTTTTTCTTGGGGTTGAAGGTGGGCCTGATCTCTTGGACTTTCTTTGATTCTCTTTTACTAGCTCAGATCAAGTTCTTTGTGATTGACTTGGCCATAATTAAATTCTTTTTTTCTCCTGGAGTATAGTGACCATTCTTAGGATCAAACTTCTCACTCACTTATGGTTCATCCTTTACTATATCCTTTTCATCTTCATCCTCTTCTTGGAAAGGGTCAATAAGGGGCAACTCATCTTCACTAGTTGCACACCTTCGAGATCTGACAGATAATAATTGTGTTGAGTAGCTATCTCACTTGATCCAAGTCCCTACCTATTATAATAACAAATCATTACAAGGAAGGATGAAGATATGATGTTCTTGAAGGTTTCCTCTTTAAGAACATATTTTTCTACCCTAGCATTGCTGATCACAAGCTTAGCTTGGCATTCAGTTAACTTGGTAACAAGATCTTTGATCCGAGTCCTTTAATTTGTGTGCTCATGTTTAAGAGTAGAATTTGTTTTCTCTAGATCTTATATTTTTATGTTAATAGTCATTTTCTGCTCTTTTGAAATAAGCTTTTAAGATATTCAAAGACTCGAGATCAGATCTCACTTCCAAGTTATAAGACCTATACACGTTTACTTTAGCAATGTATTTAAGAGTACATAGATGTTTCAATACACTTTACTCTTCTTTTATCCAATCCAAACTTTCCAGTAGTTACATTGCTTGGGAACTTTCTTCCTCTTCTCTTGTAGAACTTCTTAACTCTATAAGTGAGAAGAGCCATCTGCTAGACTATCTCCATATAGTCCAGGTCATATGGATGGATGTAGTCCAAGTCTTTAAGAGTGAAGAGAAAGTTGCCACAACTTTCATCTGAAGATATAAAGGTTTGAGCAGAGCTTGGTTCTTGAAATGGGCTTCCTTGAGTGTAGATCTCCCTTGGTCTCTTCGAGAAGGTGTTGAAAGGATCCTTTCGTGAGTTGTTAGGGGAGCAGATGAGATGATGTTGTGGTTCTTTACTATCCATTTCAACCACATGAAAGGTCGAACTCTATTGATTGTTGGAAGAGTTAGAGGATAGACTTTGCATGTTCAAATCCATTTGATAATCCCTCAGGATACCATACAGCTCTATGAGAGTAAGAGTAAGAGGTTTTCAGTTCTTTTAAAGGCCACATAATAGTGTGTCCATTTTCTGGGAAGAGAGAACATGAACTTCCTTATAATGTTCTTATTCTCAAGTTTAACTCCAACACACATCAGAGTATCTACAATCTTAACATACCTGAAGTATTGTTGAGTCATATTTTCACCTTTTTTGAAGGTAAAGTTCTCAAACTACTGCTTCATGAAATCCTTCTTGTTTTCCTTGGCTTCATAAGACCCTTCATATATTAACTTTTAGTGCATCTCACAGTTCTTTTACAATCTTACACTTTTTGAAGCCTCTGTAGATAGAGTTTGGTATAGCAATTTGAAGAGTGCTCATGGCCTTATAATATATATCAATCTTCTTCCAATATTCCTTAAAAAAGTCAGCGACGCCCTTTTGTATCATCCCACCTCTACGAGTTGCTGAAGGAGTGATTGGGATGTGAGGTCCTGAGACTACAGATCTCCACTTCTTGTTGTCTTGTGACTTGATGAAGCATTCCATCCTCATACACCAAGTATCAAAGTCATTATAAGTGATCAGTGAAAATTTGTCATGGTGTTGGTTTCCATATCAGCCTTAGTGAGCGCTACCATTTGAGCAAGTAAATGTTTTTGTACAACTGAAGAGATTTAAGATGGTGAGATCTTACAATTAAGAGCCTAAAAATCTCTGATACCAATTATAGGACCGATAATGAGATATGCAATAGTTTCACAAGGTGGAGAATGCAACACATAACATATCAAATAGGGAACCGACAAATGAAACATTAAACAAAAGTAAGAACACAAGAACAAACAAGTATTGGTTTTCAAGGATGATGTATATTACCCTTAAGTGTTTTAAAATTGTTACAAGGCTTACTCCTAAGGACCGGTTACATGAGACACTTTATACTACATCCTATAGTCTGTAAGATTCTGTGTGTGCCCAAGACACTTAGAATATTGATGTGGTTAGTACGTTATGATCCAAGTCGGGTTATACCCAACAACAAGCTTAACAAACACCTATTAATATTCAATTACATGATATAATTGAATATTAACACCAATTTAGAAAATGGGTTTTCTAAACAAGTTGCAAATGAGATGGACAATTTATTAGGATATTTTGTTCAATAATATTATTTGTAATGCTATTTAAATTAGTTGAATAACATTACAAATTAATAATGGTAGTATATATATATTATACAATTAAATGGGTTAGTTGTATACATAATATATCTAGTTAAGTGGCTAGTTAACATTTTATTGTGTTATAAAATTGAGAGGGAACTCTCATTTTGAATAAAGTTGGCCGCCCCCCTCTTGGATTGCCATTGGACCTTTGTGTTCTTGAAAACACAAAGGGCTTAACTAGTCACATACACAACCATTGATTCACTTTTGCATCCAACGATCTCTCTCTCCCTCTCTCTTTCTCTCTCAAATTTTCGGAAATTAGGCAGAAAAGGGAGGTCTTTGAGAGCTGATTTGTGGTGTTCTCCCTAACAAGAAGGGTGTTTGAACATAAGCTTGGGGTATACAAGCTTGAGGAGGCCTTCTTTGGACTCTTGGCCGGATTCACAAGCATTCTCAACCCCTTTTCTTTGGTCGATTTTTCTGCAGAAAGGTAGATGTATTCACAGCTCTATGTAGCTGTGATTTTATGTACGTTTTGTAGGTTCATAGCTTGTTCCATTCATATATTTAAGATCCTATTGATTTGGGTTTTGTTTTCCATCTTAAAACCACACTTAGAACACGAAAATTTCAGATTATAAACTTGTTATAATCCTATACCTCCGCTGCGTTTTCTGAAAAGTTTAAAAGGTTAAACTATGTATTTGTGTTCTAACAAACCCTTCAATGGCATCAAGAGCCGGTTATATGGATGGCTTGCTTGATTCATCTTTTGAAATTGGTTTTAAAAGATGATATTAGACATGTTATAGGCTGGTTTTGGGCTGAAATATTATGTCTTATTGAAATCCCCAACTTTCAAGGTTACATCACACATGCTTGTGATTAAACCTTGAAAGATATGTATGTTGATATGTTGATTGTTTGGACAATATTTAAAACCAAAATTTCAGTTTATGTTGGCTGAAATTTGAAGGTTTTAAATGGGGATTAATGATATATTTTGATGATTTAATCATTGGTTGTTAAAGTGCATAACCTAGCTTGTGGCCTTGTGTTGTTTGGATGATTCAAGTGGTTGTTTTATTCATTCAATTTGGTTGTAATATTTGTGTTTATTCATTTGGGTTGTAATTATTCATTCATTTGGTTATGTAATAATAGATTAGGTTCATTTCCTTTACTAGAAAAATGTATTAGGATACAATTTTGTAAAAGGAAGATGTACAAGATCAAGACCCAAAGATGGACACAAAGACACAAGAAACATGGAGCATTTGGATGCGGTTTCTAGTGGGAGGTTCTTGGAACCTTTATGATATTTGTGACCCTTAGGAATATCCTATGGACCACACTTGTGATGGCAAACAAGTGTGGACCACTTTAGATGCTATGGTTATGCACATATGCTCATATGGTTGTTAATGTTTATGCTTGGTTGATTGTTTGTTGTCTTGATTGTTTGGTTGATATTTGGATATTCAAAGCAAACTAATTAACAAACTTAACAAGCTGAAAATTGATGGTTCTTAAAGGTTAATAAAAGGTTATTAAAATTATTTAATGATTTTAAGGATTAAAATAGGTTTTAATCAAAGAACCATAAGGTACCTTGTATTTGAAAGCATGCAAATACAAGTACATAGAGTTTTCTAAACTTGTATTTTGAAACCTCTAAAACTTTTTTCCCAAACAAGATCAACACCGTCCTTTTACACAACACTTGAGTCACTTGGGAACTCTTAATGGGATAAAGGTCACCTAACCATTTTGAGGGAACTTGTGACTTGAGGTGAGAATGCCTTATTTGTGGGATAAAGGTCACCTAACCACTTGTTTTGGCAAACTCACACGTGGGTGTAAGTAGGGTGTCTTGATTTGCAAATCATGTCAAATGGATCACCTACGATGTGGTTTCCAAATGGTGTTGATGGGATTAACATGCCGACTTTACATATGATGTTTTAAGTCGATCCCATATTTCTAGAAGTTGCAAATGGTTGCAATCGTCAAACGTTGACCACCTTATTAATTTAAAACGTGGGATAAAGGTCACCTAACCACGATTTAAATGTAATGTTGGGTTCTAGATTTTAATATGAAAAGACCTTAAAAGGCATTAAATATTAAAATTAGCAATATCGAAAATACTAAAATTGATCTTTGTTAAATTTTGTAGATGGCCACCAATAATGAAAATCACGATAACTCGTCCGCGTCAAACCAATCACTACGAGCGATCCTCCAAAAGGAACGTCTAAATCATAACAACTTTATTGATTGGTATCGAAACTTGAGAATTGTTCTCAAGCAAGAGAGAAGATCATATGTTTTAGACGACCCTATCCCCGATCAACCTAACGAGGATGATGAGGAGGCCTTTAACGATTGGCTGAAATACACTGAGGACTCCGTCCAAGTGTCTTGTCTCATGCTAGCGAGCATGACTCCGGATCTCCAAAAGGAGTATGAACATCACGGAGCTTACGACATGATAACCCAGCTGAAGGAAACGTTCCAACAGCAAGCAAGGGTTGAGCGGTTCGAAACGGTTCGAGCGCTCCATGCATGTCATATGGACGACAACCAATCTGTTTCATCTTATGTACTTAAGATGAAAAGTCATATTGACCGCCTCGAGAGGCTAAATTGCCCCGTCTCGAAGGAGTTGGCCACGGATTTGATCCTAAATGGCCTAACCAAGAAGTTCGAGACATTCGTGTTGAACTACAACATGAATGCATGGGAAAAAAGCATTGGTGAACTTCACTCAATGCTCAAAACGGCCGAGGCGGCCATGGGTAAAAGGGTTTTACCCGTTCTCACCATCAATGAAGGTGGGAACAACAAAAGGCCTCATCCCGCACCCAAGGCAAAGGTTGCCAAGGGTAAGGGACATGTGTGGGGAAAGGGGAAAGGGGTGGTAAGGGTACCACCCAAACCACAAGAGAAGAAGCAAAAGGTTGCTACAAATGACCCATGCTTCAAGTGTGGGGAGATAGGACATTGGGCAAGGAATTGTCCTGTCCATCTCCAAGAGTTGAAAGCAAAGAGGGATGCCGGGCAGACCTCAGGTACAATATACATGATACATATTGATCTTAATGTTACATCTTCAAACACATGGGTATTGGATACCGGATGTGGAACTCATATTTGCAATTTGTTGCAGGGGTTCACAAGAAGTAGGGACTTCAAGAAAGGGGATGTTAGCCTCTTCATGGGCAATGGAACTAAAGTCTTAGTTGAAGCTCGTGGGGACTACATCCTAAGACTTCCAAGTGGCTTGGAAGTTATTTTGAAGAATGTTTTGTATGCTCCTAGTTTGACTAGGAACATTATTTCTGTATCTCAATTAAGACATTATG
Organism: Flaveria ramosissima; assembly: GCA_025215565.1. Lineage (NCBI taxonomy): Eukaryota > Viridiplantae > Streptophyta > Magnoliopsida > Asterales > Asteraceae > Flaveria > Flaveria ramosissima. Next base: position 43,296,581 of record CM046037.1, on the reverse strand, counting down.
ATTATGTATTATCTTTTATTGAAAATGATATTCATGTTTCTTTAAATGGTATGTTCTATTTTAAAGCTATACCAATTAATGGTATTTATGAATTGGTTCATGAAAATACTTTAAATAGTTCATTGTACCAAACAAACACCAAGAAACTCAAGTTGGACTTGAGTGATACCTATCTTTGGCATTGTCGTCTTGGTCATATAAACAAGAAACGTTTACAAACACTTCAAAAGAATGGTCTTTTAAAAACAAATGAATGTGATTCATTTGATGTTTGTGAATCTTGTTTACAAGGTAAGATGACTAAGGCACCCTTTAGTGGAACTACCGAAAGGGCAAAAGATTTATTAGGAATCATACATTCGGATGTATGTGGTCCTTTTAAGCCAATGACTAGGAATGGTGAAAGATACTTCATTACCTTTACCGACGATTATAGTCGCTATGGGTATGTGTACTTATTAAGGCACAAAGATGAAGCTTTTGAAATGTTCAAAATCTTCAAGAATGAAGTTGAAAATCAACTCAACAAGTCAATTAAAGTTCTCCGTACCGATAGAGGAGGTGAATACCTAAGTGATGTTTTTCAAGATCATCTTAGGAGTTGTGGGATTGTCTCACAACTCACTCCACCTGGAACACCATAACATAATGGTGTGTCTGAGAGGAGGAATCGAACCTTATTGGATATGGTCCGATCTATGATGGCTAGAAGCACATTACCTCTATCATTTTGGGGTTTCGCTTTGCTCTCTGCGGCCCGTATTTTACATATGGCCCCAACCAAAAAGGTGGAAAGGACACCTTTTGAGATATGGCATGGAAGAGTTCCATCCCTATCATACTTAAGGGTTTGGGGATGTGAGGCTTATGTTAAGACTCCCACCCCAAACAAATTGGAAGTCCGATCCACCAAGTGTATCTTTATTGGATATCCTAGAGATTCTATGGGATATTATTTCTATGATCCACTGGAACAAAAGGTGTTTGTTGCCAGAAAGGGTGAGTTCTTAGAAGCAAAGTTCCTTATGGAAGGAGCTAGCAGTAGAACAGTGGATCTTGAGGAAGATCAAGAACCACAACCCGATGCACGTTTGGTTGAAACTAGCACTCAACATGAGGATGTTGAAGATGATCAAATGGTTGATCAATACACACAAAACGTTCGCAGAAGTGGTAGAACTAGTAATCCACCTGAAAGATATGGATTTTTCGTGGATGGATGCTATGTGGTAGATTCTGATGAACCAACCACATACCATAATGCAATGTCCAATACGGATTGTGACAAATGGCTAGAAGCCATGAACGTTGAGATGCAATCCATGTATGACAACCAAGTTTGGGAACTTGTTGTACCACCTCTTAATTCCAAAGTAGTTGGAAGTAAGTGGGTTTTCAAGAAGAAAACCGATATGCATGGAAACTTGGATACTTATAAAGCTAGACTTGTAGCAAAGGGTTTCACTCAAACTCAAGGGGTTGATTATGATGAAACCTTCTCACCTGTAGCGATGCTAAAGTCTATAAGGATATTGTTTGCCATAGCTGCTCATTATGATTATGAGATTTGGCAAATGGATGTCAAAACTGCTTTCCTAAATGGATATCTTGAGGAAGATGTCTATATATTAACTACAATGTTGAAAGATTCCTCAAATTGTTGATTTTTAATGTTATAAACTCTATAAGCTTTAGAGTTAGAGGAATAACCAACAAAGATGGCATCATCCGACTTTTCAGCAAATTTTGCAAAATTGTCTTTTGTGTTAAGTATGGTACACCTGCTGCCAAAGGATCTTAGAAAACCAATGAACGGTGGCCTCTTGTTCCATAGCTCATAAGGGGTTTTTCCATGTGGCTTTACTACAAGGACCCTGTTCTGCACATAGCAAGTAGTGCTGACTGCCTCTGCCCAGAATGTTAGAGGTAGCTTTGAATCAGCTAACATAGTCCGAGCAGCCTCAATAAGTGTCCTATTCCTCCTCTCAGCAACACCATTTTGTTGAGGAGTTCTAGGAGCACTATATTGTCTGGCAATACCTTTTGAGTTACCATTTTAAGTCAAGAACGTGGTTCCTAAACAATGTGATTTTAATCTAGGTTTGTTATGCAACAAGGTAGGTATTTTATCAATATATATTTCCTCATCACATTCAGACAATCTAGAATCGTCATCGCTGTAAGTCTCATACATGTCTCTAGGTCTGTTTTTATTTGAAAAAGAATGATGGTTTACAAAAGCAGATGAGTGATCGTCTGAAGTACATGTAGTACTTGTACCACTTGTATTTGCCTCGGATGATGATGATGTTACCCTTTCACTTAATTAAGAAATATTATTTGGGGTTAAAGATGGAATAGGTGAGAAAAGAATTTTTCAAAACAAATATTTTTTTTCTCGTCACGCTTCATAGTGGAACCATTCACAACATCAACGCAATCAGAAGAGGCATCATCATTACAATGCAAATTATATAAAGAGGAGATAGAAACATCACTAGAACAAGATGAGACAATGTCTGCTACAGATTGACTTGAAACAAAAACAGAATTTAAACTAGATTTATGCTCTAAGATAGAATGCTGAGATTCAGGTGTACTAAGACTAGTGCATCCAAGCCCGCTAGTTGGTCCATAATCATAGTCCTCACGAATGTGCTTAGTGTTCACACCTTCTAAATCTGCTGACATACTGTTAGTATCTATTGTGATAAAATCATTAAAAGGATGAGGACCAAGCATAGGATAATAACAGTAAGTACTAGGAGGAGGATAAACCTTCAGCTTTGGAAAGAAAGCATGATACTTCTCCTATTGGGGAAGCATTGTACATATCCAGCTTGTACATATCCCCTTTCCTAGGAGATCTAAGAAGCACTAATTCCTGAGGAATTGTCATCCCGGGTTTGAGGATTATGCACTCATGTTCTGTGAAGAGCATTTAATGCTTTTGATCACAGAACTGAGAAACACTTAACAGATTGTGTTCAAGCTGTTTGACAAAGTTAACATTGTCAACCTTTAATTTTCCGTTGGATATACTTCCTCTGCCAGAAATATATCCTCCGACCTCACCTCCAAACTGGACAGGACCTCCATCATAATGTTGAAATTGTTGAAGGAGAGATCTGTTCCCTGTCATGCGCTTGGAGCATCCACTATCCACAATCCAAACATTGTTATTCTTGTCATATGGATGTCCCTGCACATAAGATGAGATGATTAGTTTTGATTGGAAACCCAAGCCTTGTTGGTCTTGGGTTCTTCCAATGATAGTGACATAATTGAACCAAAATTTATACATGGGGGTTCAATGGATGTCTTTAAAGAAGAGGTTTGGGCTACAGCATCTTCCTTGATCTTCCATTCCATCCCTTAGTTGATCATAGAGGATGAGCTTGTTGAAGCTTTTGCAGCTTGGCATTCTTCCGAAGCTTCTTTCTTATCGTAAGAAGCCTTCACCACCTTTTCTTCCGAAGCAGTCTTCTTCTGGGATGGTCTCAAGGGGAATCTTCTATTCTTTTGAGTCTTGATAGCTTTAGCTTCCGAAGCCTTTTTCCTTTCGGAAGAAGGACCTTCTTCCGAAAGCAGCCTTAGAACACTAATCTAGATAACAAGATCAATGTAAAGTCAAAAGGCAGGTTGTGGACTCGAATACCATAATGTAAAGTTAACAAAAATACGATGATAATCACCAACTTGTATAAGTTGGTAAGTCTTCAGAGATGACAACGAAAATTGGTTCAGCCTTTGTCAAAAATAAGTCAGAGAAAGCATTTTTACTCTGTCTTCAGTAGAAATCATTGTTCAAGCTTCGAAAGACTTTGTCTAGAAGCTTCGGAAGACTTCACTTTTGGCTTCGGATGAATATGGTCTTTGGCTTCGGAAAATCTTCCAAAGTAACTTCTTTTTTCTTCAGAATGCATGGTGAGATATCTTTGGTTAGCACCAGTCTCAAAGATAACTCTTACAGCATGCCCCAAAGATCCATACCCGCTACTTGAAATAGACCCAAAGATTGACTCATTAGCCCCTTTCCGATTCAAGTGTTTCTTAGACACATACAAAGGTTATCATCAGATCCAGATGTCGTAGGAAGATTATGATAAGACTATATCCACACGAAGATGGAGTCTTTCGTTACACCAAAATGCCATTTGTGCTAAAGAATGTAGTAGCTATGTAGTAGATACTCATTGATGAGACCTTTGTATATACTGGCCAAAAGAATATGGAAGTTTATGTGGATGACTTGGTGATTTAAAGTTAGAAGGAAGTGCATATATTGGCCGATGTGGAAGAAACTTTCAAAATGTTAAGAAGTATTAAGATGAAACTTAATTCAGTGTAAGTGTTCATTTGGGATGGAAGAGGGAATGTTCCTAGGGGTAACAATCACCAAAGAAGGATTTCAGGCTAACGCGGAAAAGATGCACACAATATCCCGTATGCCATCTCCATTAAGGTTGAAGGATGTACAAACTTTTGATGGTCATTTGGTAATAAACAGCCGTTTATCGTCAAAATACGCAGAGTGGGCACTACCAATTTTGCAACATTGAAAAACTGCTTAGGCAAAAATCAGTTTAAGTGGACAGAAGAGGTGGAAGCGGCATTTGGGCAAATGAAGTTGTATCTAAAACATCTTTAACCCTTACTACTGCAATCTCAGGTAAGATAATGCTATTGTATCTAGCAGCAACCGAAGCACTAATAAGCGTTGTGCTAGTCATGGAAAGGGAAGGGAAACATATGCCTATTTATTATATCAGCAGAATAGTTTCCAACATTGATTCCCATTATACAATGATGGAAAAGTTACAATTATTGCTAGTTCACACTTCTAGGTGGCTCCACAGGTATTTCCATGACCACCACATTGAAGTGCAAACTAGCTATCCTATCCAGTAAGTGATGCGAAATTAGAGTTATAAAGACAATTGGTAAAATGGGTAATTGAACTGGTCAGCTTTAACTTACGATTCAAACAAAGGCCAGCCATGTAGGGCCAAGTGATAGCGGTTTTTTGGCGGAAATCCCGGAGAGGAAGGATGTCGAATCAAGGATAGATATGATTTGTTTTAGCGACAAAACCAAGGTTCAACAATAATGGATTTTGTATAAGGACGGAACATCCAAAGAGGAAGGAATTGGGCCAAGTTTAATTTTGATAAGCCTGGAAGGGACAGAGCTAAAGTATGTATTGTAACTTGCATTTGAAACCACCAATAATATGGTAGAATATTATGCTTTTTGTGAAGGACTTGACCTTGCACTCAAGATGAATGCGAAAAGATTACCCGTACACGTTGATGCCATCCTCATAGCCAATCAGGTTGTAGGATTTTACGATGCTAAAGGCACTTTAATGGCATGATAATTGGGCAATGTGAAAGATAAGATGTGGGCATTTGAGTCCTGTCAGAGAAGCCATATTCTTTGAAGTAAAAACAAGAAAGAAGATGCTCTAAGCAAGTTAACATTTAGTAGAATTCAGTTCCTTAGCTATAGAAATCTGGGTGGAGGTGCAAGATAAACCCTTTCTGATTGAAGTCAATATGATACAGAAACCATCAGAATCTTGGATAATGTCAATATACACGTACCTAACCAGGGGGAGTTACCGACGAAAAAATGCAAGGCACGAATGATACAAAATAAATCTTTACAGTAAAAGTGCAAGACGACAAGTTGTATCGGCGATCTTTCCTAGGCCATTTGCTAAAGTTAATCGATAAACGCGATGCTAATTACATGGTTTGAGAAATTCACACAAGGATATGCGGCATACACGTGGGACCCCGAACGATAGTAGAAAAATTTTTAAATGCAGGTTATTATTAGTCGGGAATACACCGTACAGCTATTGAAGAATTGCGGATATGTTTTGAATGTTAGCAACATACCCCACATGTTCAAGTCCTAAGAATGATTTTATCCCCGTAACCATTTCATTGCCATTCCAAAAGTGGGCCTTGGAAATCGTGGATCCGTTCCTACAGGCTCCTAGGAAGGTGACATTCCTGTTGGTCCGAGTAGATTACTTCACCAAATGGGTGGAAGATAAGCCATTAGCCACAATAACATCAGCCAACACTAAGTGGAAGATAAGCCATTAGCCACAAAAACAATAACATAGGAAAGGCCATACGTGAATAGAGAGGTTATAAGCAAACATGCCTACAAATTAGCCGAGCTAGATGGAAGAGAAGTGTCGTTCACATGGAATGATGCACAACTTATATATATAATTTGTAACTTTTAACATAATGTCCTTAAAGAAAAAAATATATAAATGGCATTTTTCTTTTTACATTAATGAGTGGTTTGTATAAAGTCACCCAGACGAGTACACTTCTTTAAGGTTACCAAGACGGGTGCACTTACCTAAATTATAAAAAGTCATCCGGACGGGTGTACTTCTTTAAATTATAATAAGTCATCTGGGGGGGGGTACTTTCTTATATTATAATAAGTCATCCGGACAGACGTACTTCTTTACATTATAATAAGTTACAGGATTGGGTTTGTCACTTAAACACTTGGATTTCTCTCAAACTCACTTAAATAACACTCAAATTAGATGAAGTAGAGTCTTTTATAAGAGTTGATAATAATATAATAAGTAACAAAGAACACACACAAATAATTTTCAAGGCACTTGTATATATTACTTTTCAACTCAAAGTATTACAAGACTCTTACAAGCATAGAACATGAGTTACAATGAGAAACTATATATACTAGATCCTACAGCCGGATATACTTTGATACCAGTTGGAAACCCAAGACTAAAGAATATACTACAATGCTAAAGTTAAGGTATCTTAGATAAAATATTATCTAAGATATGGTAGTCAAGGCATGTCCATAACTTACCTTTTGTCACAAACTAAAGAGGGAAACTGTACTAACTTATAAAGGTAAACAGTGGAATAAAGTATGATCAACTACATGGCTTTTGAGAAAGCGCCATGCAGTATCGCAGAGGTCTGCAGCGGAGTGTCAGGGAGACCATACTTATGTCGACTGGATAATAGTAGTGTCTTCTGAAGGTATGTTGGCTTCGGAAGAACAAGTTCTTCCAAAGCCATTTATACTTCGGAAGAGGCTTCTATACTTCTGAGGCTTCTATACTTCCGAGGCTTGAGGACTTCTATACTTCGGAAGTTGACTTCTGATCTATCATTCTAAGTCTTGATCTTCGGAAGTAAGTTCTTTGTCTTCGGAAGTTGGAGTTTTCCTTCGGAAGTTAGTTTTACACTTTGTCTTCGGAAGAGCTCCTTTTTCCTTCGGAAGTTCCACACTTAGCTTCGGATTCCTTTATTAGTTGTACCAAAATATTCTAAGTGATTTGGTTTTGGTTGAACCAGCCTTTCTAGATCCAACAAACTCCCCCTAGGCTGATGCTACCAAAACCTCACTTGTTTCTGCTTCTCAAAGCTTTCAACACCAGGGACAAAAGATATTTGTATGTTTCTTTGTTCTTCCCTGAAGTGGTGCTGAGAAGCTTGTACAAGTCATTAGTGGATAGGAGATCCAGTCTATCACTTTGAATGACATGTACCCTCTGTTGCGTCCCCCTAAAAAGAGTTAGTTGACGAGAGTTATAGTCATACTCCCATCTAACTAGGCCTTCAACCATTTGTAGAAAGGCTTTGCCTTTGGTTGTTGATCCCTTCGTTTTCTCCTCCTCTCTCAATTTTAATTCTTCTTCAACCTCGGTCCTAGCAGTTAGCTCGGCCATATGAAGACTGCCTAGAAGATTTCTGTTATGAGCAGCTACATTAGAGTTTGAAGGGTTGGAGAATGGTTTCTCTGCTAACTCAGCAGTATCAAATCTGCTTAAGTGTAGCAGAGATGAGGCACCTAGCCAATTGAGCTCTCCATTCTCTCTTTCAACAACAAAGTTGTGAGAAGAGTCTTCGAACCTCCATTGGATGATCTTCTTCCTAGGTGCAAGAGGTTGTCTTGGCACCCGGTCACATTTCTTGGTATCCAACAGAGTCACCAGCCTTCTCCTTAACTTCTTTGATCCCTCATTCAAAGTGTCTGAATTGAGGCCAAGGAGATTTGCAGCTTGGTCCAATGTTCCTCTGGGCAGATCAAGAAATTGATCTCTAGTGAGGGAACATGAGGATCCATCAACATAAGTCAAATTGGCTGAATCCTCCTCACAGGAGATGTCGCTCAGGGTTGTGCAATTGATGAGCTTTGTCTTGATTGCCTTGAACTCCTCTAAGGGGAGATGTTTAGAAGGCTGAGGGGATGGTTTGGGGGGTTGTTGGGTAGGTTGAGGTATTTGGGTTCTGGCTAGTGTTTTGGGTTTGAGGATGGGTAGTTTAGGTGGTTGAGGTGAAGAGGTTGGTAGGGGTGATGGTGTAGGTTCAGGGGTGTATGGTTCAGTGGTTGGTTCAGTTTTGATGGGGAATGGAAAGGGAATTGGTTCAGGTTGTGGTTGGGTTTGAAGTTGGGGTTGAGTAGTTGATTTGAAGATCATCCCCTATCCCCTTCTGTACATCTCCTTCCTCTTCCCCGAGCGAATGTCAGCCTTTATGTCACTGACATGTCGCTGGATGGTCTTTTCAGACATAGGACCCACCTGCCTGCCAGAGAAGCCATGAGCCCTGAGATAGCTCTTCATCCAGGCCTTCTCACCTATCTTTTTGGCAGCAGCTAGTCCTGCTTCTTCTTCCTTCTTCTTCTTCCTTCTTCTTCTTCAGCATCAGCTTTTCCCTGGCAGCTTTCTTTCTCTCTTTCTCCATTTGATCTTGCTCTTTGTTGAAGAGCCATAAGATCGTATCATTTTTGTGTGGAGCTAATTCTTCTAGAGAGAAACCTTAGGAGGTTAGCAAAGCTATCCTTTCCCTCCTGAGCTGCTGATCAGCTTCTCTTTCTTTCCTCTCCCTTTCTTCTTCTAAGGCCAACCTTGCTGCCTCTTCTCTTTGCTGTTTTTGCAGCAAAGTTGCCTTTTCCAGCTCAACTAACTCCTCTATTGGTAGCAGGAGTACATCTTCACTCGCAGCTCCTAGACTGACAAGTCTATCAATGATCTCTACTCTTCTTCTATTGTTGACTGCCTCCTGGTTGGCTGTAGCTGCTTTGCTAGTGGCAGCTAGCAGTTTTCCAGTTGGAAGCCTACCTTTTCTTTTGAGTTTTTTAACCTTTCTTCCTTCTGAAGCTCTTCCTTAGTCATCTTCCTCTTTCCTTTGATGTCTTCGAAAGTGCTAGACTTTAGGGGTTCTTGGATGGAAGGTTCAGGTTGAGTAGTAGAGATGGAAGCTAGAGTTAATGCTGATGTTTGAGCTAGGGGTTGGGTGAGAAAATCCTCCCTATTAACCTCAGATGCAAGTTCTAGTATTGCATCTGTGACTATTAGATCATCGGATAAGGAGATAGTCCTTCCGCAGCTGCAATCTCAGATTCGGAAGATTGAAATTGTTCTTTCGAGGCTTTGACTTGTGATTCGGAAGTCTGTGAGAATGCACTATCTGTCCCAACTGTCTCAGTTGCTGGGCCATCAGTCCTTGTTTCCCCTTCAAAGTTAATCTCAGGTTCCACTTGGACCTTAGGTTCCAACTTCCTCAATATTGGTAGAAGGTGCATTTAACCTCTGAAGCTCTTGAGCTCCAAAGTAGATCACAGACAGATCAGGACTTGGCTGTTCAATAAGAGATTCCAACATGAACTTGTTGAAGAACCTATTGAGATCTTGGAGCATCCTTTGATCCATTTGAATTACAACTGGAGGAGGCTCAGGAAAAACTGAAGCTTGTTGCATAGGATATTTTGAGCTTAAGGAAGTGAGAGCTTGACTTTGTGACTCCTTTTGTCTTTGGCTTTGTCCCTGAACACTCTCCCCCTTTTTGGTAGCATCATCCTGAGAGCTTGATGAGCTAGAGGAAGAGGTCAAAGAGACCTGAATTGGTACGTGCCTAACAGACCTCTCAATCTGTTTCTCAGCTAGTTTGGCCTTGAGATTTTCAATCTCAAGTTGCTGAGTGGCAGACCTATCCTCTAAAGTCCTAACCTTAGATTCAAGATTTGAGACTTTAGAAAGTAGGACTTCAATGGTGAGTTGCAGTCTTCCCTAATCTTCTTTTGAAGAATCACGGGGAGATGAGGTAACATACCTAGTATGTTCATCCTCACCACCAGATGTGGTTTCTTGGCGCCCTGGTTTCGCTTGCTCAATGATGTCTCTTTCAGAGTCATCAAAGGGCATGGTTGCCGTAGATTCAGTCTTAGTAATGTTACCACTGTCCTGAGGATCCCTTGAGGCTCCTTCAATAGTGGCAGCTGAATCTACATGAGTCCCCTCCACATCAGTAGGACTCACCTCAGTAAAGGTTTGCTGATGAAGGCTAGAGATAAGAGATCTCTCTGGGCTCTGTTGATCCTTGAGAGGGTGTTGTGGATCAACTTCATTACGCTAAAGAGACATAATCTCTTCATCAGCTTTGATTAATAGGTCAGTAAAGGATATGGAAGTAAAACCTAGTGACCCGGGACTTTGATCAATGTCTAAAGGCATTGAGCCTGTGATGGGGCTGTCCCTTTTTGGCTGCTCAGGGGAGTATAAAGACTCTCCCTGAGGGTTTTCAGCTTGTATTTCGGGCTCATGGGTCTGAGACTGAGGAGACTCAAGACCCATATTAAGGTCGATTGTGAAGGATGGTTGGACCTCAGGCTGAGTGGGACATGAGGAGCTTGTGAAGGATGGTTCCATTCTAGCCTTTTTGGGTTGAACATGAGGAGCTTGTTCAATCAGAGAAGATTGAACAAGGGTTCGTTTGTGGCGTCTTTGATAAGTGATGGTAATGGGTGGAGAATGTAGATTTGGCAAAATGAGGGTAGTTGCTGGTGTGGGTTCATCACATGTGGGGTTAACAGGAATGTCACCAGGAGCCATTGGCTCAATCATACCTGGAGGAAGTGCAGTATCTCTTCTGGTGAAGTTGGTGGACACTCTCTTCAAAGTTTTGAAGATGCTCGGCCTCATTTAAGGAACAATCAGAGCAGCTGCGCAAACAAGCTTGCTCTGGTCCAGCTCACAATTGATTATGTGCTAGAGAAACCTGGGATACATGAAGAATGTATCCCGTTGAAGGTTTCCCATGAGATTGGTCAGCACAAATCTTGAGTAGTTGAAGCGAAGGCTTCTCACCAAACCATAAACTAGGCACCCAAGTTCATATGGGATTTGATCCCATCCCTCAAATTTGTTGGACAAGCAGTGAAGAACTACATGCAGCAGGAACTTCTAGTTGTAAGAGAAGTTGAATTTGTAGACGGTTGACCTGCTAACATCTCCATTATATCCCATTTGGATATAAGTGTTGTCCAAAACTGCTTTGGGGAATTCTGTAGGAGCTCCCTCATCATGAAGCTCTAAATGATCCCTGATGATTTGTTAAGAAATGACCAACTCCTGACCACAGATGCTCGATCTTATGACACGAACCCCATTTAGGGTTTCAGTCTGACCGTTTGCCCAAAATTCAGACATATGATTTGAGTAAACCGTGGGGTTAACAGTCAGGGCAGTGTAGTAAGAAGATTGGGTTAGAAAGGAGATGATATCTGAGAAGTCGGCATCCCTTGAAGAGTCAAGGAGTGCGACTTGGTTGTGCTGAGGGTTAAGTGCCATTTGAGAAAGTTACAAGAAGATAGTTCGGAATTGGGTAAATTGAAGATGAAGAAAGCTTTTAGGGCAGTAATTTTGGTAAAAAGGATGAAAGTGATTAGCCGGAAGTATTTGAACGAGTGGAATGGCGGTTTAAAGGAGGTTTGGATAAGATGATAGGAGGTTTCAGTGGATGATGTGACATGGGCGGTAAGGTTAGTCCATTTAAATAATCCGACATCATTAACAAAATCTTTACTTTTTACAGAGTGGGGCCCAAAAGATTTTCGTTACACAGTAAAATCTTTCGTCTGAGTATAAAGCATTTCCGAAGGTAGTATTCTTCCGAAGGCAAATTTACTTCCGAAGGTAAAGTTTTTACTTCCGAGAGTATATGTTGCTTTCCGAATGGAGAATGTTGCAAGCTTCGGAAGTAGATTTGATATGAAATCAATCGCTTCATCCGAGACTTAACAATTCTTCTGAGAAGAAAATTATCCTGGGAGGAATTTGCTTCGGAAGATATGGAAAATATCTTCCGAGGGTTAATTCCTCTTCGGAAGAATTCATACTTAGATAAAATTTTAGAGAAAGACCTTTTGTAACAGGGCTTAGATTGTTTTGACATAAAACTTTACACATTAAAATTTTTTCAAATGAGATAGACTAATCAAGGTTTATTATCCCAATAGCTGTAATGAGATATTTGAATCTTTGTTCATCAAAGGCTTTGGTGAACAAGTCAGCATATTGTTCATTTAAATCAACTTTGATTAGTTTGATAAGATTTTTCTCATGAATATCTTGAATGAAATGATACCTGATATCAATGTGTTTAGTTTTGGAGTGCTTCACTGGATTTTTAGTAATGGAGATAGCACTGTTGTTGTCAATGTGGATAGGAGTGCTCATGAAGTTGAATCCGTAGTCTATCATCTGGGTTTGAATCCACAGCAGCTGAGCACAGCAAGTAGCAGCAACAATGTATTCAGCTTCAGCAGTTGATGTAGTGACACAGGATTGCTTCTTGTATTGCCATGAGATGATTCTTCCACCAAGAAATTGACATCCACTAGATGTTGATTTCTTGTTGATATTGCAGCCACCATAATCACTGTCAGAGTAACCATAGAGATTGAAATCACTATTTCTTTGATACCAGAGACCTAGTTTAGGTGCTCTTTTAAGGTATCTAAGGATTCTCGTGGCAGCAACCAGGTGAGACACCTTTGGAGCAGCCTGATATCTTGCACAAATACAAGTTGCAAACATGATATCGGGTCTACTTGTTGTGAGATACATCAGAGAACCAATAATTGCTCTATACTGATATTGATCAGTATCCTCCCCCTCAGAGTCAGGGTAGAGATTGTGGTTTCTGGGTATAGATGTTTTTGCTGCCTTACAATCTTTCATATCAAATCTTTCTAAGATGTCATTTACATACTTAGATTGACTGATGAAAAACCCTTCCTTCATTTGCTTCACCTAAATTCCAAGGAAAAAGTCCATTTTTCCCATGGAACTCATCTCAACTTCTTCTTCATAATGCTCTCAAAGTCTTTACACATTTGGTCATTTGAGGAACCAAATATGATGTCATCAACATAGACTTGAACGAGCAAGATGTCTTTCCCAAACTTCCTTATGAAAAGAGTCTTATCAATGGTACCTCTAGTCTAACCATTCTTCAGGAGAAACTGAGACAATGTCTCATACCACAGCCTAGGTGCTTGGTGCAGCCCATATAGAGTTATATCCAATTTGCACACATAGTTGGGATGCTGTGGATCTTCAAATCCCGGAGGTTGGCATACATAGACTTCCCTATCTATATCCCCATATAGAAAGGCACACTTGACATCAAGCTAGTAGACAGTGAAATTCTTGGATGCAGCATAAGCAAGGAAGATCCTAACTGCCTCAAGTCTTGCAACAGGTGCAAAGACATCAGTATAATCGATTCCCTCCTCTTGAGTGTATCCTTGAACCACCAGTCTTGCCTTGTTCTTGATAATCAAGCCTCTATCATCTCTCTTGTTTCTGAAAACCCATTTAGTGCCTATAGGTACTTGACCAGATGGTAGCGGACATAGGTTCCAAACCTTTTGTCTTTTGAATTGAAGCAGCTCCTCTTGCATTGATTCAACCCAGCTACTATCTTTCAAGGTATCTTCCACCTTCTTGGGTTCCATTTGGGATAAAAAGCATGAGTAGAAGTAGACATTCCCATTGTGAGTTTGTCCTCTTGTTCTCACGCCTTCAGAGACTTCCCCTATGATGTTCTCAGCTAGATGAGTGTTGTGAATCCTAAGTCTAGGTGTAAATCCAGGATGATCAAACTTGAATCAAATCATGAAAAATTAGATCAAAATAATGATAATCACAATAAAACCCCTTTGATCTCTATTGATTGCTAATAATATTGTTTACAAGTAAATCCCTCAATCAATTGGTCATGCAACCATTAACCTAATTCTAATTACAATTAGGCTATTTATAGTCTAGTTTAAGTTTCTATATTTACACATAACCCCCTAGACTCTATATTTAGACTAAAACATGACTCAAAGAAAGTAAAATATATTTTGTTCATACAAAATATATATATTACAATAAAACTCCTAGTCATCTAAATCTTCAACGTCTCGTCTCGGTTCCTCGTCTCGAACGTGTCGGGTTTGACATTTGTTGACTTTGACCGTGACGTTGACTTTGGTTGACTTTCACTGTGTTGATAATATAGATTATCTTTTACAGCTCCAACAATACTCCCCCTTAGTCTATCATTATCAACTTCTTCAAACGAAATCAGCATCGAGAAGTCAACACTAGAAAGATCTTCAATTTGAATCTTTCTGAATCTGATGAGAAAGATTTTTCATCTCATAAGCTCCCCCTATTTATATGCTCCCCCTTTTCGAGTGCAAAATTTAGAAAGATATTGGAACAGGTTTCCCAAATCTCTAATCTTGAGTGCTTTAGAAGATGTAGGAGGAGGATTCCTAGCTCTGTATCTTCTGCAAACTTGAGGAACAGGTTCTCAGATCAGGTACACTGCTCAACTGATGATCGGCCATCACTTAAAGCAAAAATCTGAAACACATTCACAAATACAGTCTCGACATTTCTAATTAGATCATTTCATTTTAACAAAATAAACCCGTGTTTATTTGTGTTTGAAAACAAGCGAACCCGTGTTCGGTTGTACGCAATTTCTGTGAAATGCATGAAAATGATAAAATTGTAACAACATAATACGGAAGACCTAAAAAAAAATTTGAAAAGAAGTTTTATTTTTTTCTATTTTTTATTATATACATGTATTATAACATATTTTATATCTATTATATAATTTTTTGTGTTTTTTTTTTAAAACCGAGAACTGAATCGATCATGAGATCATATCCTCAAGATATAGCACAAAGATGAATTTAATCATCGACAAGCAATGATATCACACTGATAACTGAATCTAATCACAGTCTTTAAATGATTTTGAAATTCTCAAATAGATCAATAACGATTGTTGATATGTTTGTCCACTTAAACTCATGCCCTATCTTTTTCAACAAGCAGTAGATGATTCGTTAAGGTTCGATTAAATACTTTAGAATGCTAGGACCCCACAATCATTTGGCAAAAACCCTCACCCAACCTCAGGATTTCTTGAATTTTGTTACGATCTTTATATAGCAAGGCGTGTGCATTAGTGTGCAAGTGATTATCAACAGAATATAGCATTCTGTGAATTAGATGATTTGACACTACTTAGACCAAAATGGTGAGAGCTCCAGGTCTATACTCACGTATAACAAAGGAGATGACCATTTAATCATGTGCCGATGAGAGCTCTAGGTCAGTACTATCGTACAGCAGAGAAGATTAGCACAAACACAAGACACATAAATACACCAATCATGGCTCAAAGATATGGCTTATATGATTTGTATCATGGTGGATGAAAGATCAATTCTCAATCCAATTTTTGTCGGGAATCAGTTTTCGTGCAGGCCAAAATGATTGCGTAAATCTAGACATCCTTAAGCATATATTTTAATTTAAATCATCATACTCCTGTCTATTTTATTCTTCAGGCTGAGTCTACCAAGCATATCATTAAAGAATTTGTTTATTTTTCTATTATTTGCAATTAAATAAAAGATGTAAATCAGATAACAGCATCAGTTACTATCATTTCTCATTTTACAACGCAAGTCATGCAAGAACAAGCATTACAAGAAGATATACAATCATTTCTTAATCATCTTGAATCAAGTTCCCAGTTCTCTTTTTTATTTTTATTTACTTATACTCTCCCCCTAAATTTTTATTTTTGCAAACTCTTTTTTTATTATTTTAATTTTTTTTATTATTTTTTTTATTTTTTATATTTTTTTTATTTTTTTAATTTTTTTAATTTTTTTTAATTTTTTTTAAACTATACAAAAATAAAAATTTATCAAAGAAAGTCTTCCACACTACACTGATATGAAAATAAGAAATGAATTCTCAAAAAATATGCAGTGGCTGTGAAGTGAGAACTGTGATAATGCAGATAAAAATCCAGATTGTGGTTATAATACCATGACCTTAACCTGTTTGTTCCACCTCAAATTTGAATTAAGATCAATCCCTGTCAGTAAACCGGATTACTAACAGTCCTCCTGAATTGTTCCTGCACTCATTAACAAATTAGTTAGAAAGGGAAACACAGGCCATCGTAGTCCTGGAAGTTCCTTTTTCATCAAGATAAGTAACAAGCTTCTGCACAAAATCGTTTAAACAATCGGGGATTGTTGTATCCTTCTTTTTAATTTGCCAAATTTGTTTTGGTTCAATTAACTTGGTTTTGAATGAATTAAATTTGGAAATCATTTTCTGTTTAAGACCGGACGGAAAAGAATTTGGTTTTAAACCTTTGGTCATTTTCATCTTTGAATCATGTGAAACCGGCTTCACATGAAAAGGTTTGGATGGAGGGTTTTTCATCCAACCATTCAAAGATGTGTGCTTTTTACCTCTTGATCCAGAGAAGCAACCGGTGTTGCCTTTACCGTCTGGAACATTCTTTTTATACTTACATTCAGAGAAGAAATTTGTTTTGCCTTTACCATTCGTAGCAAGCCTTTGAGGACATTTCTTTACCACATGCCCTTCTTTTCCACACTCAAAACAAGCCTTGAATGGCTTTTGATGCTTCACTGAACGGTGTGATGCAGGTGGGGATGAGGATTTCTTTGAGCTTGTAGCAGATTCTTGCTTGTTTTGGCATTTATTATGCTGAACAGGGAATGAGATCTTCACTGATTGACTGGATTGCTTTGCAATTGGATAAGAGATCCGTATTGGTCTTGATTCAGTTTTTGGAAGCTTTTGTGACTTGACAATGTTAGGATACATCTTGATCTGTGAGGAACCAACACGCACCTCTGTGATTGATTCATCATCTGAGCTTGTCCAGTCTCGTATACACAGATCATTCTCCAACGGATCTTGATTGACATCTCCTATCGTGTTGGCTTCGCTTGTAGGATTCTCATTGCCTGATGATTCAACAACTGTTCCTTCTTTGACAAACCTGACGGGAACAAATGAAGGAATGTTACCTGATTTGAATTTGTTGAAGAAAGTTGGAGAAGAAACTGATATTGGTGTTTGAGCATCAGAAGTGGAATCGTCATTAATCTTCTTATCAGACCCTTGCTTGAGGAATCCCAAACCTACAGGAGAATCCTGCACATCTCTAACCTCTTTAAGATTAACACTGCTTAGACCTGCATTTAAACGATTAGTTTCTGCAGCTTCAATCAAATCATTTGTTGAATGAGGTCTGGGAATTGGTGAATAACATAAAGTAGAAGGAGGTGGAACTGAATTAAATACAGTTTCACCATCAGATTTATATCCAATCCCATGTTTTACCCGCACCCCTTGTTGTTTAGCAATAAGCTCATCCTTTTTTATGTGTGAAAGGGTCCATTTATCAAGCTTTGTTTGAAGCTGAGTTGTTTCAAATTGAGCTAAAACAGCCCTTTCTTTCAAAATATTAATTTCAACGTTACGCTCCAAAATGGTTCTTCTTAAAAGATCATTTTCAGCCAATGCTTCATTAAGTTTTCTTGAAAAAGCAATTTCATTTTTCTTTAATTCCTGATTGATTGTTTTTAATTCCTTTTCATTTTCCAATAACAATCTGTTTGCCTTATAAATCCCAAATAACCGGATTTTGCATGACGAAGAACACATATCCTGAACAGTCTCATAAGGAAGACCCATGATAGTTCGTTCTGCAGCTAAGCTCTTTTCACAGTTGCAAACCCATGTGATTTCTTGTTGTTCCTCTTCTTTGACCTTCAGCATCTTGTCAACCTCAGACTCTTTCTCTCTTTTATCAGCTTTTCCAGCCTTATCATCATCGGTAATCATAGACTCTGGTTTACTGTCATTGTCGACTCTTAAAGCTTCACGATTCTCTTCAACAGTTTCTCTGAATTTAGAGTTTAAATCTGAATCAGTTCTCAATAACTTCAACTTTTCAATCATCTCTGTTTTGTAATCAAGTATGCTTGTTACAGAAGACACAAGATCAGTATTAAGCGCGTGGGTTTGATGTGGGAACACGGCTTGCTGAAATTTGTTTCTTTGGATATCCAACTCGAGAGATTTTAGCTTGTTGATCATATCCATAAGTTTTGTGTCGACATAACCTCTTTCTTGCTTCAGCATTTTAACTTGATGATTCCATGCAGACGGAAGAGAGTCTAGAAGCTTTTGAATCTGTTCATGATTACTGAGATCAGGAACATGCTTCTTTAGATTATTTGCCACCTTTAAGAATCGATCAATCAAATCTGACAATTTTTCTTTCTTCATTGCTGCAAAAGAATCAAACCGGCTTTGTGCCGTTGTGAGATTATCTGATTTAAAATCTTCTGAAGATGACATGATTGTACAAATCTTTAAACAATTAAACGTCCCAAAAATATTTTTCCCAAAAAAGTTTAGAATAATTCTCCCCCGGGAAAAATATATTCTTTTTAAATATATTCTTTTTTTTTTATAAATCTTGCAAAATCGATGAAAATTTCTTTATCGGGATGAACTAAATTAATCCCAACTAAAGGGAAAAAGTCATCTTTAACATTCAAATTTCGCTGAAGAAATGATAATTTCGCCGAAATTATAGTTTCGCAGAGCTAGTTTCGCTGAGAACTCTAGTTTCGCTGAGCTGACAGTAGTTTCGCTGGCAATTTCGGCAGCAGTTTCGCTAGCCAAATGCTTTAGATTGCTTAGTTTTGCCGACAATTTCGCACAAAACAAGCTTGAACTTTCGTTAAAATCACAGCTACATAGAGCTGTGAATACATCTACCTTTCTGCAGAAAAATCGACCAAAGAAAAGGGGTTGAGAATGCTTGTGAATCCGGCCAAGAGTCCAAAGAAGGCCTCCTCAAGCTTGTATACCCCAAGCTTATGTTCAAACACCCTTCTTGTTAGGGAGAACACCACAAATCAGCTCTCAAAGACCTCCCTTTTCTGCCTAATTTCCGAAAATTTGAGAGAGAAAGAGAGAGGGAGAGAGAGATCGTTGGATGCAAAAATGAATCAATGGTTGTGTATGTGACTAGTTAAGCCCTTTGTGTTTTCAAGAACACAAAGGTCCAATGGCAATCCAAGAGGGGGGCGGCCAACTTTATTCAAAATGAGAGTTCCCTCTCAATTTTATAACACAATAAAATGTTAACTAGCCACTTAACTAGATATATTATGTATACAACTAACCCATTTAATTGTATAATATATATATACTACCATTATTAATTTGTAATGTTATTCAACTAATTTAAATAGCATTACAAATAATATTATTGAACAAAATATCCTAATAAATTGTCCATCTCATTTGCAACTTGTTTAGAAAACCCATTTTCTAAATTGGTGTTAATATTCAATTATATCATGTAATTGAATATTAATAGGTGTTTGTTAAGCTTGTTGTTGGGTATAACCCGACTTGGATCATAACGTACTAACCACATCAATATTCTAAGTGTCTTGGGCACACACAGAATCTTACAATCTCCCACTTGCCCAAGATTCATAGAAGATTGATGCAAGCAGTAAATACCGCCTAACAACGGTTTACTACCCTTAATACGCATGACTTATAGCCATTCAATAACATCATCCCTTTCAAGTGCCCTACTTGAAATGATTTAGGTGAATCAATCATCTATCCTTTTGTTACAGATGTCATGTTAAATCCAAGGACACAGAATGATCATTCCTTGTTGATTTAACTTAATCAGGCCTTAGACATCTAACTCTCAACGAATAAGAGGAACAAATTCCATCTTGACTACATACGTCTCTCACAAACACTTCGTGTTATACCTGAACATATCCTTGTGTACTGTCCACTATTTCAGGGCAGTGAAGAATAGGCTCAAGGTATAAAACTTGGTGAATATCAAAACCCAATATGTGTCTCAGGTCTGAGGATACCAAATGATATTCGCCTTTACTCAAATTTACTTATGATCAATCAATAAGATTCCATGTAGTAAAATTTGAGATGCGGGTTAGTCCAATATTTGTATCCCACAAATATCTATGAACCTTGGTAGCAACCCATTGCTCTATATTCATCCTTATGAATATCAACCAATCCAAGTTCATAATAATCTTACTTTCACACTTGTTCCCACAAGTATGAGCGACTACGGACATTTTAGAGTAAACAATTTACTCATGGATTAAACATGCTAAATTGGAACATTAATTGAAACATTATAACCAAATAATTTTATTCAAATAATAAAGAGTTCCACATATCCAAATACAAAATGTACAGATCAAATCCAATCACTAGAATATCGAAGTCCCATGGCACAAGTATGACATTCATGCTTTGCCTTTTCAAGGAGCTTCGTGAGAGGATCCGCAATGTTTTGATCCGTGTGAACTTTGCGAATACATATCTTTCCCTTTTCAACTTCATCTCGTATGTAGTTGAATCTCCGCTCAATGTGCCTAGTCTTTTGATGAGCACGGGGTTCCTTGATTTGTGCAATCGCACCCTCGTTATCACAAAAGATCTCTAGGGGGTCCTGAATGGAAGGGACTACCCCTAGATCGGCAATGAATTTCTTCAACCATGCAGCTTCTTGAGCTGCCAATGAGGCGGCAACGTATTCTGATTCTGTAGTCGATAGAGCCACCACATCCTGCTTGGAGCTCTTCCAAGAGACAGCTCCTCCATTTAGAATGAAAATGTATCCCGATTGTGACCGAGAATCATCACGATCGATTTGGAAACTCGCATCCGTGTAACCTTTTACAACGAGTTCCTCGTCACCAGATCCATAGATTAGGAACATATCCCTTGTCCTCCTTAGGTACTTAAGTATGTTCTTAACAGCCATCCAATGACTGTTTCCAGGATTTTGCTGGTAACGGCTTGTCATGCTCAAAGCGCATGACACGTCCGGTCGAGTGCATATCATTGCATACATGATGGATCCAATAGCAGATGCATATGGGATTGCCTTCATTTTATCTTGCTCATCCTTTGAGCTTGGACATTGAGTCGTACTCAATATCGTTCCTCTTTGAATAGGTACGGTACCTTTCTTAGAGTTCTCCATCTTGAACCTTTTCAAGATCTTATCAATGTATGCACTTTGATTCAAACCAATCAACCGCCTTGATCTATCCCTATAGATCTTTATTCCTAGAATATAGGCGGCTTCACCAAGATCCTTGATGGAAAAACAACTTCCAAGCCAGGTTTTTACACCTTCCAAGGTTGGAATGTCATTTCCAAATAGTAGTATGTCATCAACATACAATACTAGGAAAGTTACTGTTCGTTGCCCCTTTTTACGCTTACAATATTTCAATCATTTACAACTTGGGGGAAAAGTATGCTCACCCATTTTCAATGTTGTACAATTTACATACAATTTATATACTTGGAATCAATGTGATACTGTTTTGCAAGTACTTATCTGATACATGCTTGGGTCTGCTATGCGGTTCTTTCTTTGCAACTATTTAATTCCAGTGTGGGAACCGACGGATAGGTATTGGTAGTACTACTCAGTTGACACCCCCACCCTTGTTCGTTGGTATACTAGTTAGTATCATCAGTGGCCAGGAACGGGCCCTTGGGTGAATATATTTCGCTTCGGAAACAAGCTTTCCCTTTTTCATCACTTGAACCATTTGATATGGTCCAAATGAGAAACCTTCCATGACTCCTTCCATTTTAACATTATTTGCATAATGTATGCTAGCAGGATTGTAGTAACAATCTTTGGCCATGTGGTTTTGCAGACCACACATTATGCATGCAATGTTAATCTTTTGGGAATTTGAGGATTGCTGTTTCTTGTTCTTTTTCTCTTCATCAGCAACCTTTCCCTTTAACTTCTGATCCTTTGGTAGGATAGGAGTGCTGGTACTACACTCCTTTCCTGAATCAGAGTTTCCAACCACCTGAAATCCAGCTGAGATGAATACACCCTTTTGCTTTGGGTCTATCTTCAGCTTAGACTCAGCCACTTTCTTGGCAGTTTTTCTGGCTGCCTTAGCTCTGCTTCTTCTGGCTTTGGTGGTCAGGGTTTAATCATCATTGGTAGGATAGGGTAGAATTACCTGGTTCTTCCCTGTGATGGTCTCCATGGTTGCATCATTCTTTGACTCATAAGAAGGTGGGTCAGCAGATGGAACCTCTTGCTCTTTAGTACCACACCTTGGTTGTCTTATAGACTCATAGGAGTGTGGTGGAGCAATTTCATTGGTTCCCAACCCATCTTTGTTTTGGTAACGAAGTTTTGAGTGAGAGGATGATGCAAGAACGGCTTGGAAGTTTTGCTCGGAAATAGCATACTTCCTGGCTTGAGCCTCAGCTGTGACAAGATGGGCTTGGCCTCAGTCAATTTGGATATTAAATCCTTTATTGAGTCTTATAGTTTGTGTGTTCGTCTTTTAATAGGGACACAGTTTTCTCTAACTCTTTAATTTTTCTTTGATAGTCAGATTCAGCCCTTTTAAAATCAGTAAAACATTTAAAGACTCAATATCGGATTTAATCTCCATATTGTAGTCCTGATACAATTTAACCTTAGCAATACAGGCAGGACTACAGAGATGTTCATATACCTTATTTTCATCTGTTCCGGCCATGAGTGCTTGAGCAGAAGTCACATCCTGTACCATAAAGCTCCAGTCAACTTCTTGAGCCGTTGTAGCTGTTTCTATTGACTTTCCGGTGGGCTTTGGTGTAAAAGGATGTGTGGAGGCCTGTGGGGTTCCCAGATTAGACTTGGGAGCCTTGCATTCCCTTGCAAAATGACCAAGTTGGTTACAGTTGCAACATTTGGCCTTGGTTTTGTCAAACCCAAATTTGCTGGAACTTTTTTGCTCTGTAGGTTAATAGAGCCATTTGTTGGACTATGTCTACGTATTCCACGTCATCTGGGCTGAAGCACTCTAGATCATCAAAACAATATTGATAATCATTTGAGTGTCCACTTCCTGAGACAAAAGCACAACTGTCCTGAAAGGAACTTTGCTGAGCTTATTGAGACCTTGGAGTCCCAGCAAATGTGATGTATGGCCCAGAAGAACAAGATGGCTGTTGGGTGTAAGTCAGGTATTGTTGAGGCTGGGAGGTTCCTGAGCCTTCAGCAGCCATTAAAGTGTTGCTAACAGGAAGACTCAAGGGTCTGCTTGTCTGATGACCTCTCTTACTCTCCATTTCCAAACGGTATCCATCAAGGATGCCATAGAGTTCAGTCATGGTGAGTGTATTCAAGTTCTCTGTTCTCTTGATAGAGACACACTAGAATGTCCACTCATTGGGTAATGCACTCATGAACTTTCTTGTAAGATCTTTAAGTTCATGAGCAATTCCCACAGACTGAAGGGAAGAAATGAGATCCATGTACCTGAAGTATTACTGGCTAAGTGTCTCTCCAGCAACGTAGGTGAAGTTCTCGAACTGCTGCTTCAGTGAGTCCTTCTTGGAGTCATTTGAGCTTGACTACATTTGAGCTTGAATACATTTGAGCAAGCGCATCAAACAGTTCTTTGGCTGACTTGCAATGTTCAAACCCTACCATGATGGAGTTGGGAATTGTAGTCATGAGAATGGTCATAGCATTGCTATCAATTTCCAGCTTCTTCCGGTCCTCATCAGAATGATCTTCAACAACTTTCTCAATCATGGCACCGTTTCCACCAGCTACCTTTGGCTTATACCGGCCATTGAAAATAGATTGTCACATCTTGCTGTCTTGATACTTGATGAGGCCTTCCATTCGTCTGCTCCATACCCTGAAGTTTTCAGGGGTGATGATGGGTGGTTTGGTCATCGTCCCCATCTCTACTTCAGATTTGTTGAGGGCCATTTTGAGTGTGGTATAAGGAGAAGTGAAAAACAAGTTGATTAGGATGGTAAGATCTCACAATCAAGAGCCTAAAAAGCTCTGATACCAATTGCAGGATCGGGTTTGTCACTTAAACACTTGGATTTCTCTCAAACTCACTTAAATAACACTCAAATTAGATGAAGTAGAGTCTTTTGTAAGAGTTAATAATAATATAATAAGTAACATAGAACACACAGAAATAATTTTCAAGGCACTTGTATATATTACTTCTCAACTCAAAGTATTACAAGACTCTTACAAGCATAGAACATGAGTTACAATGAGAAACTATATATACTAGATCCTACAGCCGGATATACTTTGATACCAGCTGGAAACCTAAGACTAAAGCATATACTACAATGCTAAAGTTAAGGTATCTTAGATAAAATATTATCTAAGATATGGTAGTCATGCCATGTCCATGACTTACTTTTTGTCACCAACTAAAGATGGCAACTGTACTAACTTATAAAGGTAAATACTGGAATAAAGTATGGTCAACTACATTGCTTTTGAGAAAGCGCCATGCAGTATCTCAGAGGTCTGCAGCGGAGTGTCAGGGAGACCATACTTATGTCCACTGGATAATAGTAGTGTCTTCCGAAGGTAAGTTGGCTTCGGAAGAACAAGTTCTTCCAAAGCCACTTATACTTCGGAAGAGGCTTCTATACTTCCGAGGCTTGAGGACTTCTATACTTCGGAAGTTGACTTATGATCTTTCATTCTAAGTTTTGATCTTCGAAATTAAGTTATTTGTCTTCAGAAGTTGGAGTTTTCCTTCGGAAGTTAGTTTTACACTTTGTCTTCCGAAGAGCTCCTTTTTCCTTCGGAAGTCCTTTATTAGTTGTATCCAAATATTCTAAGTGATTTGGTTTTGGTTGCACTACCCTTTCTAGATCCAACATAAGTCACCGGGACGGTTGTACATTTTTACATTATAATAAGTAATCCAAATGGGTATACTTCTTTATATTATAATAAGTCATCTAGAGGGATATACTTCTTTACATTATAATAAGTTATCAAGACGGGTGTACTTCTTTTCACTATAATACGTCATTTGGATGGGTGTACTTCCTTATATTATAATAAGTTATCCAGACAGGCGTGATTCATTACATTATAATAGGTCACCCAGACATGTATACTTATCTCATATAATAGATCATTCAGATAAATATGATTGTTAATCAAGATTGGCTCATCATGATACACATTCATCATGCAAAAGAGAAAATTTTCTTACAATATCCAACCCCACAAACAAGGACATTTATAAAAGAAAATATTGAATACAAGCGAAGAGCATTACAAATTAGTCTTTATTAAATTAATAAATTGTTGATAAGGATGAAGGGGCCGGTTCCGAAGGTCCAACATCTGCAGTTTCTTCAGCGTTTACTAGGCTAGGAAATCCTTAAGGGCACTAACAACTCTATCGACCGCACAAGCCACAACGTGCAAAACAGGGAACCAAAGGTAATCAAAGGCATCACTTGATTCTTCAAATATAAGGGACGCATCAACCTCATAACTAGACCTTCCTGGTAGCCCAAGACTTTGGTATAAAAAATCATCCTTGCCACCTCGTCAATAAAGTCATCACTGTTATGAATAGTTCCATGGTTCGCATAATCCCCTATGATAAAAACCATTCATGTTCTTTTTTTAGCTCAACCGCTTGAGTACCCAGGGCTTGGACGGATGCTCATAGTCGTATCTTCTCATCCACCAGTGATGCCAGCAACCAAAGGCTTTTAATATTTTAAAAGAATAAACAACAAATAAAATATGAAGTCGTTATCACAAACGAGATACCTTGAGTAACTAAGAACATGTCATGTTCCTCCACAAGCTTATTTTTCTAGGTTGTCTAGGTGGTGACAAGACCCTCTTTCTCAGCTAAAACACCTTTCAAATTCTCCAAATCATCACTCAGTGCTCTGCATTATCAGTTCTCTCCCTAGAGACAGTTGCTCCGCTCGCATGTTTCCTCGGAGGCTTTGGTGTCTTGGCCATGCTTGATCTTCTACTCCAACAGCTGTTATGGTAAATGTCTATTCTTTACCGCCAATTCACTAGATCTCCACTTTAAGCGGACTAACTCTACTTTAACCTTTCTCCCCGTTTCCTCATAATTTCTGTTAGGACCTGGTATTTGAACGAAATACCTAGTGATTAGCGTGTAAACCAGATCAAATAGTGCGGAATCCTATTTGATTGGCGATCCAATCAGTGAGAACACACGAAGAATCAATCAAAAATTGAATCTAACGTTAGAAGTTGATTGGGAATCGATCTAATGTGTTCTGTGAACTTGGAGAACGATTTGGGAGGCTTCTGGACGGCTAGGGTACGTCTGGAGTCGTAATGGTATGAATGCTTACGTTTTTCCACGAATTGGGTTGTATTTATAGGTTAGTATTGTTCATTCGGGCGACTGGACCATAAGTATGGTTCAGTCGTGCGATTGAACCATGCGGTTGATTCATCCGCACGACTGAGTGTTCAGTCGTGCGACTGAGCCAATCTTATGTGTCAATCATACGACTGATCCAGTCTCCTGGTTCAGTCGTGCGAATGAGTCAATCGTATGAAGTTATTCATGCGTGTGGTCCATTCGCATGGGCCATTCGCATGAGAACTTCATTAAGTTAAGTTTGAATGTTTTAAATTATATAACATTATGTGTAACCATTCAAACAATCACAAACCTAATCAACCAATTCAACATTGACTCATTAATGAAATATATAGACATTACAAATCACAAACAATCAATATCATTTCATTAATCATTTCAAATTACATTATAATCAGACAAACAAGATCTATTACATTTCATATCATGATCTAGGGACATACATGCATCAACAAACTCCCCCTTGGACCTAGATCTCTCTAATCTCTTGTTTTCTGCATAACCTCCTTGTATTTCTTGTACTTCTCCTCTTTTGTGACTCCTGCGTGAATCTCAAGCGCGAAGCAGAGTCGTATAACGTTCTGGAACTGGAGGGCTTGTACAATATCTTGCGTATCATAGAACAGTGGCCACTAGTATAGCGTGTAGACATCATTTGCTGACAAGTTTGTAAGCCACATCGGGTCGAATACCCTGATCGTATCCATTTGGCCCTCTTTGCTTAGGACTATAACCGCTTCAGCTGTTCTCCAATCGTAGTACCACCACTTAAAGTGTGGAGTGAAGTCTTGTGGCATTTCCCTCAGTGGGATTCTTGACATTGTGCGTGAAGGACTCCACTTCAACACTATCTTGGGCTTGCCAGTAATGGCATCAACCTCAAACCTTCTTATGTACCTAGTAGGCTGTTGGGGTCTGACGTTAACCCATCTGGTGTGGTACTCCTTCTTTAGGGCAGCCTCGAACCAGCCTGACATCTTCCTCGGGTCAGCATACAAAAGCTTTAACTTTGCCAGCTGGTTGAGCTCAAAACCTGGTAGAGTCTTCAGATCATGTGGGAATCTGAAGTACTCTATGCCCTATTCCCTCTTAACTGCATATACGTTAAGATCCTCAAAATACACCCACGCTATGATCCTGCCAGACACCTTGTGATGTTTCTTGACTCTGTAGAGTTTGGTGTAGGCATCCTGTTTCGGTGCAGCGCGGTCGGGCTCTAACTTCTTCCAAACATGCAGCCCACTCAGCCTTTCGGATATCGACATCCTCATTTGAGGCTTGGGCCGTTCCTTCTGCTTTCTCTGTTTCTTGCTCCATCTTGTTTAACGCCTCAAAAGTATCGCTGACGAGGGATTCACCCAGATTGGGGACCACATTTCCCTCATTGTCAGCGTACTGAGGGTAATCCTCGGCAGTGACATCTTCAATCTCGACTTCATCAACATCGTTGAGCTCTTCGTTACTAGTCGAATCGCATGTCGGAGCATCTTTCACTATCTCATCTGGATTGAGCTTGAAAATCTCTGCGAGTTGCTCGTTTGATAGGTCATGAATTATTTCCCCTTCTTTAGGGGTATAACTCACTGACCTTCTTACGATCCCTTGCAGATCAAGAATCATTGTTAGCTGAGTCTTGACTTGCTGAAGGGGAGCAACATCAAACTCATCCCTTTGGTAATTTGGATCTGTTTGATTTAAACATTCAACACATCAATCATTAGTAATTAATCAAACAGAAATGCATTAACTTAATATAAACATTCAATACATAGTTTTCAATACATGATTCAAATACAAAAGTAAATAAATACATAAACATCTAATCTTTACTTTTGTCTTGTATCATCGGCTCATCATTTGGAGGAGCAGAGGTAGAGGCTGGTTGGTCTTGTCTGTTCTTTGACCATCTCTCTTGACCTGAAGCAGAGGCCGATGCAGCTGCATCCCCTCCTTTTGCTTCATCATCATCCTCCTTCTCCTCTGTCCTTTCTCCTTCGGTTTCCTCATCCTCTTCTGTATCATCCTCATCATCATCTTCATCATCATCATCACCATCATCTCCGTCCCCCTCCTTGATCTTCAAGGGCTCCTCCTTAGATCCCTTGAGCTTTAACATGATTGTCTTCTTTGCCTCCTCTAACTCCTCTATCTTCTTGCTTGATGTGACACTATGTGCTTGGAGTTGGGCTATCTCATGGCTTTGAGCAGCCATCTGTTGAGCCTGCTCCTCAATA
The DNA here is from genome assembly GCA_025215565.1 of Flaveria ramosissima. Taxonomy (NCBI): domain Eukaryota; kingdom Viridiplantae; phylum Streptophyta; class Magnoliopsida; order Asterales; family Asteraceae; genus Flaveria; species Flaveria ramosissima. The sequence goes on along the minus strand of CM046037.1, from coordinate 43,267,857 downwards.
ACTCGAGCCTGCTCTGCAATCTGGTGAGACTGTGCAGCAGTCAGGTCAGCAAGCTGGCGAATCTGAGCCGCCTTCTCCTCATCTGCCGCTAGTAAGCGCATCACCATCCTGTTGAGCGCAGACAACTGTTCCTCTACCCCGATTGGAGGTAGAGGTGATCCATAAGTATGAGAGGGATGGGCTGAGGGTCCAGCTTGGTGGGTAGTGGTGGTGGTGGTGGCTGTAGTGAAGATGGGTCTGTGAAATGGTGGAGGTGATGTGGGAGTGAAAGGTACGGTGGTAGATGGAATTTGTACAGTGATGGGAGGTGTGGTGGTGGTAGTAGTAGCTGTGGTGGTTGTGGTGGCTGTGGTGGCTGTGGTGTCTGTGGTGGCTGTGGTGGCTGTGGTGGTGGATGGTAAGGTTGTGGAAGTGGTAGTGGTGGTGGTAGCAGTAGAGGCTGTGGTGGTAACGAAGGTCAAGCGACGCTTCTTCTTCTTCTGACCATGGGGCTGAGCCATCCTTTTCCACCTCGTCCCCGTTGAGGTGGATGCTCCCCCTACTACCCTGCTAGCTGAACCCGGTGCATAGCTCGGATCAGTAGCTGCTCCCCTGAGTCTCTTGGGCGTTCACCAACCACCCTTAGCCCATGTTCTATGGGAACAACTTTGCTTCCCACAGTTCGCGTTAGGGGCTCCTCATCCCACTCCTCCTCCTCGTCTGCACCAGGAACAAAATCCTGATGGAATCCAGCTGACTCGGCTACATCTCCAGCTGGGGCGGACACTGGAGGTACAACATCAGAGATTGTGCCTCTCGGTGGAATAGGCATATCGTCTCCAGCATCTCCACTGTCATCATCATCCGAGTCATGAGTGGGTAGAGCAATCTGCTCCACATCAGAATCACTATCATCGCGGCGCCACTTTCTCTTGGCTGGCACCACGTAGTCCTCCCGGGCCAGATGCCCAAACAACCTCCTGACAGGGGGTTTCACTTGCTTCCCCTTGTATACCTTCATCCTCCCCAAGGTAGTATCATCCATCACCTCGAGGACTACCGCATCATCCTTCTCCTTCGGCAGGGAGGAAGCTTCTGATCTATGATCATCTGCATAAACCTCGGGTACATACAGATGCCCTCCTTCCCTTTCCCCTCAATGTTCTCCACCAGGTAGGTGAAGATCATCTTGGAGAAGCTGAACGGGTGGTTCAGCACCAACGCAACATACGCGTTCTGTATATGGTTGGATAGCTCATAAAAACCTCCCTTCCTGGAAGCTATGCACTTAAGCAGCACGTGCGCAAGATACTTAAACTGGGGACAGAGGTTACTCTTGTTGAGTACCCCAGCATTGATGTCCCTAGAGTACTTGGCTCTAAGAAAGCATCCTCTGACTGTGAGGGGGTGTAATTGAGTCGGACAATCGGCGTCATCCCCCAACTGTAATACGATCCTTAGATCCTCCTATGAGATAGCAATAGCCTCTCCAAAGATGATACTTCGATGCAGTGAGGCTCAGAAGATCTATCAACTGTAGCGCCTTCCCAGAAGGCCTGCTAAATGGACCGAAACGGAGTACAAGGAGTAGATATGGCATGTGCAATCCTCGACCTTAGTAGAAATGTGATAATGCCCTAGAAATCAGCAGCGTTTCTGGATGTCAAATCCAGATAAGCACATATGTTGTGCTTCGTGCTCATAGTCCATCGACTCACCATCTGTAACACAAACCAAAATAAACATTAGCACCTTTGGCTAAGAATGTCATGAAACACTTAAACTTGAAGAAAATATGTCTGTCATGCGATTGAGTTTGTGCGACTGAGATAAGTCGTGCGATTGAACAGTGCGAATGGGATTCAGTCGTGCGAATGATCCCATGCGTACCACTGAGTGTGCGACTGGACTCATACCTATATAACCTCATGCGGTTACACCAGTCGTGCGACTGAACTTCATACGCATGGTTCAGTCGTGCGGTTAAGCAGTTCGCACCCTACAGTCGTGCGACTGAAGTTCATCAACCTGTCCATTCGCATGATGTACTGACTGTTCAATTTAAATTCACTTTTTCACCAATTTTGAGTTTCAGACTTCGTGTTCTGGTTCATTAGACTCGCAATCCAATCTTATAACACCTAACATCTTTAATTTCATTTGTTTGAGTCGTTTAGTAAGGTTATTAAGTCACTTAAGTCTCGGTTGTTTGAACGAGACCGATTTTCCAGATTTGGTGTCAAAATGAAGGTTATTTGAGTATCTCTTCACCGCAAATTACCTGTAGAGTCGAAGTAAATGGTCAATAAGCAAGAGACAGGGGTTTATAGTAATCAAATGAAATTTGGACAGAGTGAGTTTAAGTCGTGCGATTTAGGGTTAATTTGAGGGTGGTGAGTCTCTGCGACCGACTCCCCCTCTATTTATACTAACCCTAGACTCAATCGTGCGACTGAGCTCATCCGCACCTTTCAGTCGTGCGAGTGGGACTCAGTCGTGCGATTGGTTTAGTCGCCCTTCTTCAGTCGTCCAACTGGATCTCAGTCGTGCGACTGACTCATTCGCTCGCTCTTAAGCAAACGACTGGGCCAATCGTATAGGCCATTCAGTTGGATGGTCCATACTCATGATCCATTCATACGAATGGCTCCCATTCGTATGATTATTCCATACGTATGGTCCATTCGTGCGAATGGGTCATACTTATTAAATTTTCTGCCAATTTGAATATTTAACATTAAAACCCCTTTTAATTGTTGAAATTAACGTTATGAGCATTTGATCACCTCAGACATGATCATTTTAACTTGAAAACCTTTTGATCACCTCAGACGTGATCCTTTTAAACAATTTAGTCACCTCAGACGTGACTCTTTTAAACACTTTGTCACCTCAGACGTGACTGTTTTAAATTTTTAAAACACATGTGGTCATCTCAGACATGACCCTTTTAGTGAGTTGATTCCTTACTAATTTTCATGATGCAGTCCGACAAACAAACAAACTAACACGACTAACTAAATTAGAAAATTAAACTAAAGAATCAAAACAAGACTTGTTTTTGGCGTTTTGTGAGAGATAAATCCTAAGATGGAAATCTACTGGATTTGGTTCCGGAATAGACAGCTTCAATTTAGATTGACCACACCTGGACCAATTCAATTTTGGAATCATACAGGCAAGTCAAATCATTTGGGACTTGTTATCAAAATCTTTTGATGCTCAATTCTTGGTGTTCATCCAGAGTCGTTAGCAACTTTAGGAAATCATACTGGAACTCTTAGATTACCACATTGATTTGAACTTTCAAGAATTGTAGCCACAATGATTGTCAATATGTTTGTCCACTTAAATCCATACACAGACTTTTGACACAAACTGGTGATTGTTTTAGGTTTAATTATTTCAACTAACATTTGTGGATCCCACACTTATATGGTAATCAACATTCCTCAGGAGCTTTTGAGCGGTCTACGGGTATTATTACAAGAAGAGACTATTCTTAGAGCTTTCAAAGAGAAGCCAGTCCTTAGGTCAGTGCCATCGCACAGCAAAGAAGCGGCAAACAACGATGAATTATAGAATATCTAGGTTATGCTTATCCTCAGGTTAGTGCCATCACACAGCAGAGAGGCACACAACCTATCTCCTTGTTAGAGCAGCTTAATTTTATTTTGCATAAAATGCACCAACAACATAAGTCATTAGCTTTATAGCATTTGTCTTTCATTTTTTTCTCGCTTTGCTCTATTTATGGTCATCCGCACACATTTGTGGCGTTTACATGCTCATTGCCCCTTATTGGAATATTTTTGATTGTGTTAACCAGTGATAAGATGGAAGCCCACAGTCAGTTGAACAACTTAGTTTGATCTTGAGATCACCAGTCAGGTCTAATCATCTATTGTGTTGAATCTACCGACATATCATTTGTGGTCTAGCAACCTCTAGGTCTACTTTATTTGTGTTACCTTAGGAGTTACCAGTTTTTCTATCATCTTCCCTTTTATATTGCTTAGACTACACAGACTTATACTTTGAATTTTTGCATCTTTTTTAAATTTAAATTTTAAAGTCCCTCTTGATTTGTTCCTGTGTACTATCATTTTCCAAAGGGTTTGAATCGGTATCACAGATACGATCTACCTTAGATCAGCTATCCACTCCTTCTCCCTCGTTTTTGTTTAATGTTACTTGCTGAAAAATTCTCCCCCTAAAATACTAAAATCATAACTGGTTTAATTATTTTAGGATTTTAATAAACAACAAAATAACATGAGTTTAAATTAAACAGACTGAAATAAACAAATAAAATAAAATAAAAAAAAACTTTAAACTAAACTACATCAGACTACACATGATCATCATCAGGAATTACATCACTTTTCTTTTTAACGCCGTTGACCTCTAGCAAATATTAAAAACATGATTTATTAAAGGCTTTAGTATAGAGGGCAGCCCGTTGAAAATCAGTATTAATTTTTACCACATCAATTAAGTTCTTTTCAAAATAGTCTCTGAAGGGTTTGTTAGAACACAAAAACGAGTTTAACCTTTTAAACTTTCTGAAAACGCAGCGGAAGTTTAGCATTATAACCAAGTTTATAAGCTGAAAAAACGTGTTCCTTTTGACATACATATGTTTTAAAACAAACCCAAAATCAAAGGATCATAATATGTGAATAAACAAGCTATGAACATAATGAATGTGTACATAAAATCACAGCTACATAAAGCTGTGATTAACTACCTTTCTCCAGCTGAAAAGTCGACCAAGAATGAAGATAGGAGGCTGAAATATGGCCAAAACTTCAAGCTTAGAAGTCCTCAAGAGCTCACTCCCACAAGGCTCTAAGTAGGCATCTTAGTTGCTTGGTTTTGGACACCAAAACAACCAAAAGGTAAGCTTCACCAACAGCTGAAAAGTCGACAGAAATGAGGAGAGGAATGATGCTGAAAATCGACCAAAGATCCAAGAATAGGAGCTCTCAAGCTTGTATACCCCAAGCTCTTTGCAAGAAACCTTCTTGTTAGGAAGAACACCACCAAAATGAAACTAAAACTCCCTTCTTCCCAGCTGCTATTTTCGTGAGTTTTGAGAGGAAAAGAGAGAGAGTTTTCAAGTTTTGCATGTGATCATAATCAGCTGAATTGGTTGTGTGTTTTCCTAGTTAATGGTAGAGAGTTTCAAGAAGAAAATTGGTCCAATCATCTTAGAGAGGGGAGCTGGCCAATTTTCGAAATATTGAGGGTTTCCCCCTCAAAATTTTATCATCTCTAATATTAACTAGTAAAAACAAATAAGTTATACAATTAACATTTAATTGTATAACTCATACACCCAATTTACTATTTGATATTATTTAACTAAGTTAAACAACATTTCAAATAATAATATTTGAACAAAATATCCTAATAAGTTGTTCTATCTCATATGCATCTAATTTAGAAAACCCATTTTCTAAATTGGTGTTAATATTTAATTGCATGATCATATCATCAATTAAATATTTATTGGTGTTTGCTAAACTTGTTATTGGGTATAACCCGACTTGGATCATAACGTACTAACCACATCAATATTCTAAGTGTCTTGGGCACACAGAATCCAACATGTAGAGGCTTACATCCCCTTTCTTGAAGTCACTACTTCTTTTGAACCCCTGCAACAAATTGCAAATGTGAGTTCCACATCCGGTATCTAATACCCATGTGTTAGAGGATATCATGTTTAAATCAATATGGATAATGTATATTGTACCTGAGGTCTGCCCGGCATCCCTCTTTGCTTTCAACTCTTGGAGATGGACAGGACAATTCCTTGCCCAATGTCCAATCTCCCCACACTTGAAGCATGGGTCGTTAGTAGCAACCTTTTTCTTTTTCTCTTGTGGTTTGGGTGGCACCCTTGCCACCCCTTTCCCTTTTCCCCAAGCGGGTCCCTTACCCTTGGCAACCTTTGCCTTGGGTGCGGGACGAGGCCTTTTATTGTTCCCACCTTCATTGATGGTGAGAACGGGTAAAACCCTTTTACCCATGGTCGCCTCGGCCGTTTTGAGCATTGAGTGAAGCTCACCAATGCTTTTGTCCCAAGCATTCATGTTGTAGTTTAACACGAATGTCTCGAACTTCTTGGTAAGGCCATTTAGGATCAAATCCGTGGCCAATTCCTTCGAGACGGGACAATTTAGCCTCTCGAGGCGGTCAATGTGACTTTTCATCTTAAGTACATAAGATGAAACAGATTGGTTGTCGTCCATACGACATGAATGGAGTGCTCGAACCGTTTCGAAGCGCTCAACCCTTGCTTGCTGTTGGAACGTTTCCTTCAGTTGGGTTATCATGTCGTAAGCTCCGTGGTGTTCATACTCCTTTTGGAGATCTGGAGTCATGCTCGCTAGCATGAGACAAGACACTTGGACGGAGTCCTCAGTGTACTTCAGCCAATCGTTGTAGGCCTCCTCATCATCCTCGCTAGGTTGATCGGGGATAGGGTCGTCTAAAACATACGATCTTCTCTCTTGCTTGAGAACGATTCTCAAGTTTCGATACCAATCGATGAAGTTGTTATGATTTAGACGTTCCTTTTGGAGGATCGCTCGTAGAGATTGGTTGGACGCGGATGAGTTATCGGAATTATCATTATTTGAGGCCATCTACAAAATTTTAACAAAGTTTTATTTTAGTATTTTCGATATTGTAATTTTAATAATAAATGCCTTTTAAGGTCTTTTCATATTAAAATCTAGAACCCAACATTACATTTAAATTGTGGTTAGGTGACCTTTATCCCACGTTTTAAATTAATAAGGTTGTCAACGTTTGACGATTGCAACCATTTGCAACTTCTAGAAATATGGGATCGACTTGAAACATCATATGTAAAGTCGGCATGTTAATCCCATCAACACCATTTGGAAACCACATCGTAGGTGATCCATTTGACATGATTTGCAAATCAAGACACCCTACTTACACCCACGTGTGAGTTTGCCAAAACAAGTGGTTAGGTGACATTTATCCCACAAATAAGGCATTCTCACCTTGAATCACGAGTTCCCTTAATGTGGTTAGGTGACCTTTATCCCACTAAGAGTTCTCAAGTGACTCAAGTGTTGTGTAAAAGAAGGGTGTTGATCTTGTTAAAGAATATTTAGAGGTTTCATAATATTAGTTTAGAAAACTCTATGTACTTGTATTTGCACGCAATCAAATACAAGGTACCCTATGGTCCTTTGATTAAAACCAATTTTAATCTTTAAAATCATTAAACCATTTTAATAACTTTATATAAACTTTTAGAACCATCAATTTTCAGCTTGTTAAGTTTGTTAATGAGTTTGTTATGAATATTCAAATATCAACCAAACAATCAAACAACAAACAATCAACCAAGCATAAACATAAACAACCATATGTGCATATGTGCATAACCATAGCACCCAAAGTGGTCCACACTTGTTTGCCATCACAAGTGTGGTCCATAAGACATTCCTAAGGGTCACAAACAAAGCAAATAGAAAACTTCCAAAAGCCTCCCACTTGAAACCGCATCCAAAATGCTCCATGTTTCTTTCATGACCTTCCTTTGCGCTTCCAATGTGTATGTCTTCATATTACAAGATATAAAGTCCTAATACAAGATATCTAGTAAAATGAAAATACACCTAATCTATTTATTACAACCCAATAATAAATAAATTACATTTGAAACAAAGCACAAACAACAAATAATACAACCCAATTGAATGAATGAATACAACCATTACAAACATCCAAACAATCACAAGGTCAATGGCTAGGTTATGCACTAAAACAAGCATCTATCATATCATCCAAAATATAATGAAAACCCCACTTAAAACCACGAAATTTCAGCCAACATAAACTGAAATTTCGGGTTTTATTTTGTCCAAACAAAACAAATAACAAACATGTATATCTTTCAAAGTTTAATCACAAGCATGTGTGATATGACTTTGAAAGATTGGGGTTTCATATCATATGAACTTAGCAGCCCAAAATCAGCCTATACTAAGCTTATTATCATTCCTTAAAACCAATTTTAAAGACAAAACAAGCAAGTCATCCACATAACCGGCTCTTGATGCCATTGAAGGGTTTGTTAGAACACAAAAACGAGTTTAACCTTTTAAACTTTCTGAAAACGCAGCGGAAGTTTAGCATTATAACCAAGTTTATAAGCTGAAAAAACGTGTTCCTTTTGACATACATATGTTTTAAAACAAACCCAAAATCAAAGGATCATAATATGTGAATAAACAAGCTATGAACATAATGAAAGTGTACATAAAATCACAGCTACATAAAGCTGTGATTAACTACCTTTCTCCAGCTGAAAAGTCGACCAAGAATGAAGATAGGAGGCTGAAATATGGCCAAAACTTCAAGCTTAGAAGTCCTCAAGAGCTCACTCCCACAAGGCTCTAAGTAGGCATCTTAGTTGCTTGGTTTTGGACACCAAAACAACCAAAAGGTAAGCTTCACCAACAGCTGAAAAGTCGACAGAAATGAGGAGAGGAATGATGTTGAAAATCGACCAAAGCTCCAAGAATAGGAGCTCTCAAGCTTGTATACCCCAAGCTCTTTGCAAGACACCTTCTTGTTAGGAAGAACACCACCAAAATGAAACTAAAACTCCCTTCTTCCAGCTCCTATTTTCGTGAGTTTTGAGAGGAAAAGAGAGAGAGTTTTCAAGTTTTGCATGTGATCATAATCAGCTGAATTGGTTGTGTGTTTTCCTAGTTAATGGTAGAAAGTTTCAAGAAGAAAATTGGTCCAATCATCTTAGAGAGGGGAGCTGGCCAATTTTCGAAATATTGAGGGTTTCCCCCTCAAAATTTTATCATCTCTAATATTAACTAGTAAAAACAAATAAGTTATACAATTAACATTTAATTGTATAACTCATACACCCAATTTACTATTTGATATTATTTAACTAAGTTAAACAACATTTCAAATAATAATATTTGAACAAAATATCCTAATAAGTTGTTCTATCTCATATGCATCTAATTTAGAAAACCCATTTTCTAAATTGGTGTTAATATTTAATTGCATGATCATATCATCAATTAAATATTTATTGGTGTTTGCTAAGCTTGTTATTGGGTATAACCCGACTTGGATCATAACGTACTAACCACATCAATATTCTAAGTGTCTTGGGCACACAGAATCCAACAGTCTCTTATGTAATGGTATTTAATACCGATATGTTTGGTCTTAGGATGTTGGACCGGATTTTTAGATACTGCAATTGCAGCAGAGTTATCAACAAAAATAGGAGTAGAAGAGAACTTTAAACCGTAATCCCACATTTGCTGTTGAATCCAGATGATTTGTGAATAGCAACTTGCAGCAGCAACATATTCGGCTTCACAGGTTGACAATGCAACCGATGTCTGCTTCTTACACTGCCAGGTAACTAATCTTCTCCCAAAGAATTGACACCCTGCTGATGTAGACTTGTAGTTCATCTTGCAGCCCCCGTAATCCGAGTCACTATACGCCGTGAGCTCAAAGTCATCATCATGAGGATACCACAACCCAAGTGTGGGTGTACCCTTCAGATAACGAAATATCCTCTTGACCCCAATCAGATGGTTGACCTTAGGCTTAGCCTGATATCTAGAACACAAACATGTAGCATACATGATATCAGGTCTTGAGGCAGTGAGATACATGAGGGATCCAATCATTCCTCGATACATTGTGGCGTCCACTAGATCTCCATTTTCATCAGGTGCTATATCATGATTCATAGCCAGTGGAGTCCCAACAGCAAGCATTCTCCATGTCAAAACGACTGAGAATGTCTCCTACATACTTGGTCTGATGTAGAAAGATCCCATTTGGAGTCTGATCCACCTGTAACCCGAGAAAGAACTTCATCTCCCCCATAGCACTCATCTCAAACTCTTTCTTCATAACTGCTTCAAACTCTTTGCATAACTCTTCGTTCTTTGAACCGAAGATTATGTCATCGACATAGATCTGTACGAGCAGTAGGTTGCCATCTTTTTCTTTAATGAACAACGTGCAGTCAATGACTCCCCTGCGAAAGCCGTGTTTCACAAGATCAGTCGAGAGTTTCTCATACCAAGCTCTTGGAGCTTGATGAAGCCCGTATAAAGCCTTGTCGAGCTTGTAAACTCTATCCCGATGATAAGGATCTTCAAATCCCTCGGGTTGACTGACATAGACTGTTTCTCTGATTTCCCCATGAAGGAATGCACTCTTCATATCTAATTGGTAGACTTTAATCTTCATGTACGATGCATAGGCAAGGAAGATACGAATGGCTTCCATCCTTGCCACGGGTGCAAACACCTCATTGTAGTCAATTCCCTCGACTTGGCGAAAACCCTGAACCACCAATCGAGCTTTGTTCCTGATAATGACCCCTTGGTCATCCTTCTTGCATTTCAGGACCCATTTGGTGCCAATGACTTTAGCACCTTTAGGTCTATCAACCAGAGTCCATACACCTAACTTCTTGAACTGAAGAAGTTCTTCTTGCATGGCACTCACCCACGCCTCATCATTTAGTGCATCACTGACATATTTTGGCTCAAACTGCGAGACAAAACACCGATAAGCACCATCATGAATGTAACCCTTCTCCATAACCGAGGTGTAATCAGCTGAATAAAGCTGATTTCGGGTTTGTACTCCTGATCTGACATCCCCAATGACATTGGCTGGGGATGATAGACGTTTAGTCGTGATCCTGGAGTAGTAGGAACAGCTACCTCAGAGCCAAGATTATGAACATCTGGTTCTGCATCTGAGGTAGTTAGAGTTTGAGGTTCCGAAGTCGAAGGTGCATCACTGGTAGATGCTTGTGGACTTTCAGGAACTGGAACCTGTTCCTCCTGACTGTTCTGGTCATCTTCTTCAGCTTCATCTTCAGAGGAGGAGTCACTGTCATCGACTACTACCCCTGACCGAGTAGATGATTTTCCCTGTGAGCTAGATGGTGTATTCAAGATATCATACATCATTCTAGTAGCTAACTCGTCATCCGAGGGAGAGAGAGGGATGTTGAAGGACTTGAAGAATCCATCATAGTCGAAGAAGTAGGCGGGTCCTTTGCCAGTAGGTGGTGTGGTATATCTCTGAATGTCAACATTACACCACACTTCTACTAGACCCATTGAGTTGTTGTAAACTCGCTTGTTCGGTTTGTTGTATCCTAGAAAGATTCCTTCATCCGCCTTCTCGCTGAATTTACCTTCTTGTGTCTTCTTCAAAAGTGTGCACGGCGCGCCAAATGGTTCAAGATACTCCAAATTCGGTTTGCGTCTTTGTAGTAGCTCGTAACATGTTTTTCTGTGGCGCTTGACTATCAGGACTCGATTCAGTGTATAACATGCATTCGCCACTGCCTCATTCCAGAATTGGATAGGCAGTTTCGAGTCTGCCAGCATAGTCCGTGCTGTCTCTATCAAGCTTCTGTTCTTTCTCTCAGCAACGCCATTCATCTGAGGCGTGTAGGCAGAAGTGAATTGATGCACAATTCCCTTTTCCTTGCAGTAAGCCTCCATCCACTGGTTCTTGAATTCCTTCCCGTTGTCTGAGCGTACTTGTCTAACCTTCAGCTTGTAGAGAGATTCCAGTGTGGTTACTAACTCCTTGAATGACTCAAATGTTTCTAATTTGGATTTCAGAAACATTACCCAAGTGAACCTTGAGTAGTCATCAGTGACCACAAAACAGTACAAGTCGCCTGCAATGCTCTTTGTACTGAGTGGACCAAACAGATCCATGTGAAGAAGTTCAAGAGGATGTTCTATTGAATGAACTTTCTTTTCCTTATGAGGCTTCTTCGTCTGTTTGCCTTTCTTGCAAGCTACACAAAAGTCAGGAAGCTGGAAATTCTTGACATTTACTCCTCTCACAAGATCCTTCTGAATCAAGTGATTCATCTTCCTTTGACTAATGTGTCCCATTCTCCTATGCCAGGAGATGGAATCCTTCTCAGTAGCTTTAGACAGAAAGCACTGAACCTCATGATCCGTTGTAGAAGCTGTTGACAGGTCCAAAACATAAAGATCTTTATATCTTGAAGCTGTCATCAGAACTTGGTCCTCTGGGATCACGTAGTCCTTCTTGAGCACGTAACACTTCTTGTTGTCGAAGATGACTTTAAATCCCTTATCACAGATTTGGGAAACAGAAAGTAAGTTATTTTGAAGTTGTTGAACGTAGTTCACCTTATCAAACTTAACTTTCTGATACCCCACTTCTCCCTGGGCTGTGATATAGCCTCCCTTGTTTCCAGCAAACGAAACATGCCCTCCTTTTATTTGCTTGACGTTTGATAAAAGGGCCCTGTTTCCTGTCATGTGCCTGGATGCTCCGCTGTCTACAATCCACGTGTTAGTTTCAGCACTGTATCGAACACCCTGCACATACAAAGTAAAGGATTAGTTTAGGTTAGGAACCCAAGCCTTTACTGGCTTGGGTTTCCCAGAGGCATCACACATCATAAATTCCACCCATTGACCCTTAGAGGATGAGGGTAGCTCAGGTTCCTTATTGTCATCATTATCAGACACAGAGGATGACTTCTCTTTCCGTAAGCCAGATTTCTGCAAGGCCTGTTTGTGATAAACAGTCGACTGGCTTACAGGTTGAACTTTAGGTTTACTAGTTCTTCTAGGTGGAGTCAGAGAACTCCTCTTAGAAGACCTAGGCTTTGAATCCCGAAGTTCAATCTTCTTCCTAGGTGTCTAATAGAAAGGACAATAGGAAGCAATGTGTCCACATACTCCACAGTTGTAGCACGACCTGCTATCAACTTTATGATTAAACTTTCTTTGTGGAGAAGTGTGTGACAGTCTAGTAACATCAATCACTTTAGGTTTTGACTCTGTTTCTTTTGATGTTTTCTCTGGTTTAACAAAGTTAACTGTTTTAACCTGTTTAACATCTTTTTCTTTTTGGTTAACTGGTTTTTGACTTGAAACATGTGAAAGATTAACATTAGAAGTCCTTTTAGGTTCTGATTTGACTCTGTTTGACCCTGACTTTAAGTTAACCTTTTCAAATTCCTTTTCCAGATTAACACAAGGCAATTTTCCCTTTGCCTTTGAAGTGGCCTCCTTTTGTTTGTTTCCAGATTCAATAGATGAACATGAGGAATCTGGATCACTAACAAGAGGAGTAGACACCACATGATCCTTGATGGGGTTATTATTTACTGGTCTACTCTTAGTGTTCATCAAGCTCTCAGGTGGTGGTGGAACCACTTTGTAACCCAAACCCTCCCTGTTATTCCTTTCTCTCACTATGTGTTGGACTATGTGTGAAGAACTAGTCCAACTGTGCAGTTTCTGTTTTAATGAGTTTACTTCTACTTCTAGAACTGCCTTTTGCTTCTTAGTGTCTTCTAGGGAGTTTAGATAGTACCTAATGTCATTAGCTTGGTTAAATGAAACTACTTCGGTTTCCCTAAGCTGTTTAGTCAAAAGGTCTATATTTTCTTTGTAACTATGCTCATTTTGTTTTAATACTCTATTAGCCTCAGTGCACAGTTGCAAATCTTTTACTAAGTTATCATTATGATCTAATAACCTAGCAAATTTTTCATCTATGCTATTTCTAAAAGTATCACAATCAGAACAAGCATGATTATCAAACATTTGGTCAGTGGTACTTACCTGAGTTGGTTCAGAAGAGTTAGCCATCAACGCAACATCAGATGTCTCTGGTTCTGGTGATTCTGTCTTTTCTGTTTCTGACGTGGTAGTCTCCTCTTTAGGCTTGTAACTGACCTCAGTTGCAGTTGTCTCTTCAATATTTGACATCGCTATCTCAACTGCTAGATCTCCTTCACTCGCGGAATCATCGTCAATGTCTTCTACACTTGCAATGTTTGATTCCCCTGGAGAGACAAACCTAAAGCTCCAATCCTGTCCTTCATCATCATGAGCAATCAAGGCTTTTGGATCCTTGCTTGATGAAGTAGAACTGGTATCTTGCTTGTCTTGGCGAGTGAAGGACGAGAATGGGTTCCCGTTACCCGTCTTCTTTGGCTTGACACATTCTCTCTTGAAGTGCCCCTTCTCTCCACAGTTGAAGCAGGTCACTTTGCTCTTGTCAAAACCAAATGTGGTATCCTTAGTAGCTACCAAGTTCTGTCCGGTCTTTTTAACAAACTTCTTCGCCCTCCGGACAGCACTAGCTAAGGCCCACATTATGTCCATCCTCTCAAGCTCCATTTCGTCCACCTGCTCGTAGTCCTCGTCTGCCAGATGACAGTTTCCAATCTTCCCGGCAACAAGTCCATCATAAGAATGAACCACTGCAGCCAAAAGATCCATATGCTCTCGAGCTACTTCCACAGTCACATTACCAAGGTTCTCGGTCTTCAGTTTAGTACCACTTGCTTCAGATCCAATATAGTGGGTACAAGAAGATCCCGACGTGTCTGATCCTGAAGGAGACGCATGTGAAGGACCCGATGAGCTAGACACAAATGCAGTCTGGAGAGGTGCTCCAGATGTCTTAGCTTGAGGCGTGGCGTTGTACAAAGCTGGATTTTGAGTGTACGAAGACTTCTGAGCTCTGTACTTCATCCTAAGTGCTTCTTCTCGCAACTTTAGAATGAAGTCATTAATATCCAGCTTTGCCAGCATTCCATTCTGTCTTAGGTTAGACACGAATGAAGCCCACTTTTCAGGCAATCCGTCTGCAAAGTGAGTAACTTTCTCTTCCATGGTAGTAGCCACCCCATGTGTATGTTCACTCATCAGATGGTAGAATCTATCTATAACGTCGTCTAAACTCTCGTTTCCCATCGATGAGAAGTTATCGAATTCCTTCTTTAACTCCTTGGCCTTGATTGCCTTCAACGAAGCATTCCCGTCGTACCTCTTTTCCAGCTCATCCCATAGTTTCTTGGACTGCTTATTCTTTGAGTACTGGTGGAAGATGTCTTTGGGGATAGACTGTGTAATCAATGCATAAACTCTTTTCTCTGCATTGTATTTAACTTTCTGCGTGTCCGTCATCCCTCCTAACGTTAGCTTAACTCCATCAGCTCCCACCGGAGTACTATACCCAATCTCGATAGCTTCCCACAGATTCGGATCCACTCCATTGAGGTAGATCTCAAAACGTTGTTTCCAGTGGGGAAACTCATCTAAAGTTAAGAGCTTTGGTGGTTTATTATGATTACCCACCTCACTCTCAAGCAACAGCAGGTTCTGGATCCTAGAGTCCTTCCCAGCAGTAAAGGCTGACATTTGATCTTCCATGGCGAATAACTTTAAGTCTAATAAAACAAACTGTCACTGGTGCGACTGAAGGATGCGAATGGTCTAGTCGTGCGTATGAACTCTGCGACTGGTTCAATCGTGCGGCTGAACTAAGCGATTGGTTCAGTCGTGCGAATGAAGCTGATGCGTATGAGCAATGCGAACGAACGGTTCAATCGTACGAATGGAGATGCGACTAGGTCCAATCGTGCGTCTGGGCTATGCGAATGAAGTCCAGTCGTGCGAATGGGTCACTCGTGCGACTGAAGCTGCTGTTTTGCGAAAATTTCTAGGTTAAACGTGTTTTAGCCGTAAAAATTCGAATTTTCGCAAGGTCTAATCGCCTAAGTCCGTAGAAACCAAACTTTGATGAGCAGGGAACGTCCAAGATCACTTTTGACACCAAAGATTGCGTTTTTAGTGCAAAAACATAAACTTTTATGCAATCTTGATTGAATCACACGTAATCAAGAGCCAAAGCTCTGATACCACTTGTTAGGACCTGGTATTTGAACGAAATACCTAGTGATTAGCGTGTAAACCAGATCAAATAGTGCGGAATCCTATTTGATTGGCGATCCAATCAGTGAGAACACACAAAGAATCTATCAAGAATTGAATCTAACGTTAGAAGTCGATTGGGAATCGATCTAATGTGTCCTGTGAACTTGGAGAACGATTTGGGAGGCTTCTGGACGGCTAGGGTACGTCTAGAGTCGTAATGGTATGGATGCTTACGTTTTTCCACGAATTGGGTTGTATTTATAGGTTAGTATGGTTCAGTCGTGCGATTGAACCATGCGGTTGATTCATCCGCACGACTGAGTGTTCAGTCGTGCGACTGAGCCAATCTTATGTGTCAATCATACGACTGATCCTGTCTCCTGGTTCAGTCGTGCGACTGAGTCAATCGTATGAAGTTATTCATGCGTGTGGTCCATTCGCATGGGCCATTCGCATGAGAACTTCATTAAGTTAAGTTTGAATGTTTTAATTAATATAACATTATGTGTAACCATTCAAACAATCACAAACCTAATCAACCAATTCAACATCGACTCATTAATGAAATATATAGAAATTACAAATCACAAACAATCAATATCATTTCATTAATCATTTCAAATTACATTATAATCAGACAAACAAGATCTATTACATTTCATATCATGATCTAGGGACATACATGCATCAACAATTTCAATATGTTGGTGCTAAAGATCTCATTGGTGGCAAATTACAAGCATGGAGGAAAAACACACCGGCAAGACAAACAATACAGAAGTTGGACAAAGCCTCAAGATCAGAGTTGAGCCATAAATCCCTATCTGTCAGAGGAATGACATTTTTCAGCAATTCTCGACAAACGTCAGGATTTACCAAGCGAGTGGAGTAGGTGATTTTCCAGTCACACACATATTTGGCAGAGGCAAGGTGGACCTGTTGAGTCAAAGGAAAGGAATGTGAAATCCTAGTTGTGGCTGGCATTCTTCTCGCTCTAAGAGTGGTACTAGAATAAGGGGGGAGGGGTGGTCCCACCAGTGGTTCTAGAAGAAGAAAAAAGTACCTCATGCCAAGGTTGTTTCTCTTTCTCCTTGATGGGTGTCAAAGACCTTGGTGGCTTCTTTAAGGGAAGGGTGAGTCTCTCTTAAAACCTTATCCTCAACAAGAGTCTTCACTAAAGTATAACCAGATGTAGTAGAAGTGGCACTAAAATCACCTAACTCCCCCACCTATGTGACACTAACACTCTTGGTCATGGGCGAAGGGGAGAAGTTGCAATAGCACAAACTATTAAAAGAAAAGACAAAAAGTAGCAATTAGTGAAAATAATAAAGCAAGGGATGTATATCTATCGAGGGATGGAGGGGATGATATCGAGCCTTCAGGTTTGCTCATATATTCCACTCTTTCCCTCATTTTGTGTAGGTTTTGTGGAGGTGATTGAAGTTTAAAAATCACATTTTTCTTCGTAACCGGAAAAGGCTTTGTAGTTCTAGTCTTTTCCCTAGTTGATTTCTCTACCACACTCTTGCGTGTCAAGACCACCATGCCCTCCATGGCAATCTTCTCAACATCATAGCTGAGTCTTTTTTCTCTTTAGTTTTTTCTTCATTATCCTTTTTTGTCCGATTCTTTTAGGATTCCCTCTCAAATTTTTCTTTAGCCATGGCTATAGCAATTTCGGCCTTACTCTTAGATGAAGAGTTGACAGTAGGCCTATTAAGGAAAGGGAAGGTGAAGTAGCTCACAGTATGGTCCAAAATAGGTCTATCAGCCAATTTCACATTAAGAAAAGGAGTTAGGATGGGGAAGTGTATAGGGAAAAGAACAAGAAAAAAATACATCATTGCAAAAGAGAAGAAAAGCCAAAACAAAATGATGATAATATTAATAATATCTACATACAGAAACAAAATTGCTAACCCTTGTTACCAACCATGTAGATTGGAATTTTATTATGCCTTCCCTAAATATGGCTCATACCCACTCCAACCAGGGCATGCTCGGCAACTCACAAAAAGGGGCAGCCTCCCTTGAAAGAAGAAGATAACCTAGGTCTTTCTTAAAGTCATCCTTTTTTGTTTCAATGGGGGGGGGGGTATCAACCAATAACTTGGTAGACTCCCTAAACTACATGGACTGAGGTATCATGTCCAACCCTTGAAACTTAAGGGAACCACACTGGTGTGGGGCGCCACTCCATGTTATTTATTAAAGGAGAACCAATCACCCTTCCAGGTAATTTCATGAAAAACAACAAACAATTTTACAAAGGGCTCCATCCATAACACAGGGAGCAGAATTTGAAGTGGGTAATGCAACACATACCCATAGTATGGACATGAGTAAGTTGATTTCGGTAAAATTGGAGAAGATTCAAGTTAAAGAAAGTTATTGTAAGGCGGAAATTTATGCGGCTGAAGAAATTAGCATATATAGTTATTTTTCGAAGAGGAGTGTCAAGGTATGGTCAATTTCAGGATGTTGGGGTACCCGTAACAAATGTTTTCCATAGTGGTATATTGAGCGGTTTAAAATCAAAAGTAGAAAATTTGACAACACAAGTATTATGGTCCTTTGGGTCAGATTCATACCTTTTCACTACTTTTAGTTTTTCATTGGAGGCGGAAGCTTTCTTAGACATAGTTATAATGGAAAGAACATAAGGAAAGGAGAAAATTATATTAGAATCGAGGTAGATGAAGCAAAAAAGAATGAAGGAACTCCATTTTTTATAGCTTCCATCATCTGCATTTAATTTCGCCAAAAAAAGGAAAGGACACAAAAGGAATATTTTCAAAATAAACCAATCAAAAAGCTGAACAACAATGATGATACCATTACGTGGTTGTGTCAGAAAAAAGGTCTGTTGGAATCACTGTATGGTCGCATTTCATAAATGCATTGGATAAGGTAAGGATTTGCTAAAAAGGAATGTTATGAGTCTAGCATATTAAGTACAATAGGCTAGACTAGGGGGACTTGTAAATGTAGGATACCAAAATCATAACTCGACCTTGTAGACGAAGGATACCGAAATCATAACTTGGACCCGAACCTGACCTGTGTGACCGCAAATAATATCCGAAAGGAGAAGTATAAATAATACCTAGCCCGACATGTATCTCATATCTAAGGGAATACACTTATCTCCAATATGTACCCTTGATTGAACACACCCTCAATCGCATGAGGGGTATGACCTAATAGTGTAACAAACTCCTTTGGGACTACTCCCACCACCATACAGATGACCAATATACGGCATGTAAGACGTAAGGGTTAATGATCTCCCCATGCACAAATAGACCTTTAGCTCTATCTATTTTTTCTACCTTAACCTTATACTATATTCCTAGTTACTTATTCTCATGCCTAGGGGTTGTTACATGGAAACTTTGCCTCTATGACGCCTTAACGAGTGTTGTTTGATTATGTGTGGGCTTTGAATAGATGAAGATCTTCCAGTGGTTCAATATTTAATCGAAACAGATTCAGGTTGATTAAGGTCCGTAATTACAATCCCACACCCTTCCTTTGCTACTTGGAAAGACTTTGATCAATAGGTTTTCTTGTTTATTGAGTCGTCTATATCAGAGGAAGCCTTGGTTGAGGTTATTGGCCTTAGTTTTGCTTGTGGAGTTTGGCTTTTGCTTGAGGTTGCTTATAAGCATCATTATTTGCAGCATACGCATACGCTCTGAGACATCCTTTGCTAATTGCAGAAGGCTTTTTCTACTGTAATAAAATATGGTTAGAAACTCAAAAACATCTACCATCAAAGTCATACCTGTGTTAACATAGAAACATGGGAATGCATCAAAGTATATAATATGCTACAATGTTCAAGTTATAATGTTAACTAAACATAGTCTCCTTAATTAAAGTTTTAAACAAAAGTTATATGTGGCCTTTCGTTAATCTCAATGGTTAGACAAGACACATTTAGTTTATGTTTTCTTAATAACATGCTTGAAAAAGGTAACTAAAATAGTTGTTGTGCCCTTAGGTTTTAACTAAAAAACACATATAGTTTAAGCAAGGCTTTTAAGGTGTGTTATTTTAATGAAGTTACCAATCTATGGAAGTCCAGAATCAAGCCTAGTAATCGTTCAATGTCCCAGCTAATGTGTTGTCATAGAAGACTAATACATTTATGTTCATGATAACACACATTCACTTAACACTCTTTATTATGGTTGGCACGACCAACTGTGAATAGGGGTGTCTAACATAATAGTGCTATTTGTTGATCTATGAAGATGATGAAGCTACCAAAAACTAAAGGATTCAGTAATGGCTGTCTACTGAATTCTACCAAGTTCTTTACCACTACGATCAACACTCAAAGTGATGAAGTGTTGATTAACTGATTATCAGCACTCAAATGGATGAGTTTCTAATCCCCTGCAAAATTAGAAAAGACTGTCTATACCGAAATACATTGGCAGCTGCTATATTATGCCTTTTGGAGACAACATAGTACTGAAGCTTTTAACTTCTGATGTGTCAATTATTTGTATATGATGTACATACCTTTTTGTAAACCAAGAATGGATATAATATGATTTATTCTTTGAGTTTACCTTTCATAGTATAAATACCTCTCACTTATAAGGTTAGCTTGTTAGCCCACTTGCTTATCTGCTGGTTGTAACAATTTTACTCAGAAAAGATAAATCAAGTGTATACTTTGAAAAAACATCTTCTATGTATATTAGTACTCAAAATATGTGTGTTTGTTAACTAAGACAATTAACTTATTTCACATTTGTCATTTGTTGACCAAAAAGAAAAGTTTTGTTAGTCCTTATCCCGATCCAACAAGTGGTATCAAAGCTTTGGCTCTTGATTTTTCTTAAAATCACCTTTTAACAAGTCACTTGTTTTCTTCTAATCATAAACTCAAACACAACTCTCCCTCATAACTTCTTCTCCCTTCAAAAATGACTACTGTAGTCATCTCAAGTAAGCATAACTTTAAGAATGACACCCAAACCGTACCTCCTTTGTTTACACCTCATGATTATGATACTTGAAAAATATGAATGGAGATTTTGTAGGGAATCAAGATCCAAGACTCTAGCTCTCTATCCTAAATGTTCCATTTGTGCCTATGGTCCAAGCTGCTAGTGAAGATGGAGTTATGTTCCTAGAGATCCTACAAAGTACTCAGATGAAGATCTAAATGTCACATCCCGAAAAGTGCACCGGAAGAACACGCGTGCGACGGAGATAACGGAAGTTGGATTATTCCAACAATTATCGAGGAGACATATCATGAATACCATCATTAAGTATTAATATTAAAATGTCATTACATCAATAAGTAGAAGTCTTAAATTTAAAACTTCAGTTGTAATAACATAACATTGTTTTTAACATAAACAATGATTTTAATCGGCAGCGGAATTTCTCCCAAAGGTGGTATTCAAAATTGATAGGTTTGCCGTTAAAACCCTTTTCATCCCCATGCATGCCTAATCTCCTAAAAAACATGCCCAAAAGTTTATTAGCAAATAGCTAGTGAGTTCACAGGTTTATTCAAAAGGTTATCATAATTTCCTTTTACAAAAGACATGATTATTCCGGAATCAACCCCTGGATCGTCAAGGACTAGCTAGGTCCACAGACTATGATCGCAACCAAGAGCCCCATAATCAAACCAAGACACAAAATCCCTCAAATCCTTTCAACATATATTCCCTCTGTACCGGACCGGTGGCAACCGATTCTGAGGGGCGGTTGTCAAACCCAATAGTGTAGTGCCCCGTTCCCGGGACGCCCACAGTTGGTCATTCATCGCACATAAAACATACATTAAATTTTACCTTTCATGAATCGTTGCAGCGGAAACATTAAAAACATAATTTCATTCCACCAAAATACTTTTGCACCTTAGTACAATCGTTCCTTTAACAATATCCTGTTACATTTATTACAAAAGGATTAAACATAATGGATGCCATCCAAAATACGCTGAGTAGCTGCCCCGTGCCATCCTCAGCAACATACCTGCCAACTGGAAACACATCAAAGTCAGCGTTGCTGAGTGAGTTCTAGTTTTATAATAAAACTTACTTTTCTTTCATAAAACTGTTCTTTACTTTCTTTATAAAAACATCCGTTACATACATGCGTTCACACATCATACGTACATACAGATAATATCATTATTATCTTTGTCATTACATTCGTTACATTCATCATTCATCATACATCATTATCTTTCACTTCTTTCTAGATCCTGTCAGACTTTACCCTCTTCATGGCACACAGCCACGATTACTGAGGTCGAATGACAAGGATCCCATTTCATACATTATTAGGATATTTCATTAACGTTCATTTCATACATTCATTCTTTCATTCATCTCTTGCTCATTACTCTCCATTACTCGAACCTTGTCTCATGCAATATCCCCGACTCATGCTCGAAAGCTGACGTTGTGCCGGGACCTGCTCACAAGTCCCCGACTCATGTCCGAAGACTGACACAACGCCGGGATACGCGACAAAGATCTCACATGAGTCAATCACAGGGATTGAACTCCATCCGAGGTCGTTGCAACACAAAATCGCTCACCTCATTAGCAATCTCAATGATTGCACGCTATCCGAGTCTTTTGCACCCCTAGGGTTGCTCACCTCATTGCCCATCTTAATGATAGCGAGCTATCCGAGTCTTTTGCAACAACAAGGTTGCTCACCCCAAGGCAACATCACGATAGCACGTTACTCGAGTCTTTTGCAACGACGGGGTTGCTCACCTCATACAGATGCATGGCTTTATGCTACACCCCCGGAGTTATGTGTAACCCAGGTAACCATCATACATTTCACCCCCAACATTATGGGTACTACACCCCCACCGAAGTGGGTACATCACCCCCATCAACATGGGTACATCACCCCCATCAACATGGGTACATAACCCCCATCGAAATGGGTACATCACCCCCATCAAGAAGGGTACATCACCCCCATCGAAATGGGTACATCACCCCCATCGAAATGGGTACATCACCCCCATCAACATGGGTACATCATCGAAGGTCAGTCACGGAGACTGGAACTCTTGCGTGCACACTATAGGATAGCTGAACCTCTCACAGTTGAGCTTAAGGCATTAGAGCCGCGCACCTCACTACGCTTCACTTACAAGCCTCACACGATTTCATTCATTCATGCATTCATTCATTCATTACGTTCCTTTTTTCATTATCTTTCACTTAACGTTACATAATAGTTTCATTTCATTCATTTACGTTCAACGCAAAGCCATAGAAAGATAAACATACATAACAAGGAACACAACATAAACATAAACATACAGCATCATCATACATACGCATCAATCATACATACGATGCAACAAATGCATCATCATGCCTAACATAACACATAACATCATACATATCATTATCATCTCCATCAACATCATCATCATAATCTCATCATCCTGTGTCACCTTATATCGTCCTTTCCCATCACATCGTCGAGGAATTTCATCCCGACTATCAATGCGAATGGACCCTATGCGAATGGACTATGGGCGAATGGACCTCTATGCGGATGGACTCCCAGTCGCATAACTCTCATGCGTATGGCCTTTAGTCGCATGACTTCAGGCGTATGGGCTTCAGTCGCATACTCTTCATGCGAATGAACCGTAGTCGCATGGCCTCCAGGCGCATGGACTTCAGTCGCATAACCTCCATGCGAATAAACCTCAGTCGCACCATCTCTCAATCGCATGGCTCCCAAGCACATGAACTTTAGTCGCATGACCATCATGCGTATGGACCTCAGTCGCATAGCAAACGTGCGTATGGACCTCAGTCGCACTTCAATCGACCGAATGGCCTCCAGTCGCCCTCCAGTCGGTCTCCTAGCCCTAGCTGGTGTAGAGTGCAGTTAGCTCAACTGCAGCCGCGGGTTTTCGACCTCCAACCCCTTCCAAACCTCTTTTAATCTCAAATCAACCCTTCTAAAGGTTAGGGAAACATACCATGACCTCATACAAGCATAACCAAGCAAGAAATCAAGCCTCAAACGTATCATACACATACATACATGCATCAAAACGTGTCTTCACCCAAAAACTCAAAAATAGGTTTTTGGACGTGTTCCAGCCCCAAAATCAGTTGAAAACGTGTAAAAGAGGGGTCCTAGAACTCACCTTAACGATCCCGTCTTGTAGAGCTTTGATTTGACTCGCTCCACGTTGATTTCCACGCTCGAATCCACCCGAACCAACTTTTCTCCTCTTTTCTCCTTCTCTTCTCTTCTCCTCTCTTGGCTGAAATATGGGGAGAATAGGGGTGTTTTCCCCCTTTTATACTCCCGTGCATCGAAGTTTCTCTCGCTGGCGGGTTTGGTCCCTCGACTTTGGACTTTATTTCTTTTTCTTCTCTCGTCGGCTAAAAAGGAAATTTCCGGGTGTTACAAGTCCACCCCCCTTATATAGGTTTCGTCCCCGAAACCTGTTATTCCTTAAACCGTCGCGAGCAATTCTGTCTCATCTCTTTTCCAGTCTCCCGCCTGGAGTTCAATCGGTCTACGTCGTTCATCCACACACGACTTCTTATCTATCTTTGACTAGCTCCATCAATGCTTTAATCCTTTCGAGCTTATCGATCGTGGCCTCGATCGCCTCATCACTTTTCGTACGGCATTTGGTGCTCGGCCTTCACTTGTAAACAAGTAAGGCATTTAATCTCGTACTCCACCATATCGCGCTTCATGCACCTTCCCGCCAATGTCATCGAAATCACATTCGTAATCGTCGTGACTCGATCACCTTAAGCCATCACCATGCTCCCCTCAGGCGCTGTTAGACGTACCATCGTTTTGCAACACATAGTGTTCGCTCTGTAGTCCGCCAAACAATCCACCCTTAGGGCTACATCGAATGGCGTATTTATATTCTTACCACTAACAGGCAATTTAGCACAGAAAGCAGCAGGAATAAAACTTTTACTAATGCCAACATTAAATACACAAGATAAAGATCTATTTACTAGGAACATACCTGACACAACATCGAAGTCTGTCCTAGCTTCCTCCGATCTTCTTCACTCCCGAACCTCCAGCCCTATGCTTCTTACAGTCCCTGCTCTTATGACCTTCCTCACCACAAGAATAACACCTCCCCATACCGCAGTTCTTCGCTACATGCCCGGTCCTTCCACAACGAAAGCAGGCATCAGTCCCCAATCTACATTCTCCGGGGTGCCTGTGTCCACACTTGTTACACCTTTCCGAACCCACATCATTTATGACCACACGCTGGTCATCCACCCGTGCGCCTTTGTTACTTGGAGCGGCTCCACCGTGTCCCAATCGCTTCCCATTCCAATCCCGATCACCATCTCCTTTCTTGCTACTTTCTATCACCACCATCAATTTTTCATCGTATAACCTTCCCGCTAAATCTACCGCCGACCTAAACGTGCTCGGTCGGGCAGCAATCATGTGCCTACGAATATCCGCTGGCAGGCCATGGATGTACCTCTTGATCTTTCGTGAGAGGGGTGTCACCTGATCCGGCACCAGTCGTGCCATTTCGTTGAACTTGGTGGTGTATTGCTGATGCGTCATTGTTCCCGCCTCCAGCTGCCGGAACTCTCTTTCAACTTTATCCATCTCACGGTGAGGACAGAATTCCTCAATAACCAGCCTTTTCAATTCTGACCATCTCATCCTCCCGATGGCCCGACTACCCTCAACTTGGACTATGTTGTCCCACCAGCACAAAGCTGAGTCCACGAAAGAGTGGGTAGCAAACTTTACTTTCTGGTCTTCACGATATTCGTTGATATCCAGAACGGATTCCATTTCTCTCACCCACCGATGAGCAGCAGTAGTGCCGTTCCCATCAAAAGTAAGGGGCTTGCATCGTTGAAACGCCCCATAGTTACAGCCTCGTGCCGCCTCCGGCGCAGGCTCTTCTTCTTCTTCTTCCTCTTCGTCATCGGAGAGAACCGTTTCAATCTCGGGCCGTCTCCTTTCGCCCGAAGGTCTACCCCTTTCCTTTCTCTCCTAATCTCTAACAGTCTTTATCACTTCGGTCACCACAGACGGTACGATCGTCTGCAAGACCTGATGCACTTCCTCCACGACCACCTCTCTCATCGAGGCCCTCTGATTAGCATTCTCATCACCGCCATCAGGATGAGGGGTCACAGGTTCTTCATGAACTACCCTTTCGGCCCTTGACCTTACTCTTGTGACCCGTGGTTCAGCACCACGTCCACCGTCACCTCCACCACGGGAAGCTTTCGAAGATCTTCCACCAGCCATTCTCTAAACACACTGAAAGATTCAAACACTAACACGGTCATTCAAGGAACAGCTCATTTATGTCAAGTATAGTAAGTCCCTAATTACAGTGGCCAGTTGTGATTAACCACTTACTTTACTCTTCATACTCCGAGCATTACCTATCCTGACTACATCAGCATCTAAATCTACCAACAACACATAAACCATATAACATGCACACATAATACCGGTTAACGTTACGAAAATACCTGATGGCACGCAGCTACTCAGATTGGCATCCCATTCCCTTTACGTCCCATTCTCAGTTTAAGATTAGGTTTTTGAAAATATTTACCCAATTCACTTAAACTTTGGCTCTGATACCAACTTGTAAGGCCCCGTTCCCGGGACGCCTACAGTTGGTCATTCATCGCACATAAAACATACATTACATTTTACCTTTCATGAATCGTTGCAGCGGAAACATTAAAAACATAATTTCATTCCATCAAAATACTTTTGCACCTTAGTACAATCGTTCCTTTAACAATATCCTGTTACATTTATTACAAAAGCATTAAACATAATGGATGCCATCCAAATTACACTGAGTAGCCGCCCCGTGCCATCCTCAGCAACATACCTGCCAACTGGAAACACATTAAAGTCAGCGTTGCTGAGTGAGTTCTAGTTTTATAATAAAACTTACTTTTCTTTCATAAAACCGTTCTTTACTTTCTTTATAAAAACATCCGTTACATACATGCGTTCACACATCATACGTACATACAGATAATATCATTATTATCTTCGTCATTACATTCGTTACATTCATCATTCATCATACATCATTATCTTTCACTTCTTTCTAGATCCTGTCAGACTTTACCCTCTTCATGGCACACAGCCACGATTACTGAGGTCGAATGACAAGGATCCCATTCATACATTATTAGGATATTTCATTAACGTTCATTTCATACATTCATTCTTTCATTCATCTCTTGCTCATTACTCTCCATTACTCAAACCTTGTCTCATGCAATATCCCCGACTCATGCTCGAAAGCTGACGTTGTGCTGGGACCTTCTCACAAGTCCCCGACTCATGTCCGAAGACTGACACAACGCTGGGATACGCGACAAAGATCTCACATGAGTCAATCACAGGGATTGAACTCCAACCGAGGCCGTTGCAACACAAAGTCGCTCACCTCATTAGCAATCTCAATGATTACACGCTATCCGAGTCTTTTGCACCCCTAGGGTTGCTCACCTCTTTGCCCATCTTAATGATAGCGAGCTATCCGAGTCTTTTGCAACAACAAGGTTGCTCACCCCAAGGCAACATCACGATAGCACGTTACTCGAGTCTTTTGCAACGACGGGGTTGCTCACCTCATACTAATGCATGGCTTTATGCTACACCCCCGGAGTTATGCGTAACCCGGGTAACCATCATACATTTCACCCCCAACATTATGGGTACTACACCCCCACCGAAGTGGGTACATCACCCCCATCAACATGGGTACATCACCCCCATCAACATGGGTACATCACTCCCATCGAAATGGGTACATCACTCCCATCAACATGGGTACATCATCGAAGGTCAGTCACGGAGACTGGAACTCTTGCGTTCACACTATAGGATAGCTGAACCTCTCACGGTTGAGCTTAAGGCATTAGAGCCGTGCACCTCACTACGCTTCACTTACAAGCCTCACACGATTTCATTCATTCATGCATTCATTCATTCATTACGTTCCTCTTTTCATTACCTTTCACTTAACATTACATAATACTTTCATTTCATTCATTTACGTTCAACGCAAAGCCATAGAAAGATAAACATACATAGCAAGGAACACAACATAAACATAAACATACAGCATCATCATACATACGCATCAATCATACATACGATGCAACAAATGCATCATCATGCCTAACATAACACATAACATCATACATATCATTATCATCTCCATCAACATCATCATCATAATCTCATCATCATGTGTCACCTTATACCGTCCTTGCCCATCACATCGTCGAGGAATTTCATCCCGG
Source organism: Flaveria ramosissima (assembly GCA_025215565.1). Taxonomy (NCBI): domain Eukaryota; kingdom Viridiplantae; phylum Streptophyta; class Magnoliopsida; order Asterales; family Asteraceae; genus Flaveria; species Flaveria ramosissima. Next base: position 43,239,743 of record CM046037.1, on the reverse strand, counting down.
CTATCATCTCTGAACACTTAGGCGAATGGGCATCTATGCGAATGGACCCTATGCGAATGGACTATGGGCGAATGGACCTCTATGTGGATGGACTCCCAGTCGCATAACTCTCATGCGTATGGCCTTCAGTCGCATGACTTTAGGCGTATGGGCTTCAGTCGCATACTCTTCATACGAATGAACCTCAGTCGCATGGCCTCCAGGCGCATGGACTTCAGTCGCATAACCTCCATGCGAATGAACCTCAGTCGCACCATCTCTCAATCGCATGACTCCCAAGCACATGAACTTCAGTCGCATGACCATCATGCGTACGGACCTCAGTCGCATAGCAAACGTGCGTATGGACCTCAGTCGCACTTCAATCGGCCGAATGGCCTCCAGTCGCCCTCTAGTCGGTCGCCTAGCCCTAGCTGGTGCAGAGTGCAGTTAGCTCGACTGCAGCCGCGGGTTTTCGACCTCCAACCCCTTCCAAACCTCTTTTAAGCTCAAATCAACCCTTCTAAAGGTTAGGGAAACATACCATGACCTCATACAAGCATAACCAAGCAAGAAATCAAGCCTCAAACGCATCATACACATACATACATGCATCAAAACGCGTCTTCACCCAAAAACTCAACGTGTTCCAGCCCCAAAATCAGTTGAAAACGTGTAAAAGAGGGGTCCTAGAACTCACCTGAACGATCCCGTCTTGTAGAGCTTCGATTTGACTCGCTCCACGTCGATTTCTTCGCTCGAATCCACTCGAACCAACTTTTCTCCTCTTTTCTCATTCTCTTCTCTTCTCCTCTCTTGGCTGAAATATGGGGAGAATAGGGGTGTTTTCCCCCTTTTATACTCCCATGCATCGAAGTTTCTCTCGCTGGCGGGTTTGGTCCCTCGACTTTGGACTTTATTTCTTTTTATTCTCTCGTCGGCTACAAAGGAAATTTCCGGGTGTTACAAATAGATCTACCAATATATCATGTGGCCCTCCAAGGGTTAATGATTATATAAGAGGGCAGCTGATGTGCTCCAAATTATACATAAAAATCCTATCAAAAGCACATCAATTATTCCTTAATATCTTCCTTAAAATGATAAAATGTACTTAAAAGTGTTAAATTGTGTTTTGAGGTATTTAGAAGGGCAAGATGGACAAAAGGAGTATATTTAACAAGAAATTGAAGTGATCCGAGCTTTGGACTCCAAGCATGGGGTCGTGCCTAATTAAGCACGCCCCCATGCCTTGCCAGAAACACACCCCCGTGCTAAATTAAAACACCCCCATGCTTGGACATCTGAAAGGACAAAAAGTACTGTCCCCTAAAAGTAGACACGGGGCCGTTTCCATAAGGCACGGGGCTATGCCCCACCTCCAACACGGGGCTGTGCCCCATTTAGCACGGGGCCGTCCCGACACAACCTGCATGTACGAGCCGACCAACTTTCGTAAGCATTGTACTAGCACGGGGCCGTGCTTAAACACTCCGGAAAGCCTATAAATAGAATCCCAAGCTCACCATTTTAGGCAAGCTTTGGTGGGAGAGTTACTCTGCAGAATTCTCTCGGGAATCAAGACTTCAAGATCATTCGGAGGCTCGGGAGGTGCATACAACACTTGGAAGAAGCTTGGGATCACCTAAACGTCATCCATTGTGGATTACGGTTTGATTGTTCCATTTCACCGATGATCACTTATCTATCTTCTTTGTTATCTGTTGTTATGTTAAAGCTCATTATGAGCTAAACTCTATTTATCATCCTAATCGGATGAAACTTATGTAATTTGTGATCAATTAATGGTGTGATAAATATTATGTTAATGTTATGGTGGTCTTGGGAAAACTATTGATGGGTAGCATCTACATTTGAATGGGAAGTTATAAATTTATGGTTTGTGATTGTGATTGTCATACAAGGTTGAAAACCGTATGATTAACTTTCATTCGCAAAACCGGTCTTCATAATAAATCCATGGCTAATGAACTAGAAATGGTTATTAGAAATCATATCACTTTAACTTTCTGATCATTTGCGGGTTCCCTTTTATTAGTTCGGAAACTTCAGTAATTGTTACGGTTTTCTAAAATTAGTGGCAAGTTAGGAAGGAACCTGATCAACTCTCTTTTTAACATTAAGTTATGTTTTCAGAAATCGTATGTCAAATAGGACACAAAAGATTCACCTACATTACTAGGGCTTTGAGCTGAGCAGTAAACTCAGCCTGACAGGATCAAGTCACTACGGCAGCAAGATAGATGAGAAATCACGCCGGATCATCTTTACAAACATTAACATAATTACATTAATCCATATTTTTAAATCACACCACCAATTCATCACGATTACATAAGTGGAGTCTAATTAGGATGATAACTTTTATTCTCTGGTTTTAAATCCAAACGCTTCAAATCTTAGTTTACTTTCTTTCTATTATTGTTTATTTTAAACCCTAAAAATCTTTCCAAATGAAAATTATCACTTTCTTTAACAAAAACCAAATCTGATAGTCAAACATCAAGTTTGTTGAGTAGGCTAGGTGTGTCCACGGATTGATACTCGGTTCTTACCAACACTATATTACCAAACGACAGGTACACTGCCTTTTGTGTGTGTGGTTTAGTATAAGTAATAACCAATTAAAAGTTAATCTGTGCAATAAATCTTCACCAAAATATATATACTATCCGCACCCATCAAGTTTTTGGCGCCGTTGCCGGGGACACACGGCAGTTTGAAAAACAAACTAAATTTTTGACTATCTTGCATATAACTTGTTAATATATTTTTGTTTAAACTTCATTTTTATTTTTAGGTAGTTTGCCTTAGTTAGTTTAGTTATTTTTGGCTGATTCATTTTAAGCCTTAGTTAGTTTATGCTTCCTTAAGTTAGTGTATGTCCAACTCGTCTACTTCTGAACTTGTTCCGCCTCTTCCGGAACCCGAACGACTTTTTCGTCAAAGATTGCGCAAAAGATCACAACAACAAGCACAAGTCATTGAAGAAGACATTTTGGAAGATACATCATCCGAAGAAGACATGGCTAACCAAGACGAGGAAATGAAGATGACACACTATGCCACACCGCCAATAGATGGTTATGAGTCTAGTGTTGTCCAACCAGCAATAGCGGCCAACAATTTCGAGATTAAGTCTAGTATTATCCAACTCGTAGAAAACTCTGTTCAGTTCCATGGGTTACAAGACGAAGATCCTAATGCTCACATCTCACGATTCCTTCGTATCTGTGCGGCCTTCTAAATCAATAACTGTTCAGACGACGCCATTCGACTAAGACTTTTTCCATCTTCACTTCGAGGCCGAGCCATCGATTGGCTTGATTCACTTCCGCCTGGTTCCATCACCACATGGGCGGGAATAGCTGAACAATTCCTTTTGAAATACTTTCCACTCGATCGTACTGCCAAACTAAGAAGCAGCATCACAAGTTTCCGCCAAGACGACGATGAATCATTACACACAGCATGGGAGAGATATAAAAGTCTCCTTCGGAAATGCCCACATCATGGACTGGATCTGTGGCTGTAGTGTCAAACCTTTTTCGATGCGATCAGCGGAGCGTACAAGCAAGCGGTAGACCAAACTGCTAGATGCCAGTTTGATTTACTCTATTTTTGATTCGCCTTGGGTCAGTCTCGTCCAAGTTGTTCCAAAGAAAGGAGGAATAACTGTTGTAACTAACGAGAAGAATGAGCTTATTCCCACTCGTACGGTTACAGGATGGAGAGTTTGCATAGACTATCGCAAACTCAATGACGCCATAAGGAAAGATCACTTCCCTCTTCCTTTCATCGACCAAATGCTTGAGAGATTGTCTGGAAAAATGTTCTATTGTTTCCTGGACGGCTTCTCAGGTTATTTCCAAATTCCTATTGCTCCCGGAGATCAAGAAAAGACGACATTCACCTGTCCATATGGCACATTTGCTTATCGGCGAATGCCCTTTGGATTGTGTAATGCTCCTGCTACATTTCAAAGATGCATGGTAGCAATTTTTCATGACATGATTGAACACTCAATGGAAGTTGTCATGGATGATTTCTCCATCTTTGGAAACTCATTTGAGCAATGTCTTGAAAACCTGGAAAAGATGCTGGTTAGATGTGAAGACTCTAACCTTGTTTTAAATTGGAAAAAGTGCCACTTCATGGTTACGGAAGGAATAGTGTGAGGACACAAAATCTCTCGAGCGGGGCTTGAAGTTGATCAAGCCAAAGTCAACACTATTTCTAAACTTCAGCATCCCACAAGCGTGAAAGACATCAGAAGTTTCCTAGGACATGAAGGATTCTACCGTCGTTTCATCAAAGATCTCTCAAAAATCGCACGACCTATGACTCAACTTCTGGAGAAAGACGCGCAATTCGTATTTTCTGATGAATGCATTAGTGCATTCAAATTGCTTAAGGAGAGACTGGTAACTGCTCCAATCATGGTTTCTCCAGATTGGACGCTACTATTTGAACTTATGTGCGATGCAAGCGATTTCGCGGTAGGAGCTGTATTAGGATAGAGGAAAGACAAGTAATTTCACCCAGTTCATTATGCGAGCAAAACCCAAAACGACGCACAAGAAAACTACACTACCACCGAAAAAGAACTTCTTGCGTTAGTTTTTGCATTCGACAAATTCCGCTCGTATCTCATCCTTTCAAAGACAATTGTTTACATCGATCATGCAGCTCGTCGTTATTTGTTCAACAAACAAGATGCAACGCCGAGATTGATTCGTTGGATTCTTCTGCTTCAAGAATTTGATATCGAAATTCGTGATAAGAAAGGAGCGGAAAATCTAGCGACTGATCATCTCTCGCGTCTTGAGGATTCAAATCCTTCACGAACTGAGGAAGCCAAAATAAACGACAATTTTCCTCACGAATTCCTTATGCACATTCAATCCTCAATCGATGAACATCCTTGGTTCGCCGATTTTGCAAATTACTTAGCAAGCGGAATCCTTCTCAAAGGAATGACTTATCAGCAAAAGAAGAAGTTCTTTACTGATATCAAACATCACTATTAGGAGGACCCGTATCTGTTCAGAATTGGTGCAGACCAACTCATTCGAAGATGCGTATATGGAAGTGAAGCAGAACAAATTCCAAGGCACTATCATGAAGGACCCACAGGAGGACACCATGGAGCAACCTTAACAGCCAAGAAAGTATTCGACTCTGTATTTTACTGGCCCACGATCTTCAAAGATGCTCATAACATGGTACGCACCTGTGATGCATGTCAAAGAGCAACCAATATCTCAACACGGGATAAGATGCCTCAGAAACCAGTTCAAGTATGCGAGGTATTTGATATATGGGGTATCAATTTCATGGGGCCATTCCCGGTGTCATTTGGCAATCGTTACATCTTGGTAGCAGTCGATTACGTTTCAATATAGGCTGAAGCTCAAGCCCTGCCTACTAATGATGGCAGGAACGTTGTCAAATTCCTTAAGAAACTATTTTCTCGTTTTGTTGCCCCCAAAGCTCTGATTAGTTACCGAGGAACTCATTTCTGTGACAATCAGCTTGAAAGAGCAATGGCACGTTATGAAGTTCACCATCGCTTTACAACTGCTTACCATCCACAAACGAATGGGCAAGCCGAAGTCACTAACCGAGGTATCAAACGAATCCTTGAGAAAACTGTAGGTCAAAATCACAAGGACTGGTCTACTAAGTTAGATGATGCATTATGGGCTTTTCGAACAGCCTATAAGACTCCCATCGGCACAACACCGTTCAAACTAGTTTATGGGAAGTCATGTCATCTACCTGTAGAACTAGAGCACAAGACCTTTTGGGCACTTAAAGCAGCAAACCTGGACCAAGACCTTGCAGGAAAGAATCGATTCCTACAAATTCACGAATTGGAGGAATTGAGGGAACAAGCGTACGAAAACGCTAGGGTTTACAAAAAAAAGACAAGAAAATTCCACGATGCTCGATTAAAGAGCACAAAACGAATTCATGTGGGAGAACGTGTCTTACTATATAACTCTCGTTTACGTTTATTTCCCGGAAAACTGAAATCACGTTGGTCTGGACCTTATACGATCAAAAACGTGTTTCCAAATGCTGCCATTGAAATTTATAACCACGCAGGTTTAAGTTTCAAAGTAAATGGTCATCGTTTGAAACCATATAACGATGGACCAACCAAGATTCCTTCGGAGGAATTACACCTCCGCCCCAACGAAAACTAAGTGTGGGGAAGGGTCATGCCGAAGACCCGAAACTTAAACGCGACACCTGTACATAAAGTTTTCTCACTTTTTAGCAATTTTTAAAACTTCACAAGCACAAGCACGGGGCCGTGCCTCATCAAGCACGCCCCAGTGTCTCTGACAAATTCTTTCCACGATCTCCGCCGACGACTCTGGAACGTTGCAGGTCGAATTTAAGACGAAATCTGACAAGCACGGGGCCGTGCCTAGCCAAGCACGCCCCCATGTTCACTTTTTACGACCAGTGTATAAATACCACACTTGTTCCATTCTTTCATCACACTTATTCCTGCTTAAAAACGCTGAAAAAATGGAAGAATCAAGTTACAGAAGCTCAAACTGGAATCCTGCGAAGAAACCGCGTTCTGAAACGCGAGAGCCAACGACTCAAGAATATTTCTTCAAGATGCATGAACTAATCAAGCAACTGACTGAAATAAACCTCGTTGCTTCCCAACGCTTAGCTGAACATATCCAAAAAGTTCAACAGATGAGCGTGGAACTCATTTCCATTAACCGCCAGCTTGCGGAATTGAGCAACCGCACTTCTCACTATCCCATGCCGAATCTTCCACACGAAATGTGTGGAGGTATCTTTTAGAAGCATTCCGTGATGTGTTAAGTGTGCTGTTGCGCGTTAAAGAGTCTGGTTTTGTTGTTTCAGATTCGCGGCTTTTAACGTATCGTGTAACCGTAGGACCCTAGGAAATGTAATTTTCAATTTGGCTTGTGTTATTTAACTATAGGACTATTTTCTTATCTTCTCTGATGATTTGGAAGTGATAAACTTAACCGGGAAAATTACATAACACGCGAAACTGAAAAACGGAACAAAAAAAGACTGAAACCGAATGATAACTTATGAGCACGCCCCCGTGCCCGACAAGACATGACACCACCTGACATTTTTCAGCCTTTTGTCTTGTTTCCCATCAATTTTGCATGTTAAAAACCGAACTCATTTGCTTGCAAAGTCGTATCCACCTTCAATTTCATCTTGTTTTCCATTTTTCTTTCATTTTTTCAAGTGTTCTTGCAAGAGTAATTGACCACGAGGTTAGTATGCTAATTCCTATAATTATGAAAGTCATTTACATATAGTTAGGTGATTAGGTCTCTAAACAACCGAAATCCTAGCAATTATGTGTAAACACTTGTTCTTAAACGTGTTATGGAATGATGAATGCTTTTAACTTACTTGTTCATGTTTATTCTTGTAGTAGATTAGTGTTAATTAGTATGTTTAGTTAGATATTAGTATGTTTAGTTAGTTAATTAGTTGTTTTCTTTTATTGTTAACAAGACTATCTTCATAATTCGTGGTGAAATCTTTGTTAATCTTGTTCAAGTTACAAGAATTCTCAAATAGTGGAAAACAATATATATATTCTGAGCATCTTGAGTTATTAACAAATGATTAAAATGTTAAACGTATAATCTTTGATTTTTAAAGCAAGAAAATGTTAAACTCATGCTTAATCAACGATTTACAAACAAAACAACGATTGCTCAAGTCAAGATTTCATGCCTAAACATGTTAACCGCACCCCCACGTTTTACAAAGCGCACCCCCATGTTCAAAAATTTTTCCTTGGATGATAAATTCTTAACTATTTTTGAACATGAATTGAATCATTATGATGTTATGTCTTGAAAAACATATAATTTTCACTAACATCATGAAACTGCTTAAGAAATTTGTCTTGTCTAGATTAACTTATTTTTAAAATTTCAGGATCATGGATCATCCCTACTTACATTTTGAAGGGAGCCGTGAGAGATGGTGTCATGATAGACTTCAAAGATTGCTACAAAGGGTCGAAAGATCCCATTTACAAGCAGATGAAGAAACACTAGCGGCAGTCGAAGAGCTAGAAAGATATAATAATTTATTAAGTGTTCAGTGGAAACGTTTATTCTCACAAAATAGACCTTCCGTTTATGAACAAACTCTTGAATTTTTAGCATCTTTTAAATATAGCATGAAAGACTCTGACCCTTAGGATGATAGTGCAGTTTCATTCAGACTAGCTGGGTATTGGCATAAAATATTCATTGCCTTGTTTGGTGTCTATCTCGGGATATACACGATACAAGAAATGGAGGAGGAGGCAATATCTGGAATGCCAGCATACCATACCTTCCCGGACGAGGAAAGTAAAGACGCGGAAAGTGGTGCAATGAGGAAAGCATTTTGGGAGTGGATTGGAACCGGAGGGTTCAACTCGAGTAAATCAAAAAGCAGTCAGATACGAGACCCGCTGCTGCGATCTATTCATCGGTTACTCAGTCATTCCATAACAGCTCGTGGTCAAAGCGAGGGAGTTGTTAATTTGAGGGACTTGTTTATTTTATATTGTATTGTTAATTAGTTGCCATGTAATATTGGGTATTTGTTTTGTAATCTTTTTTGCCAGGAATGCGATTGCAGGTGCTCCAACACCCATGTTTGGAGGAAGCTGGATTTTGAACTTATACGAAAGCTATGGTTATAACATTGAGGGAATCGTATGAGTGATGTCGGGAATGTTAGACTTGAGCATTTGTACAAGTATGTACATGGTGACAAGCCTACCAAATGGGCAGCCGAGATTCATGGATAAGAAGGGGCAAATCTGGGATCCGGCGGATCCTGAAGAAATAATCATGGACCTCGACATGCCGATACAGCCGGAAGGAACCGGAGCTGGATCTTCAAGTTTACGTACAAGGGAATTCCCAACCATGTTAGACCTTTATGAGTCAATCCAAACCACCAGCGACCATGCAAGGCGATCATTTGAATATGCCCAACGAGCCTTCAACCGAGTCAAAAATCTGCACTCCCGAGTCGATGACCTGAGCAACGATGTCACGTACAGGGGGATATCCCACCACAAAGCCCTTGAAAACCGTATCATTTTCGGGGCCCCAACAAAGTTGTTTTGTGCCAATCTATCTTTTAATTTATGTCGTTTTGTTTTTATTTTGTGTGTTTAGGATTTTAATGCTTTTAATAAATTGGTGACATTTCAGGTGATACCAAGGATTCTAACAACGCGACGACAACCAAACACAAGTGAAAAATTCATCATTTTTAAGGGAGTTATTTCATTACCCTTTCTCGATCCTGAATATGTTAATCACATTGAGGACAATGTGAATTTTAAGTGTGGGGATAGGAGTTATGCATTTGACTTTTCTAAAAAGGTCCAAATTAAAACTTTTAAGAAAAGATCACTTACCAAGTAATTTTTGTGACAAGAAACCAAAAATCTAATATAATTTTTGATAAACCAAATTATAAATATACGTTTTCGGGAAATAAAGAAGTAAATTCATGACGTCCAAATAAAATTGAAAATGTTTTTTGTGATATCCTTAAAAGCAATAATCTAGTAAAATATTTAATCATGTAAAATGAAACACTTTTAACCAATTCCATCCGTATGTGAGTTTATTTTTGAGCCTTAAACAAGCTTTTGCAAATAGCAATTCTACTTTCATTCTGGATTTAATTGAGGGTGTCATATGATACGTGTGATTAGAACTTGCTTTGGGTATACATTTCAAGACCTTAATTAGTATTTGTTGCATAAAAATGAGTTACGCACTAGGAAACCTTAACCATTCAAGCCCCAACCATTGTCTTTAATTTTCCTTACCCGAATGTCAACCCTAGTTAGCCCCGTTGAGCTTTAACGTTTTTATCTTTCAATCACCCGAGTCACCAAGTCACTTAACCAAAAAGCCTTCAACAAAACCCGTTTTCGTCAAAGACACGTTTTTGTCTTATAAAAAAATATATAAAAAAATAAATAAAAATAAAAAAATTGGTCTTTTACCGGCAGACCTTAAAGAACTGGAATGCATTCTTTTGATTTCAATTTGCTTTGTTGCCTTCATCACGCAAAACCGGGACTTCCCTCGGAAATCCGCGAACAAATTTTCAATCTCACGTTTGACGCAAGAAAGAAATGGCGAAAAAAGGAACAAGTTCCGCCATTTTGTGGGATTTCAAAAAGTGCTATAAAGAGACGGGCAAAAAGATATGAAAGATGCCCGAATTGTGGAAATTGGTCCCATAATGGAAAATGCAAAAAGAATCAAACTGAATCTCAATACGAATACACAGAATTAATCCGACTGGGTGCTATTAGGCTTCAAGCCTAACGATCCTTGAGAAAGGAAAGTTTTGTGTATCTTCGGGTAAAAGATGAAGTACGATTCTTGAAAGCAAAATACGGTCTTGACAATCTGACCTTAAACGAGTCCTCAAGCTAGCATATCCCTTCTAGCTTGAAGTATTGTATAGGGAACCTTTATTGCTTTCCTTGTAGTGTATGTTAGAGAAATAAGCCAAGACCGTCGTCTTTAGCAATTAGCCATTTTTTTCCAAATATTCCATACCCGAGCCTGAGCCAAGTTACAACCCATCAAAGACCTAATGATTTATTCAAGTAAATATCTAAGTAGGTGGAGATTTGATCCCTTAACATGCATATGATTTCACACGAATTCATACTAGGCAATTGAGTGTATTAGTCATACTTAATTTTGATTGAGACTCCATATATTTAGCCGAGTGTGAGTGCATCTTGTGAGAAGTGTGGATTTTTACATGATAATAATCTTTACTAACCAATTTATTGCTTGCTAGGATATCATTTTACATATGCTTAGAATATTTATATTTGGATGAAAATAATATTTACTTGCGTATTTCTCGAAAAACATGTTTATAATTTGATTTATTTGGTTTTTGGTGGAATTGTCATTTTAAGTGATTTTTGCTTGAGGACAAGCAAAGTTTAAGTGTGGGGATGTTTGATGTGCTCCAAAGTATACATACAAATCCTATCAAAAGCACATCAATTATTTCTTAATATCTTCCTTAAAATGATGAAAATGTACTTAAAAGTGTTAAATTTTGTTTTTAGGTGTTTAAAAGGGCAAGATAGACAAAAGGAGTATATTTAACAAGAAATTGAAGTGATCCGAGCTTTGGACTCCAAGCATGGGGCCGTGCCTCATTAAGCACGCCCCCATGCCTTGCCAAAACACACCCCCGTGCTAAATTAACACACCCCCGTGCTTGGACATCTGACAGGACAAAAAGTACTGTACCCTAAAAGTAGATACGGGGCCGTTCCCTATGAGGCACGGGGTCGTGTCCCACCTCCAACACGGGGCCGTGCCCCATTTAGCACGGGGCCGTGCCCGACACAACCTGCATGTACGAGCCGACCAACTTTCGTAAGCATTGTACTAGCACGGGCCCGTGCCTTTTAGGCATGGGGCCGTGCTTAAACACTCCGGAAAGCCTATAAATAGAAGTCTAAGCTCACCATTTTTTGGCAAGCTTTGGTGGGAGACTTACTCTGCGGAATTCTCTCGGGAATCAAGACTTCAAGATCATTCGGAGGCTCGGGAGGTGCATACAACACTTGGAAGAAGCTTGGGATCACCTAAACGTCATCCATTGTGGATTATCGGTTTGATTGTTCCATTTCACCGATGATCACTTATCTATCTTCTTTGTTATCTGTTGTTATGTTAAAGCTCATTATGAGCTAAACTCTATTTATCATTCTAATCGGATGAACTTATGTAATTTGTGATAAACTAATGGTGTGATAAATATTATGTTAATGTTATGGTGGTCTTGGGAAAACTATTGATGGGTAGTATCTACATTTGAACGGGAAGTTATAAATTTATGGTTTGTGATTGTGATTGTCATACAAGGTTGAAAACCGTATGATTACTTTTGATTCGCAAAACCGGTCTTCATAATAAATCCATGGCTAATGAACTAGAAATGGTTATTAGAAATCATATCACTTTAACTTTCTGATCATTTGCGCGTTCCCTTTTATTAGTTTGGAAACTTCAGTAATTGTTACGGTTTTCTAAAATTAATGGTAAGTTAGGAAGGAACCTGATCAACTCTCTTTTTAACATTAAGTTATGTTTTCAGAAATCGTATGTCAAATAGGACACAAAAGATTCACCTACATTACTAGGGCTTTGATCTGAGCAGTAAACTCAGCCTGACAGGATCAAGTCACTACGGCAGCAGGATAGACGAGAAATCGCGTTGGCTCATCTTTATAAACATTAACATAATTACATTTATCCATATCTTTATATCACACCACCATTTTATCACGATTACATAAGTGGATTCTAATTACGATGGTAACTTTTATTCTCTGGTTTTAAATCCAAACGCTTCAAATCTTAGTTTACTTTCTTTCTATTATTGTTTATTTTTAAACCCTAAAAATCTTTCCAAATGCAAATTATCACTTTCTTTAACAAAAACCAAATCTGATAGTCAAACATCAAGTTTGTTGAGTAGGCTAGGTGTGTTCACGGATTGATACTCGGTTCTTACCAACACTATATTACCACACGACAGGTACACTGCCTTTTGTGTGTGTGGTTTAGTATTAGTAATAACCAATTAAAACTGAATCTGTGCAATAAATCTTCACCAAAATATATATACTATCTGCACCCCATCAGCAGCCATGCGAAAATAATAAAACAACTCAAGGCCATCATAAATATCACGCTGTTATTCCATAATCACATCAAAAACTAAATCCGTTATAGGATGTTTTTCCCCCAAAATACTTAAATAAACGTTATTCGAAAATAGGGGCTGTGAAAACTTACCTTCAAATGTGACAAGGAGATGATCTAGCAAAAATCAAGCCCGGAAAATAAACGACCAATTAACGCCCTAAACACAAAGGATCTATTAATTGTCGACTAATAAGTCTAATACGTAAGAACTCACTAGCCTTATCTTGAAATCCATTTTTTTAAAGACCCGTTGGTGACTTTCGGTTTAGTTTAATAATTTATGTTATATGTGACAAATATTTATTAATTAAATCAACCATTTAATCTTTTAAACAACAATCACAATACACACACAAAATAAACATGTGAAAGTATTTAAAAACGTAATGCAAAATTTACTAAGTTATGTATTATACAAACAAATAAATAAATAAATGAATATATGATTTTATAATAATATTTTATTTAAATTTTAGTAATTAGTTATATTCATATTCTTATTCTAGTAAAGAAAACCATCTCTTATATTATTACTTTATAATTATTACTTTATTTAATACAACTCAACTTTTATTATTCTTTTAAACAAATAAGTAAATTTCAGTAGTATAATATATATGAAACTATTTTAGATAAGTTTTATTATAAAAATATAATCTATTATTTTTGACCCAAATTTCACCCATATACAGTGATTTTTAACCCGAAACCGCAAGGTTTTATACGCATAAGCCGTACTTCAACCCATATATTTCTTATGACCATTTTATTGTTTAAATATGACTCTTTTATACAAAAAACCTTCTGAAAATATTTTGTTAAAAATCAGTTACAAAACAGTCCATTAATCTTACCCGAAATTGTCGGTTTTCGGCTTTTTCGCGCGTATAAAGTCATCACCAAATATCTTGCTTGTTATGGGTTTGTTATATACTTAAAAGCATAAGTTTTTAACTTCAAAAACTTTATTATTTTCTGTCCAAAAGTGGACTTGTGATAATTTATTTGTTTTAGACTCGAAAACACCGTTTTTAAAGCGTTTTTAGACGAACGTTTACGAGATTCAACCCAATCATCCAAACTTTTATTTTCAGTAAAGTTACTAACTTTTAACTATATTTTATATATTTTAAAGTTATTTCTCCAGATCTTACAAGGATACTTGTCTTCTCAATTAAATTTTATGAAAGATTCACTAGTAGTCATGTCCCATCAACACTTGAGTACCATTAATTTGTAATTTTGTTTTTCTATTGATGAAAGCAGTGGTACCATCCTCTTCACCCTAGAAAACTTGGACTGCATTCATCTAGATGATCTGGAGTATATGGAGATAGTCCAAAAATGGCTCTTCTCATTTATAGATCCAAGAAGTTCTACAAGAGGAAAGGGAAGAAATTTCCCAGCAATGTAACTAGTGGAAAGTTTGGGCTGGACAAAAGAAAATGAAGCGTAACAACTGTAACCAAATGGGACACTTTGCTAGGGATTGCAACACACCAAGAAAAAAAGGTGGCCAAGCACAACCTAGGCCAAACTTCACTGAGGGAGCTCCAAACACTAAGAAGCCCAAAATGCAGTTGTTGTTAAAGAAGAAGGCTTTGATTGGAGTTTCTAGGTTAAAGATGTATTTCCAAACCAAGCACTGATGGCTGATCATGAAGATGCCAATCTATTAGAACATCTTTGTACCCCCGAATGCATTGCTAAAGTTAATATAGATATAGTTTTTATAACTTAGAGATGAGATCTGACCTTGAGTCCTTAAACATCTTAAAAGCTGATTTCAAAAGAGCTGAAAATGATTATAAACTTAGAATGGAATATTTAGAGAAAACCATTTCAACTGTTAAGCGTGAACATACCTACTACAAGACTCAAATCAAAGATCTCATTACTAAATTCTCTGAATGCCAGGCTGAGCTTGTGATTAGCAAATCCAGGGAAGAAAAATGTGTTCTTAAAGAGGAGACCTTTAAGAACATGATATTCTCATCCTTGCATGCAAAAGTGTGTTATCAAAACAAGCAGAGACTGGATCTATTGAGATAGCTCCTCCACACACTCTACTATCTCTAAGATCCCCAAGGTGTAGAACTTGTCAAGATGAGCTTCCGTTCCTAGACCCTATTATAGAAGAGGATAAAGATGAGATAGTGAAGGATGGATCTGAGATGAGTGAAGAAGATCATCCTAAGAATGGTCGCTATTCTCTTAAGGATAGGAAAGAACCAGGGGTGACAAATTCTAAGAAGAAGAACTTGATAAGAGTAGCCAAGAGAAGATCAAAGAACACTTAAGAGATCAAGACCATATTCGATTCCAAGCAGAAACAAGTTTTTATCTCTGCAAGATTTGAAGCGGTAAAGGTTGAGGACTCAATCAAGAACTCTAGTACAAGGAGTTCTGGTTCATGTCCAACTCATCCCTATAAGATAAGAAGACTGATCGGCTATGTACCACTGCTACACAACCTGAACCATCCAGCTCCAAAGCAAGCATCTCCCTAAGAAGCGTGTTGCATCGTTTGAAACGATGAAGATGGTAATGAAAAGTGATCAAGTTTAGTCTTATATTCAAAGGAAGACTCTTAGAAGGAAACCAGTTGATTGTATCATGTGTGGTAGTTCTTCTCATCTTGCTAATGATTGTATCTACAATCCCAAGAGTACTATCCACATGAGCAAACAGAAGACTTCTAAGATGAAGAAGAAGAAGAAAACTTCAGAAGGAAAATCTTTTCATTTCGTAAGCTCCAAAGTGGGAATGAAGACAAGTGAAAACTTGCCTTCGGAAGAAAATTTGGTCTCGGAAGAAAGGAATGCTTTCGTAGCACTGAAGTTTGCTGCAGTGAAGGCATGATCTTTCAAAGGCATAGTCTCTAAAACTTCAAAATTTGTTAACATTTCCAAAGTGTTGAAGGTCAAGTATAATCTTCCAATGATGGTGTGGAAGATAAAGGAAGACCATATGACTGAAAGTTCTTCATCAACAACAACACATGATCCTTAGAGTCTTAACATAGGATCAATCACTGTTTTATTGTCTTCAATCTATTTTGACAAGCCCAAGACCAACGAGGCTTGGGTTTCTGAATGTAACTAGTCTTCTCTTTTTGTGCAGGAACAACTAAAGACTATGAAGAATGTATTGATCATTGATCGTGGTTATTCTAGGCACATGACAGGCAATTGCTCTTTACTTCAAAACTTTAAGAAAATTGATGGAGTGCTAGTTGCTTTTGGAGGAAATGCAGGTGGTTACATCACAGTAAGGGGTAGGGTTAGAATGTTAAGCTCAGCATTGTAAAGGTAAATTTTGTTTAGGAGCTTGGGCGGAGTGTTTCCCTATAGAAAAGAGAATATCCTTCTCGGAGCCTCTAGGAAAGATAACATGTACAAGATGGATTTGCAAGAAACATCCTCCCCAGGAGAAGTTTCTTGCTTTCTATCTAAAGCAAATAATCATGATTCTTTCCTTTGGAATAAAAGATTATGCCATGTAAACTTTAAAAACATGAACACATTAGTAAAGAATGTTTTGGTAACTAGAATGCCAAAGAAAAAGTTTTACAAGTGATGATCACTATGTTGCACGCCTCAAAGGGATGCAACACAAGGTGTCTCACAAGCAAAATAAAAAAAACTCTATCACTACTCCCCTACACGTATTACACATGGATCTCTTTGGCCCACCAATGTAATGAATCTAGGAAGGACCTGATACTGTTTAGTGATGACAGATGATTTTAAAAGATTCACTTAGATCTTCTTTATTAGAAATAAGGATGAGACTCCTAAAATCTTGAAGAATTTCATTCTGAAAATTAAGAATCAATGTGATCACAAGGTCAAGACCCTAACATATGATCAAGGAGTTGAACTCAAATACCAAATTCTTGATATATTTTGTGAGAAAAAGGGTATTACAAGATAATATAATGCTCCAACGACTCCTCAACAAAATGGTGTTACTAAGAGGAGAAATAGTACTCTTATTGAAGCTACAAGAACCATGTCATTTTATTCTAAACTGCAATCACCTTCTGGGCAAGGGCGGTCAACACTGCATGCTATGTGCAAAACATACGTTTAGTAGTTAAGACTCATGGTAAAACTCCTTATGAGCTGTGGTACAAAAGTAGACCTTTCATTGATTTTCTTAGATCATTTGGATGTCCTTGCACCATCTTGAATACCAAAAATCAAGTAGCCAAATTTTTGAGAAATCAGATGATTGACACTTTATTGGATACTCTTCCAGAGCTAAGGCTTATAGAGTATACAATCTTGGAACTAGAGTACTTGAAGGGTCCGCCAATAGGACTTTCAACGGGCACACTCCCAGTGTGAAAGGTTCTAGTCCGGATTGGTTGTTCGATCATAATTTAGTTACCAATTATTTTAACAAATTGTTTGACCCAAGATTTGAGCTGAGAAGACCAAGCAAGAACACTACTTTAGATCCGATGGTAACTAACCTTGTAGGAGTTCCTATAAGCACAACCATGATAAATTCAACTGATACATCTGAGGTGGTTGCAAATTTTAGCTCAGAGACACATAACTCAAATGAAGACAACATTAATGATGTCACACACTCATTGGATCAAGCTTCTCTTGATAAGCATGCTGATGTGGTGGTTGACACTTCATTGCCAGATCTAAACTTCAAAAATTTGGATATGTCCAATCAACTTGTTGTGATCCCTCAACTCAGGATCCATAACATCCCACCATAGACATCATTGGAGATGTTGACACAAGGGTGATAACAAGAGGAAAAACTCATGACAAAATCATTTGTCTATACTCTTGCTTCTTATCCTAAATAGAGCCAAACAAAGTTAATGAGGATTTGAAGGATGGATGTTGGATTGAAGTAATATAGGAGGAGCTGCTTCAATTCAAAAGACAAATGGTTTGGAACCTCTGTCCTCTCCCTCCAGGGAAGACCACTATAGGTACCAAATGGGTGTTTAGGAACAAGAAGGATGATAGAGGACTTGTCATTAAGAATAAGGCTAAACTATTTGTTCAAGGATGAACACAAGAAGATGGAATTGACTACACAAATGTTTTTGCTCTAGCGGCAAGACGTGAAGCTGTTAGGATATTCCATGCTTTTGCTGCATCAAAGGATTTCAAGGTCTACCAACTTGATGTCAAGTGTGCCTTTCTATATGTGGTGATAGATGAGGAGGTGTATGTCAAACAACCACTTGCTTTGTAGACCCTAATCATCCTGATTATGTCTGCAAGATTGATAAAGCTATTTATCAGTTGCACCAAAGTATAAGGAAGTTGTAGGAGACACTATCTTATATCTCTGTCACCATGGCTACAAGAGAGGTACTGTAGATGGAACACTCTTCATCAAAGGAACATGGAGTGACTTGATATTGGTTCAAGTTTATGTAGATGACATTATCTTTCGGTCAACTAATCCAATGCTTGCAAAGACTTTGATTAGCTGATAAAGAATAGATTTGAAATGAGTGCCATGGGAAAACTCAATTACTTTCTACGAATTCAAAAGAAGCAGGTTGATAATGGCATCTTCATAAGTTAGTCAAAGTATGTACAAGACATACTTCAAAGATTCAACATGACTAAATATAAGGTTGCAAAGACACCATAGCAAGAAACCACTCCCTTGGACCAGATCTTGAGGGGGAGTGTGTAGATGAACATCTCTATAGATCTATGATTGGGTCTCTTATGTACGTCACAGCAAGCATGCCTGATATTATTTATGCTACATGCATATGTGCAAGATATCAAGTCAACCCCAAGATGTCACACCTGGTTGTTGTCAATAGAATTCTTAGATATCTCAAAGGTGCTCCTAAACTACTTTTGTATCCAAAGAATTCTCACTTAAATCTATATGCCTATACAGATAGTGACTATGGTGGCTACAACATGACTACAAATCCTACATCTAGGGGATGTCAATTCCTTGGTAGAAGATAGTCTCACGACAATACAAGAAACAATCTTTTGCGTCAACATCAACTATTGAAGCTAAACATTGCTGCTGCTAGCTACTATGTCTAAGTGATTTGGATTCAAAATCAGATGTTGGACTATGGATTTAAACTTAAAGGAGACTTCAATCCACATGGACAACAATACTGATATATCTATCATAGAGAATCCTGTGCAACACTCAAGGACAAAACACATCAACATCAGGTATCATTTAATTAGAGTTAAGTTTGATAAAGGAATGATAAAACTAGTCAAAGTTAACACACATGAACAATATGTTGATCTATTCACAAAGGCTTTTGATGAACAGAGATATAAATATCTAGTATTAGCTATTAGGATGATTAATTTTTAGTATATTTTCTTAAAATTTAACTCAAGACTATTTTTAAAATATGTGTGTCCTAAGTTGTCTATGTTATCACTACATAAGCCTAGTTTACTTTAGAAGAAAATTTTTCAAATGATATTTCTTAGAATTTTGGAAATTTTAGACATATTTTCTCTTGGAAGACATTATGTTGTCTTCAGAAGACATTAAGTTGTGTTCGAAAGAACATTAAGTC
This sequence comes from Flaveria ramosissima, assembly GCA_025215565.1. Classification (NCBI taxonomy): domain Eukaryota; kingdom Viridiplantae; phylum Streptophyta; class Magnoliopsida; order Asterales; family Asteraceae; genus Flaveria; species Flaveria ramosissima. The sequence continues at coordinate 43,220,378 of CM046037.1, read as the reverse complement.
TTCAAAACACACAAACTACTTATAAGAAATTTACCTTCGGAAGAAATTTTGATATATCTTCTGAAGCTTAAATATGATTCTAAGTATTTATATGTTTTTGAAGAAAAATATTGTTTTGAAAGGAATTAAGATTCGGAATATTTATTCTCTTATGAATTGAACTCCTAAGTTTTTCTTTCTTTGAAACTAAATATGTCTCAGAAGCAAAAATGTAAGTATTTTTCTTCCGAAGCAAATTTTCATAAAGCTCAGGAATATCTTCCGAAATCAAAGTGGCTTCTAAAGTTTTTATAAAACTTCTGAAAACAAGTTACCTTCAAAAGATTTATGACTTCCAAAAAAACTACCTTCTTGGGCACCTTTTCCAGAGGTGGAACCAACATCTAGATTTCAAAGTTTATCCTTTTACATTAACTTTGCCTGAAATCTGTTTCCTATATATACACTCAACGGTTCCCCTTCTTTCACTATCTTCTTCATTAGCAAATTCTCTAACCTAAATGCACCCACAAACAGCCTTTGCTCTTATCTTCCTTCACGACAAAGCTACCTCAAAATGGCCAATCATGATCGTAGAAACCAACCTGAGTTTCCATGCACTTACACAGGAAACATAATCAGGTTGCTCTGTTAAACTCTAAGAAAGATCCTGGTTTCTCAGAGGTTTGTAGATTCTTTATCCAAATCCTTCACCTCCCTCACCATATATCCTCCATTTTATGGGTATCAACTATTAGAGTTCTAGAGGACCTGCCAAGAGCTCATCATGAATGGGGAGGAGGCATTGTCTGCCATAGTGTAGGGAGGACAATCTTCATCGCTTTAGCATCCATAAACACACATCTCAGACTGGATGACGTAGAAGGTTATTTGTCTTTCCCAAAATATGTTGTTAACCACTCCTTCAGGCAGATGGGCTATGAAGGTGATTACCCTTTAAGAACATTGAGGATAGGGAAGGTCTCCACCCAATGGAAGTATCTCGTTCATGTTGTTATCCACATTTTTATCTAACAAGCATGGAAGATGGGATTGAATTCCCGAAGACCTTTCCTACATAGTCCATGGGATGGTTCAGGGGGTCAAGCTAAGGTATTCTAAATTTGTTTATACTAATTTACTTGCTAACTTGGACTCCTTAGAATATTACATAGTCCCTAGATATGTCCAGCACATTCTTAACTGTGAACTGGGCTCACAGTTAAGATGAACAGGTAATATTCTAAAAAAGTGATAGATGAAGCATGGCATCTTCAAGACCAAGAAAATGTCTACTGTGGGTTTTGGAGGGGTAGAGATAGCCCTTATCCCAAAATGTTAGGGCTCATTGCTCAAGGTGACAACCTAGCAGCAACAGCTAGTGTTGAACCCATATTTTCTACTTATCAACAACCCACACAACCTTAAATAACTATCACCTATAGAAGAAAATCCAAACAAACCCCCGTACAAGCTACTCAGTTTGTGCAGGTCCCCATATCGTCACCCATACAGGAGGAAGAGGACACTAGAGCTCCCACTTCCCTTGAGGAGCAAACCACTCCCATCTCACTAAGGATCAGTGCTGAGGTTCCTCATGCTCAGCCTGAGAAGCTTAACCCCAATTGCCTTAAGCCTTCACTCAGATTCTTAAAACTCTAGTGAACAACCTTGAGGGGAAAGTTACCATCCCTAGCCTCTAGACCTTAACCAACCAATACCCAACCTAGAATTCAATATCGGTGAAGACATGGGCTTCAGTCAGTATCATGAGTCTCTCTTCTCCACCCCTGCTAAAGGAGAGATGAGTACTCCTGCATCACCCATGTCTAACCCACATCATCCACCCACTACTGAGGTGGATCTTTCTAAACATGTTCCAGAGATCCATATGGAAGAAGCTCTCACTTCAGCAAGTGACTAAATCATTAAGACCTCAACCATGGCAACATAGCCCTTGACATTTCACCTAAAATAGTCATGGTGTAGGGGAATCCAACAGCCAAAAACAATGTGCTGGTGATGAGGAAGAAGACTTTGGTCCTATTCTCTCATCCCCAGTGGTTCTTTTGAATAAAAATAAGAGGAATATTAAACTAATGATGCAACAGCTGACTAAAACCTACACCTATTTAGTTTTCAAGGTTAGTCATCTGGAATCTCAGGTTACTACCTTGCAAAGGAGGGTCTACGAACATCAACTTGAGATTTCTAATGTAAGGATTCCTATAAGTCTGATGCAGCCAAAACATCCAAAATCTCTCTGCATTCATGCACTAAAGAAGAGAAGTAGAAATGCTTCGGAAGTTTTACACCTTGCACTAGAAATATTCTAAGTGTAAAATCTTCCGAAGCCAAGACCGACATCTTTCGAATCCAAAAGTGAAGTCTTCCGAAGCATCAAAGACAAAGTCTTCCGAAGCCAAAGAGTGAAGACAGATTTCTTCGGAAGACTTTTAGATACATGCTTTTATCTGATGTACTTAACCATAAAGCTGGACCACCTTTCCGCCGCAACTCTGTTCAAACTTACATGAGTTGGTGAAAAGGTCCATGCTTTTTGTAACTGTACATTGAGGTCTTAAGTCTGAGTTTTCTACTTTATGTACTTTTATCCTTTTCGTAATATATTAGGATGTGAGCTATGGCATGTCATAGTCACTAGTCAAAAGGTAATCTGCCTTTTGACTCTATGTTTGATTTTGTTGTTGTCTAGTCTTATGTATCCATCTGGCCTTCAAAGTATGACCGGCTGTAGGATGTAGTATAGAGTATCTCAAGTTCTTGTAACTTTCCAATCTATGCTTTGTAACATTTGTAAAAGAACTTGAGAAGAAATATACAGCATTCTTGAAAACCAAACACTTGTGTTGTTAGCTATCTTGTTTTATCTCTCATTTTACTTGTGTTCTTAGCATCTTTTACTTAAGCAACCAGTTCCTTATTTGATCTGTTAAGTGTTCTAAAGAACTCTTCTCATTGTGTTGTTATGTTGTAATTGCATACCCTTCACCGGTCCTGCATCTAATATCAAGGAAAAACTACCTGGGTGACCTCTTAGAAGAACTCAACCAGGTCCACAAGAACCTATGGATATGGTGGACCTAACCCTCCAGCTCACCTATACAAGAGAGTGATGCTACCAAAAATTGGGAGAAAGAACCTAGGATTTGTTCTTAGATTATGGACATTGAGGATTCACCACCCTCACTTGCAATTGTCCATACTCAACAACGGCCTCAAGTCTACACTGATGTGGAATCACTCATACAAAGTTTGTTTGAGGAGGGTATCCCAAGGTCTATGTCTACCCCACCCTATGATGTTGAGAATGAAATACTAGAGGTATGATGTTGATAGGAGAGCTTGATACTGCACAGACTTCTGGGGCAATAAAAGGTCTTCAATTTTTAAACCTTGAAGTACTATGAAAGTCTTCCTCTAGTCCACATGTCACTTGCCAATCCAAGTCAAAACAGGCAAGCTGAACAGACTGGCTTAGAGGATTCAAGATAGGATTGTTGAGAAGTTAAGACATAAAAGAAGACAAAGGCTAACAAGCAATGTCATTGGTCAACTAGATGTTGAGGTGGACCCCAAGATTCGCTTCGAAGGGGAAACCTTGACTGAAGGCCCAGTGATAGACCTTGTGAGCCTTGTCACAGGAACTACTTTAACATCCTCTACCCTCTGGGAGGCACCAGCTGGTAAAGGTGATTTACAATCTCTTTCTGGCTAGAGCTTGACTACTGAACCAAACAATAAAGGCCAAAGATCTCTCCACCCTGAGTCACAAAGGCCTGTGAGTGACAAAGGGAAAATAAAACAGACACCTGAGGAGATTGTAGAGGGGAGAGAGAGAGGATAGGAAGCTAAGGGGAGAGAGTTCAAGTAGGTCCCCATGCTTCATGGGAGCTACAATTAGGGTTGCCCCCAAGCGAAATACTCAAGATGATGAGTTGAGGACAACCAGATTAAACTACTTGGGGACCAGGAACTACAACATAGATGAACACATTTCGCTTCCCCTAGAGGAGCTCGATGAACTGGCTAACATAGAGTTGTTAAATTATATAAAGGAGGCAGAGGATGCAGAATTGCTACTAAAGATCAAGGAGGAAAGGATGTAGAAAAGTCTCTACAAACATGCTCCTACCCTCTCCCCAGTTCAAGAAAGCCCTGATACTGAAGCTGTGGCAACAAAACTACCTCAGGTAGAGAAGGAAGCAGATAGACAAAACATGATCAGCTACGTGAGTGCCACAGGCCTCTATCACGCATCTGCACTTCTTACATTATTGATGTGCTCCAAATTATACATAAAAATCCTATCAAAAGCACATCAATTATTCCTTAATATCTTCCTTAAAATGATGAAAATATACTTAAAAGTGTTAAATTGTGTTTTCAGGTGTTTAAAAGGGCAAGATGAAAAAAAGGAGTATATTTAACAAGAAATTGAAGTGATCCGCGCTTTGGACTCCAAGCATGGGGCCGTGCCTCATTAAGCACGCCCCCATGCCTTGCCAGAAACACACCCCCGTGCTAAATTAACACACCCCCGTGCTTGGACATCTGACAGGACAAAAAGTACTGTCCCCTAAAAGTAGACACGGGGCCGTGCCCCACCACCAACACGGGGTCGTGCCCCATTTAGCACGGGGCCGTGCCCGACACAACCTGCATGTACGAGCCGACCAACTTTCGTAAGCATTGTACTAGCACGGGGCCGTGCCTTTTAGGCACGGGGCCGTGCTTAAACACTCCGGAAAGCCTATAAATAGAAGCCTAAGCTCACCATTTTTGGCAAGCTTTGGTGGGAGAGTTACTCTGCTGAATTTTCTCGGGAATCAAGACTTCAAGATCATTCGGAGGCTCGGGAGGTGCATAGAACACTTGGAAGAAGCTTGGGATCACCTAAACGTCATCCGTTGTGGATTATCGGTTTGATTGTTCCATTTCACCGATGATCACTTATCTATCTTCTTTGTTATCCGTTGTTATGTTAAAGCTCATCATGAGCTAAACTCTATTTATCATCCTAATCGGATGAAACTTATGTAATTTGTGATGAACTAATGGTGTGATAAATATTATGTTAATGTTATGGTGGTCTTGGGAAAACTATTGATGGGTAGCATCTACATTTGAACGCGGAGTTATTAATTTAATGGTTTGTGATTATGATTGTCATACAAGGTTGAAAACCGTATGATCAACTTTCATTCGCGAAACCGGTCTTGATAATAAATCCATGGCTAATGAACTAGAAATGGTTATTAGAAATCATGTCACTTTAACGATCTGATCATTTGCGGGTTCCCTTTTATTAGTTCGGAAACTTCAGTAATTGTTACGGTTTTCTAAAATTAATGGTATGTTAGGAAGGAACCTGATCAACTCTCTTTTTAACATTAAATTATGTTTTCAGAAATCATATGTCAATTAGGACACAAAAGATTCACCTACATTACTAGGGCTTTGATCTGAGCAATAAACTCAGCCTGACAGGATCAAGTCACTACGGCAGCAGGATAGTCGAGAAATCGCGCCGGATCATCTTTATAAAAATTAACATAATCACATCACATCACGAATTCATCACAATTACATAAGTGGAGTGTAATTAGGATGATAACTTTTATTTCCTGATTTTAAATCCAAACGCTTTAATTCTTAGTTTACTTTCTTTTTATTATTGTTTACTTTTAAACCCTAAAAATCATTCCAATACAAAATATCATTTTCTTTAACAAAAAACAAATCTGATTGTCAAACATCAAGTTTGTTGAGTAGGCTAGGTGTGTCCACGGATTGATACTCGGTTCTTACCAACACTATATTATCACACGACAGGTACACTTCCTTTTGTGTGTGTGGTTTAGTATTAGTAACAACCAATTAAAACTGAATCTGTACAGTAAATCTTCATCAAATATATATACTATCTGCACCCAATCAAGTTTTTGGCGCCGTTGCCGGGGACGCACGGCAGTTTGAAAGACAAACTAAATTTTTGACTATCTTGCATATAACCTGTTAATATATTTTTGTTTAAACTTCATTTTTATTTGTAGGTAGTTTGCCTTAGTTAGTTTAGTTATTTTTGCTTGATTCATTTTAAGCCTTAGTTAGTTTATGCTTCCTTAAGTTAGTATATGTCCGACTCGTCTAGTTCTGAACTTGTTCCGCCTCTTCCGGAACCCGAACGACTTTTCCGTCAAAGATTGCGCAAAAGATCACAACAAGAAGCACTAGTCATTGAAGAAGACATTTTGGAAGATACACCATCCAAAGAAGACATGGCTACCCAAGACAAGGAAATGAAGATGACACACTATGCCACACCGTCAATAGATGGTTATGAGTCTAGTGTTGTCCAACCAGCAATAGCGGCCAACAATTTCGAGATTAAGTCTAGTATTATCCAACTTACTAAAAACTCTGTTCAGTTCCATGGGTTACAAGACGAAGACCCTAATGCTCACATCTCACGATTCCTTCGTATCTGTGCGACCTTCAAAATCAATAACTGTTCAGACGACGCCATTCGACTATGACTTTTTCCATTTTCACTTCCATGCCGAGCCATCGATTGGCTTGATTCACTTCCGCCTGGTTCCATTACCACATGGGCGGGAATGGCTGAACAATTCCTTTTGAAATACTTTCCACCCGATCGTACTGCCAAACTAAGAAGCAGCATCACAAGTTTCCGTCAAGACGACGATGAATCATTACACGCAGCATGGGAAAGATATAAAAGTCTCCTTCGGAGACGCCCACATCACGGACTTGATCTATGGCTGCAGTGTCAAACCTTTTACGATGCGATCAGCGGAGCTCACAAGCAAGCAGTAGACCAAAGTGCAGGAGGAGATTTTGGAAGTGTCACGCCAACAGAAGCATATCAAGCCTTAGAAAGAGCAGCTAAGAAGAGCTTTGCTTACAATCCTTTAAGAACCAAACCCAGTTCTAAAGGTATTCATCAAGTAGACTCTGAAACCCTAATTGCAGCTCAATTAGAAGCTCTAACCAAAAAATTTGAACAATTGCAAAGCGAGCTAAAGAAAACTCCAACACGACGCAACACATGTAGAAATTCACACAAGACCAACGAGTGCCCACAAGGCGTTATGATGGTTGAAGATGTTGACTACGTAGGAGGCCCAAACAACTCATACAATTCAAATTGGAGAAACAACTCAAATTACAGAGATGCTGGCAGTAACCAACAATCATCTGGATTCAACCGAAGGCCACCTTACCAACAACAGAAACCACCATACCAAGGTCCAAGCAGTAGTAACCAAGACCGTGGAGCATCATCAATGGAAGACTTATTACAGCAATTGTTGTTAACCACACAAGCTACAGATGAGTACATCCGGAAATCTGATCGAAGAAATGCGGAGAGGTTCCAAAGAAACGGAGCTGACATCAAAAGCAACAAAGCATCATTACAGACCATAGAGCACCAAGTAGGCCAAATAGCACAACAGCTCTCTGAAAGACCTTAAGGAGCTTTGCCCAGCAACACTGTGACAAACCCTAATGCTCAAGTCAAAGCCATCACCACCAGGAGTGGCAAAACCACTCAAGGTGATGCACCCGCATTACAACCCATTCTTGAAGAAGTAGAAACTGAAACTCCAAGTAATGCGAGTGATAAGCAAAAGCAACCTGTTGTTATTGAAGAACCAGCAAAGAAATACGTTCCACCACCACCTTATGTTCCACCACCTCCATATCCAGGTCTTTTGAGACAACAAAGAATGGAGGCATAACATGGCAAATTCTTTGGGTTGTTCAAGCAACTCCACATCAATCTGCCTTTGGTGGAGCCTTAGCACAAATGCCAAACTACGCTAAGTTTTTTAAAAGGTGTCTTGTCAAACAAAAAGAAGCTGGAAGAGTTATCACACGTAGTTTTGAATGAGGAATGCTCTGGAGTTCTTCAAAACAAACTACCTCAAAAGATGACTGATCCAGGAAGTTTCACCATACCTTGCCTAATAGGAAATCTTTCTGTCAGTAATGCGTTAGCTGATTTAGGTGCTAGCATTAACCTTATGCCTTATGCGGTTTTTGAAAAATTAAACTTAGGTGAGCCTAGACCTACCCGTATGAGCATCCAGTTAGCTGACCATTCTGTCAAATATTCGAGGGGCATCGTTGAAAATCTCTTAGTTAAAATTGACAAATTCGTATTTCCCGTTGATTTTATGATCCTAGACATGGATGAGGACAAAAATGTTCCTCTTATCCTAGGTCGACCTTTCTTAGCGACTGCTCGAGCCCTCATTGATGTTTGCACAGGCAAACTCACGCTTAGAGTAGACGAGGAGGAAGTAACTTTCGATATAGGCCAATCCATGAAACACCCTCAACATCATGATGACTCACTCTATTACGTTGATGCTTGCGATTCGATCATAAGCCGTCATTTGAAGGAAGCCCTTCAAAATGATGCTTGCATTACTCTATTAATAGAAGTCACAATCACCGAACCCATCTGTGAAAACCAAACCATTCCAGAACTTGTAGTTGACGAAACATCATTTCATCAAGAAGCATTTGAGATCATTGAGCAAGACTTAGAACCAAAAGCCAAACCTTCTATCGAAGACCCTCCAGTCTTAGAGCTCAAAGAGCATCCATCTCATCTCGAATACGCTTTTCTTGAAAACACATCTCAACTTCCTGTCATAATCTCATCCGCCTTATCAATTGATGAGAAGAACAAGTTGCTCAATGTGCTTAAGGCACACAAACGAGCAATTGCATGGAAAATCATGGACATCAAGGGAATCAATCCATCCTTCTGTGTAACTCCAGGATGATCAAACTTGAATCAAATCATGAAGAATTAGATCAAATTATGATAATCACAATCAAAAACCCTTTGATCTTCAATTAGATTGCAAATAATATTGTTTACAAATAATCCCTCAATCTATTGGTCATGCAACCATTTTCTAATTCTAATTACAATTAGGCTATTTATAGTCTACTTTAAGTTTCCATATTTACACATAACCCCCTAGACTATATATTTAGACTAAAACATGACTCAAAGAAAGTAAAATATATTTTGTTCACACAAAATATATTTATTACAATAAAACTCCTAGTCATCTAAGTCTTCAACATCTCGTCTCGGTTCCTCGTCTCGAACGTGTCGGGTTTGACTTTTGTTGACTTTGACCCGTGACGTTGACTTTTGTTGACTTTCACTGTGTTGATAATATAGACTATCTTTTCCAGCTCCAACAATACTCCCCCTTAGTCTATCATTATCAACGTCTTCATACGAATTCAGCCCCGAGAAGTAAAAAGTAGAAAGATCTTCAAATTAAAGCTTTTTGAATTTGATGAGAAAAGTTATTCATCTCATAAGCTCCCCCTATTTATATGCTCCCCCTTTTCGAGTGCATCCTTTGTGAGGAATATGGAACAGCTTTCCCAAATCTCTACTCTTGAGTGCTTCAGAAGATGTAGGAGGAGGATTCCTAGCTCGGTATCTTCTGCAAACTTGAGGAACAGATTCTCTGATCAGGTACACTGCTCAACTGATGATCGGCCATCACATAAAGCAAAAATCTGAAACACATTCACAAACACAATCTCGACATTTCTAATTAGATCATTTCATTTTAACAAAATAAACCCGTGTTTATTTGTGTTTGAAAACAAGCGAACCCGTGTTCGGTTGTACGCAATTTCTGTGAAATGCATGAAAATGATAAAATTGTAACAGCATAATATGGAAGACCTAAAAAAATTTGAAAAGAAATTTTATTATATTTTTCTATTTTTTATTATATACATGTATTATAACATATTTTATATCTATTATATAATTTTTGTGTTTTTTTTGTTTTTTTTTAAAACGAGAACTGAATCGATCATGAGATCATATCCTCAAGATATACTTTAGCACAAAGATGAATTTAATCATCGACAAGCAATGAGATCACACTGATAACTAAATCTAATCACAGTCTTTGAATGATTTTGAAATTCTCAAACAGATCAATAACGATTGTTGATATGTTTGTCCACTTAAACTCATGCCCTATCTTTTTCAACAAGGAGTAGATGATTCGTTAAGGTTCGATTTAATACTTTAGAATGCTAGGACCCCACAATCATTTGGCAAAAACCCTCACCCAACCTCAGGATTTCTTGAATTTTGTTACGATCTTTATAGAGCAAGGCGTGTGCATTAGTGTGCAAGTGATTATCAACAAAATATAGCATTCTGTGAATTAGATGATTTGACACTACTTAGACCAAAATGGTGAGAGATCCAGGTCTATACTCACGTATAACAAAGGAGATGACCATTTAATCATGTGCCGATGAGAGCTCCAGGTCAGTACTATCGTACAGCAGAGGAGATCATCACTACAGGTCAGTACTTCCGTACAGCAGAGGACATTAGCACAAACACAAGACACATAAATACACCAATCACGGCTCAAATATATGGCTTATATGATTTGTATCGTGGTGGGAGAAAGATCAATTCTCAATCCAATTTTTGTCAGGACTCAGTTTTTGTGCAGGCCAAAATGATTGCGTAAATCCAGAAATTCTTAAGCATATATTTTAATTTAAATCATCATACTGCTGTCTACTTTATTCTTCAGGCTGAGTCTACCAAGCATATCATTAAAGAATCTGATTGTTTTTTTCTTTTATTTACAATTAAAAATAATATGTAAATCAGATAACAACATCAGTTACTATCATTTCTCATTTTAAAAACGCAAGTCATGCAAAAACAAGCATTGCAAGAAGATATACAATCATTTCTCAATCATCTCAAATCAAGTTCCCAGTTCTCTTTTCATTTTTCTCCCAGTTCTCTTTTCATTTTTTTTTATTTACTACACTCTCCCCCTAAATTTTTATTTTTGCAAACTTTTCCTTTTTTTTATTTTTATTTATTATTTTTTTTTTGATTTTTTCTTTTAACTAAATTTGTTTATAAAACTGTACAAAAACAAAAATTTATCAAAGAAGGTCTTCCAAACTACACTGATTATCAAGATAAAAAATGAATTATCAAGAAATATGCAATGACTGTGAAGTGAGAACTGTGATAATGCAGATAAAAATCCAGATTGTGGATATAATACCATGACCTTAACCTGTTTGTTCCGCCTCAAATTTGAATTAGGAACAATCCCTGTTAGTAAACCGGATTACTAACAGTCCTCCTGAATTGTTCCTGCACTCATAAACAGATTAGTTAGAAAGGGAAACCCAGGCCATCATAGTCCTGGAAGTTCCTTTTTCATCAATATAAGAAACCTGCTTCTGCACACAACCATTTAAACCATCGGGAATATTTGTATCCTTCTTTTTAATTTGCCAAATTTGTTTCGGTTCAATTAATTTAGATTTGAATGAATTAAATTTGGAAATCATTTTCTGTTTAAGACCAGAAGGAAAAGAATTTGGTTTTAAACCTTTGGTCATTTTCATCTTTGAATCATGTGAAACCGGCTTCACATGAAAAGGTTTGGATGGAGGGTTTTTCATCCAACCATTCAAAGATGTGTGCTTTTTACCTCTTAATCCAGAGAAGCAACCCGTGTTGCCTTTACCGTCTGGAACATTCTTTTTATACTTACATTCGGAGAAGCAATTCGTTTTGCCTTTACCATTCGTAGCAAGCCTTTAAGGACATTTCTTTACCACATGCCCTTCTTTTCCACACTTAAAACAAGCCTTGAATGGCTTTTGATGCTTGACTGAACCGTGTGATGCAAATGGGGATGAGGATTGCTTTGAGCTTGTAGCAGATTCTTGCTTGTTTTGGTATTTGCTTTGCTGAACAGGGAATGAGATCTTCACTGATTGACTGGGTTGCTTTGCAAATGGAGAAGAGATTCGTATTGGTCTTGATTTAGCTTTTGGAAACTTTTGTGACTTGACAATGTTAGGAGACATCTTGATCTGTGAGGAACCAACACGCACCTCTGTGATTGATTCATCATCTGAGCTTGTCCAGTCTCGTATACACAGATCTTTCTCAAACGGATCTTGATTGACATGAATAGGATGTGTTGTTGTTGGAACTTGATGATTAGGTGATTTCAGATTTATCTCTTCTTTCACAACCCTAACAGGCTCAAAAGTAGGAATTTCACCTGCTTTAAACTTATCAAAGAAGTTAGAAGAAATAGTAGATATAGATTTACAAACAACCGGGACTGAACAATCGTTAGCTTGACTGTCAGCATTCGATTTATTGTATCCCATACCAGTTGTAGAATCATAATCATCTCGCACCTCCTTAAGATTCACACCGCTCAAACCTGCATGCAAACTACTATTAGATTGTTCAAACAAATCATTTTTAGGACGAGGTTTGGGAATTGGTGAATAACATAAAGTAGAAGGGGGTGGAACTGAATTAAATATAGTTTCACTATCATATTTATATCCAATCCCATGTTTCACCCGCGCCCCTTGTTGTTTAGCAATAAGCTCATCCTTTTTCATGTGTGAAAGGGTCCATTTATCAAGCTTTGTTTGAAGCTTTGTCGTTTCAAATTGAGCTAAAACAGCCCTTTCTCTCAGAATATTAATTTCAACGTTACGCTCCAAAATGGTTCTTCTTAAAAGATCATTTTCAGCCAATGCTTCATTAAGTTTTCTTAAAAAAGCAATTTCATTTTTCTTTAATTCCTGATTGATTGTTTTTAATTCTTTTTCATTTTCCAATAACAATTTGTTTGCCTTATAAATCCCAAATAACCGGATTTTGCATGACGAAGAACACATATCCTGAACAGTCTCATAAGGAAGACCCATGATAGTTCGTTCTGCAGCTAAGCTCTTTTCACAGTTGCAAACACATGTGATTTCTTGTTGTTCCTCTTCTTTGACCTTCAGCATCTTGTTAGCCTCAGACTCTTTCTCTCCTTTATCAGCTTTTCCAGCCTTATCATCATCTTTTCTCATAGACTCTGGTTTACTGTCATTGTCGACTCTTAAAACTTCACGATTCTCTTCAACAACTTCTCTGAATTTAGAGTTTAAATCCGAATCAGTTCTCAATAACTTCAACTTTTCAATCATCTCTGTTTTGTAATCAAGTATGCTTGTTACAGAAGAGACAAGATCAGTATTAAGCGCGTTAGTTTGATGTGGGAACACGGCTTGTTGAAATTCGTTTCTTTGGATATCCAGCTCGAGAGATTTTAGTCTGTTGATCATATCCATAAGTTTTGTGTCGACGTAACCTCTTTCTTGCTTCAGCATTTTAACATAATGATTCCATTCGGATGGAAGAGACTCGAGAAGCTTTTGAATTTGTTCATGATTACTGAGATCAGGTACATGCTTCTTTAGATTATTTGCTATTTTTAAAAATCGATCAATTAAATCTGACAATTTTTCTTTCTTTGTACCTGCAAAAGAGTCAAACCGGCTTTGTGCCATTGTGACATTATCTGATTTAAAGTCTTCTGAAGATGACATGATTGTAAAAATTTTGAACAATTAAACGCCCCAAAAATATTTTTCCCAAAAATTGTAAAATAATTCTCCCCCGGGAAGAATATTTTTTTTTAAAATGTCACGATAGAAAATCTTAGCAACTGGGGTCAAGCTGCCAGGTCAGTTTTTTTTTTTTTTTTTTTTTAAATGTTTTAAAATCGTTGAATATTTCTTTATCGATTAGAACTCATTTTATTCCCAGCTAGTCAAATTTAGTTGATTTTTTATAAGCCCAACCTTTTTTTTTTTTTAAAATGCAGCCCAATATTTAATTTTTACTAGCCCACTTTCTTTTTTTTTAATGAGCCCACACAATTCCCTTAAAACTCAGTCCAATTATAAGCCCAATAGCAATTTAAAAACGTTAGTCTAAATTTGCTATCAAACCCAGGCCAATAAAAATTGTAATAATGCAGCCCATTTACCAAGTTTTAAAACCCAGCCCAATTGTTAGCCCAACCCAAAATCCATTTAACCTAATTAAACCCTAACCCTAACAAAATAATCTCAAAACAAAACACACACAAATCGGACTCACGAATCATCACCAAATTCAGTAATCATCTTCGGTTTCTCCACTGATTTCATTCATCTTTCAAAACCCTAATGTTTCAGATCCTGATTCGGTAACAACAGATCCATTCATGCCTTTGATCTCCGATCTATTCCGGTTACTGTAATTCGTCGATCGTAACCACTATATTGTTATTCGAAATGGCTGGAGGAGCGATGAACATGGATCAATTCGAGCAGTACTTCAAAAGAGCAGATTTGGATCAAGACGAACGCGTTAGTGGCTCTGAAGCTGTTTGGTTCTTTCAAGCCTCTGGTTTTCCTAAGCAAGTTCTCGCTCAAAAACACTTCTAGAAACACTGCGATAACGCCTTCTCCGGCTCCGGTAGTCAGGTGAGTAGTCCCTGCTTGGACTTCTGTAGTCAGGTGAATAGTCCCTAGAGTGGTAGCGACCTCGCCTCCTATAGTAGCGGTCTTCTGGAGTGTAGGATCTGGAATGGTAGCGGCTCCTCCTACGGTAACGATCTGTGGTTGGGGAGTAGGACCTGCGTCTGCTGTACGGGGAGGTAGAACGGGAGTATGACCGTCGGCGAAGCCTACTGTAACATGGAGAGTTTGACCTGGACCTACTCCTGCTCCTGCTTCGGTCTCTCTCAAATGAGTAAGAAGGAGAACGGCTTCTTGAATAAGGAAAATATGTTGGGGATTTACTGTAACATGTATATTTTAATTTCGCAGCAAGAATTTTTAATTTCGCAGCTTGTTATTATAATTTCGTTGATTTATCGTTAATTTCGCTGAAAATTTTGTAGTTTCGCCGGAAAAAGAACAATTTCGCCGGAATCTGGTAGTTTCGCCGGAATAGTTTCGCTGGAGTTGCAGTTTCGCCGGAACTTCACCGGACGAAACTGTATTTTCGCCGGAAAATTTGAACTTTCGTTCAGAATTGTGCTAAATTCGCTGGATGAAGATGTTTAAGCTCCAAGAACACCAAGAACACACACACACTAGTGTGTGTGAGAGAAACGTCTTCAGATCTGAATTTTTCTTTCAATTTCTTGTATAAAATATGTTGTAGATCAGGAATTTCAGTTGTATATCTTCAAATTTGTAGTAAATTGTTGTAGATCTGCTAAATTGATTGTGCTTGGGATGAGATTTGAATTTTCAGATCTACTTTCTCTCTCTAGAAACCCAGTTTCTCTCTCTAAAAATTGATGAACATCTTCAAAATCAGCAACAATTCTTCAATGCATTTGATCCAATAAGGCTCTGATACCAAATTGTAACTCTAGGATGATCAAACTTGAATCAAATCATGAAGAATTAGATCAAATTATGATAATCACAATCAAAACCCCTTTGATCTTCAATTAGATTGCAAATAATATTGTTTACAAATAATCCCTCAATCTATTGGTCATGCAACCATTTTCTAATTCTAATTACAATTAGGCTATTTATAGTCTACTTTAAGTTTTCATATTTACACATAACCCCCTAGACTATATATTTAGACTAAAACATGACTCAAAGAAAGTAAAATATATTTTGTTCACACAAAATAGATTTATTACAATAAAACTCCTAGTCATCTAAGTCTTCAACATCTCGTCTCGGTTCCTCGTCTCGAACGTGTCGGGTTTGACTTTTGTTGACTTTGACCCGTGACGTTGACTTTTGTTGACTTTCACTGTGTTGATAATATAGACTATCTTTTCCAGTTCCAACATTTTGCACTCATAAAATATTGATGGAGGAAAACTTCAAATCCGTCATTCAACCTCAAAGACGTTTAAACCCGAGCATGCAAGAGGTGGTGAAGAAAGAAGTAATCAAACTGCTAGATGCCGGTTTGATTTACCCTATTTCTGATTCGCCTTGGGTCAGTCCCGTCCAAGTTGTTCCAAAGAAAGGAGGAATGACTAATGTAACTAACGAGAAGAATGAGCTTATTCCCACTCGTACGGTTACAGGATGAAGAGTTTGCATAGACTATCACAAACTCAATGACGCCACAAGGAAAGATCACTTCCCTCTTCCTTTCATCGACCAAATGCTTGAGAGATTGTCTGGAAAAATGTTCTATTGTTTTCTGGATGGTTTCTCAGGTTATTTTCAAATTCCTATTGCTCTAGAAGATCAAGAAAAGACAACATTCACTTGTCCATATGGCACCTTTGCTTATCGGCGAATGCCCTTTGGCTTGTGTAATGCTCCTGCTACATTTCAAAGATGCATGGTAGCAATTTTTCATGACATGATTGAACACTCAATGGAAGTTTTCATGGATGATTTCTCCATCTTTGGAAACTCATTTGAGCAATGTCTTGAAAACCTGGAAAAGACGCTGGTTAGATGTGAAGACTCCAACCTTGTTTTAAATTGGGAAAAGTGCCACTTCATGGTTACGGAAGGAATAGTGTTAGGACACAAAATCTCTCGAGCGGGGCTTGAAGTCGATCAAGCCAAAACCGACACTATTTCTAAACTTCCGCATCCCACAACCGTGAGAGACATCAGAAGTTTCCTAGGACATGCAGGATTCTACCGTCGTTTCATTAAAGATTTCTCAATAATCGCTCGACCAATGACTCAACTCCTGGAGAAAGACGCGAAATTCGTATTTTCTGATGAATGCATTAGTGCATTCAAATTGCTTAAGGAGAGATTGGTAACTGCTCCAATCATGGTTTCCCCAGATTGGACACTACCATTTGAACTCATGTGCGATGCAAGCGATTTCGCGGTAGGAGCTGTATTAGGACAAAGGAAAGACAAGCAATTTCACCCAATTCATTATGCGAGCAAAACCCTAAACGACGCACAAGAAAACTACACTAAAAGAACTTCTTGCTGTAGTTTTCGCATTCAATAAATTCCGATCGTATCTCATCCTTTCAAAGACAATTGTTTACACCGATCATGCAACCCTTCGTTATTTGTTCAACAAACAAGATGCAAAGCCGAGATTGATCCGTTGGATTCTTCTGCTTCAAATATTTGATATCGAAATTCGTGATAAGAAAGGAGCGAAAAATCTAGCGGCTGATCATCTCTCGCGTCTTGAGGATTCAAGTCCTTCACAAACTGAGGAAGCCAAAATAAACGACAATTTTCCTCATGAATTCCTTATGCACATTCAATCCTCAATCGATGAACATCCTTGGTTCGCCGATTTTGCGAATTACTTGGCAAGCGGAATCCTTCTCAAAGAAATGACTTATCAGCAAAAGAAGAAGTTCTTTACTGATATCAAACATTACTATTGGGAGGATCCGTATCTGTTCAGAATCGGTGCAGACCAACTCATTCGAAGATGCGTATACGGAAGTGAAGCAGAACAAATTCTAAGGCACTGTCATGAAGGACCCACAGGAGGACACCATGGAGCAACCTTAACACCCAAGAAAGTATTCGACTCTGGATTTTACTGGCCCACGATCTTCAAAGATGCTCATAACATGGTACGCACCTTTGATACATGTCAAAGAGCAACCAATATCTCAACACGGGATGAGATGCCTCAGAAACCAGTTCAAGTATGCGAGATATTTGATATATGGGGTATTGATTTCATGGGGCCATTCCCGGTGTCATTTGGCAATCGTTACATCTTGGTAGCAGTTGATTACGTTTCAAAATGGGCTGAAGCTCAAGCCCTGCCTACTAATGATGCCAGGAACGTTGTCAAATTCCTTAAGAAACTATTTTCTCGTTTTGGTGCCCCCAAAGCTCTGATTAGTGACCGAGGAACTCATTTCTGTAACAATCAGCTTGAAAGAGCAATGGCACGATATGGAGTTCACCATCGCTTTACAACTGCTTACCATCCACAAGCGAATGGGCAAGCCGAAGTCACTAACCAAGGTATCAAACGGATCCTTGAGAAAACTGTAGGTCAAAATTACAAGGACTGGTCTATCAAGTTAGATGATGCATTATGGGCTTTTCGAACAACCTATAAGACTCCCATCGGCACAACTGCGTTTAAACTAGTTTATGGGAAGTCGTGTCATCTACCTGTAGAACTAGAGCATAAGGCCTTTTGGGCACTTAAAGCAGCAAACCTGGACCAAGACCTTGCAGGAAAGAATCGATTCCTACAAATTCACGAATTGGAGGAATTAAGGGAACAAGCGTACGAAAACGCTAGGGTTTACAAAGAAAAGACAAGGAAATTCCACGACGCTCGATTAAAGAGCACAAAACAATTTCATGTTGGAGAACGTGTCTTACTGTATAACTCTCGTTTACGTTTATTTCCCGGAAAACTGAAATCACGTTGGTCTGGACCTTATACGATAAAAAACGTGTTTCAGAATGGTGCCATTGAAATTTACAACCACGCAGGTTTAAGTTTCAAAGTAAATGGTCATCGTTTGAAACCGTATAATGATGGACCAACCAAGATTTCTTCGAAGGAATTAAACCTCCACCCCAACGAAAACTAAGTGTGGGGAAGGGTCGTGCCGAAGACCCGAAACTTAAACGCGGCACTTGTACATAAATTTTTCTCACTTTTTAGCAATTTTTAGGACTTCACAAGCACAAGCACGGGGCCGTGCCCCATCAAGCACGCCCCGTGTCTCTGACAAAATTTTTCCACGATCTCCGCTGACGACTCTGGAACGTTGCAGGTCGAATTTAAGACGATTTCTGACAAGCACGGGGTCGTGCCTAGCTAAGCATGCCCCCGTGTTCACTCTTCATGACCTGTGTATAAATACCACACTTGTTCCATTCTTTCATCACACTCATTCCTGCTCAAAAACGTCTAAAAAATGAAAGAATCAAGTCACGGAAGCTCAAACTGGAAACCTGCGAAGAAACCGCGTTGTGAAACGCGAGAGCCGACGACTCAAGAGTATTTCTTTAAAATGCATGAACTGATCAAGCAATTGACAAAAATGAACCTCGTTGCTTCCCAACGCTTAGCTGAACTTATCCAAAAAGTTTAGCAGATGAGCGAGGAACTCATTTCCATTAACCAGCAACTCGCGGAATTGAGCAACCGCACTTCTCACTATCCCATGTCAAACCTTCCACACAAAATGTGTGGAGGTTTCTTTTAGAAACATTCTGTGATGTGTTAAGTGCGCTGTTGCGCGTTAAAGAGTCTGGTTTTGCTGTTTCAGTTCTCGGCGTTTAACGTATCGTGTAAGCGTAGGATTCTAGGGAATGTAATTTTCAATTTGGCTTGTGTTATTTAACTATAGGACTATTTTCGTATATTTTCTGATGATTTGGAAGTGATAAAACTTAACCGGGAAAATTACACAACGCGTGAAACTAAAAAACGGAACAACAAAAGACTGAAACCGAACATTTCACTTGAACACGACCCCATGCTCATAGAGGCACGCCCCCGTGTTCGACAAGAAATGACACCACCTGCCATTTTTCAGCCTTTTGTCTTTTTCCATTCAATGTTGCATGATAAAAACCGAACTAATGTGCCTGTAAAGTCGTATCCACTTTCAATTCTATCTTCTTTTCCATTTTTCTTTCATTTGTTCAAGTGTTCTTGCAAGAGTATTTGGCCAAGAGGTTAGCATACTAATTCCTTTGATTATGAAAGTCATTTACATGTAGTTAGGTGATTAGGTCTCTAAAAAACCGAAATCCTAGCAATTATGTGTAAACACTTGTTCTTAAACGTGTTATGGAATGTTGAATGCTTTTAACCTACTTGTTCATGTTTATTCTTGTAGTAGATTAGTGTTAATTAGTATGTTTAGTTAGATATTAGTATGTTTAGTTAGTTAGTTAGTTGTTTTATTTTGTTGTTAACAAGACTATCTTCATAATTTGTGGTGAAACCTTTGTTAATCATGTTCAAGCTACAAGAATTATCAAGTGATGTAAAACAATATATATTTTGAGTATCTTGAATTATTAACAAATGATTAAAATGTTATGGTATAATCTTTGATTTTTAAAGCAAGAAAATGTTAAACCCATGCTTAATCAACGATTTACAAACAAAACCACGATTGCTCGAGTCAAGATTTCATGCCTAAACATGTTAACCGCACCCCCACGTTGTACAAAGCGCACCCCCATGTTCAAAATTTTTTCCTTGGATGATAAATTCTTAACTATTTTTGAACATGAATTGAATCATTATGATGTTATGTCTTGAAAAACATATGATTTTCACTAACATCATGAGACTGCTTAAAAAATTTGTTTTGTCTAGATTAATTTATTTTTAAATTTCAGGATCATGGATCATCCCTACTTACATTTTGGAGGGAGCCACGAGAGATGGTGTCATGATAGACTTGAAAGATTGCTACAAAGGGTCGAAAGATCCCACTTGCAAGCAGATGAAGAAACACTAGCGGCAGTCAGACAGCTAGAAAGATATAATAATTTATTAAGTGTCCAGTGGAATTGTTTATTTTCACAAAATAGACCTTCCGTTTATGAACTGACTCTTGAATTTTTAGCATCTTTTAAATTTAGCATGAAAGACTCTGATCCTTGGGATGAAAATGCAATTTCATTAAGACTTGCTGGGAATTGGCATAAAACATCCATTGCCTTGTTCGGTGTCTATCTTGGAATATACACGAAACAAGAAATGGAGGAGGAGGCAATATCTGGAATGCCGGCGTATCATACCTTCCTGGACGAGGAAAGTAGAGACGCGGAAAGTGGTGCAATGAGGAAAGCATTTTGGGAGTGGATTGGAACCGGAGGGTTCAACTCGAGCAAAACAAAAAGCAGTCAGATACGAGACCCGCTGCTGCGATACATTCATCGGTTACTCAGCCATTCCATAACAGCTCGTGGTCAAAGCGAGGGAGTTGTTAATTTGAGGGAATTGTTTATTTTATATTGTATGGTTAATCAGTTTCCATGTAATATTGGGTATTTGTTTTGTAATCTTTTTGCCAGAATCGCGATTGCAGGTGCTCCAACACCCATGTTTGGAGGAAGCTGGATTTTGAACTTATATGCAAGCTATGGTTATAACACTAAGGGAACCGAAGGAGTGATGTCGGGACTGTTAGACTTGAGCATCTGTACAAGTATGTACATGGTGACAAGCTTACCAAATGGGCAGCCGAGATTCATGGATAAGAAGGGACAAATCTGGGATCCGGCGGATCCCGAAGAAATTATCATGGACCTCGACATGCCGATACAGCCGGAAGGAGCCGGAGCTGGATCTTCAAGTTCACGAACAAGGGAATTTCCAACCATGTTAGACCTTTATGAGTCAATCCAAACCACCGAAACCCATGCAAGGCGATCATTTGAATATGCCCAACGAGCCTTCAACTGAGTCGAAAATCTGCACTCCCGAGTCGACGACTTGAGCAGAGATGTCACGTACATCAGAAACCGAATGTACCACGAGTGGGGGGATATCCCACCACAAAGCCCTTGAAAACCGTATCATTTTCGGGGCCCCGGCACAGTTGTTTTGTGCCAATCTATCTTTTAATTTATGTCGTTTTGTTTTTATTTTGTGTGTTTAGGATTTTAATACTTTCAATAAATTGGTGACATTTCAGGTGATACCGAGGATTCTAACAACGCGAGGGCAACCAAACACAAGTGAAAAATTCATCATTTTTAGGGGAGTTATTTCATTACCCTTTCTCGATCATGAATATTTTAATCACATTGAGGACAATGTGAATTTTAAGTGTGGGGATGGGAGTAATGCATATGACTTTGCTAAAAAGATCCAAATTAATTTTTTTTAAGAAAAGATCACTTACCAAGTAATTTTTGTGACAAGAAACCAAAAATTTAATATAATTTTTGATAAACCAAATTATAAATATACGTTTTCAGGAAATAAAGAAGTAAATCCATGACGTCCAAATAAAAATTGAAAATGTTTTGTGATATCCTTAAAAGCAATAATCTAGTAAAATATTTAATCATGTAAAATAAAACACTTTTACCCAATTCCATCTGTATGTGAGTTTATTTTTGAGCCTTAAACAAGCTTTTGCAAATTGCAATTCTACTTTCATTCTGGATTAAGTTGAGGGTGCCATATGATACGTGTGATTAGAACTTGTTTTGGGTATACATTTCAAGACCTTAATTAGTATTTGTTGCATAAAAATGAGTTAGGCACTAGGAAACCTTAACCATTCAAGCCCCAACCATTGTCTTTCATTTTCCTTACCCGAACGTCAACCCTAGTTAGCCCCGTTGAGCTTAAATGTTTTTATCTTTCAATCACCCGAGTCACCAAGTCACTTAACCAAAAAGCCTTCAACAAAACCCGTTTTCGTTAAAGACACGTTTTTGGCTTAAAAAAAATTGGTCTTTTACCTGCGGACCTTAAAGAACTGGAATGCATTCTTTTGATTTCAATTTGCTTTGTTGCCTTCATCACGCAAAACCGGGACTTCCCCCGGAAATCCGCGAACAAATTTTCAATCTCACGTTTGACGCAAGAAAGAAATGGCGAAAAAAGGAACAAGTTCCGCCATTTTGTGGGATTTCAAAAAGTGCTATAAAGAGACGGGAAAAAAGATATGAAAGATGCCCGAATTATGGAAATTGGTCCATAATGGTAAATGCAAAAAGAATCAAACTGAATCTCAATACGAATACACAGAATTAATCCGATTGGGTGCTATTAGGCTTCAAGCCGAACGATCCTTGAGAAAGGATAGTTTTGTGTATCTTCGGGTAAAAGATGAAGTACGATTTTTGAAAGCGAAATACGGTCTTGACAATTTGACCTTAAACGAGTCCTCAAGCTAGCATAACCCTTCTAGCTTGAAGTATTGTATAGGGAACCTTTATTGCTTTCCTTGTAGTTTATGTTAGAAAAATAAACCAAGACCGTCGTCTTTAGCAATTAGCCACTCTTTCCAAATATTCCATACCCGAGCCCGAGCCAAGTTACAACCCATCAAAGACCTACTGATTTATGCAAATAAATATCTAAGTAGGTGGAGATTTGATCCCTTAACAAGCATATGATTTCACACGTATTCATACTAGGCAATTGAGTGTATTAGTCATACTTAATCTTGATTATGACTCCATATATTTAGCCGAGTATGAGTGCATCTTGTGAGAAGTGTGGATTTTTACATGATAATAATCTTTACTAACCAACCTATTGCTTGCTAGGATATCATTTTACATGTGCTTAGAATATTTATATTTGGATGAAAATAGTATTTACTTGCATACTTCTCGAAAGACATGTTTATAATTTGATATATTTGGTTTTTGGTGGAATTGTCATTTTAAATGATTTTTGCTTAAGGACAAGCAAAGTTCAAGTGTGGGGATGTTTGATGTGCTCCAAATTATACATAAAAATCCTATCAAAAGCACATCAATTATTCCTTAATATCTTCCTTAAAATGATGAAAATGTACTTAAAAGTGTTAAATTGTGTTTTCACGTGTTTAAAAGGGCAAGATGGACAAAAGGAGTATATTTAACAAGAAATTGAAGCGATCCGAGCTTTGGACTCCAAGCATGGGGCCGTGCCTCATTAAGCACGCCCCCATGCCTTGCCAGAAACACACCCCCGTGCTAAATTAACACACCCCCGTGCTTGGATATCTGACAGGACAAAAAGTACTGTCCCCTAAAAGTAGACACGGGGCCGTGCCCCATAAAGCACGGGGCCGTGCCCCACCACCAACACGGGGCCGTGCCCGAAACAACCTGCATGTACGAGCCGACCAACTTTCGTAAGCATTGTACTAGCACGGGGCCGTGCCTTTTAGGCACGGGGCCGTGCTTAAACACTCCGGAAAGCCTATAAATAGAAGCCTAAGCTCACCATTTTTGGCAAGCTTTGGTGGGAGAGTTACTCTGCTGAATTCTCTCGGGAATCAAGATTTCAAGATCATTCGGAGGCTCGGGATGTGCATACAACACTTGGAAGAAGCTTGGGATCACCTAAACGTCATCCATTGTGGATTATCGGTTTGATTGTTCCATTTCATCGATGATCACTTATCTATCTTCTTTGTTATCCGTTGTTATGTTAAAGCTCATCATGAGCTAAACTATATTTATCATCCTAATCGGATGAAACTTATGTAATTTGTGATGAACTAATGGTGTGATAAATATTATGTTAATGTTATGGTGGTCTTGGGAAAACTATTGATGGGTAGCATCTACATTTGAACAGGAAGTTATAAATTTATTGTTTGTGATTGTGATTGTGATTGTCATACAAGGTTGAAAACCGTATGATCAACTTTCATTCGCGAAACCGGTCTTCATAATAAATCCATGGCTAATGAACTAGAAATGGTTATTATAAATCATATCACTTTAACTTTCTGATCATTTGCGGGTTCCCTTTTATTAGTTCGGAAACTTCAGTAATTGTTAAGGTTTTCTAAAATTAATGGTATGTTAGGAAGGAACCTGATCAACTCTTTTTTTAACATTAAATTATGTTTTCAGAAATCATATGTCAAATAGGACACAAAAGATTCACCTACATTACTAGGGTTTTGATCTGAGCAGTAAACTCAGCCAGACAAGATCAAGTCACTACGGCAGCAGGATAGTTGAGAAATCGCGCCGGCTCATCTTTATAAACATTAACATAATCACATCACATCACCAATTCATCACAATTACATAAGTGGAGTCTAATTAGGATGATAACTTTTATTCCCTGATTTTAAATCCAAACGCTTCAATTCTTAGTTTACTTTCTTTTTATTATTGTTTACTTTTAAACCATAAAAATCATTCCAATACAAAATATCATTTTCTTTAACAAAAACCAAATCTGATAGTCAAACATCAAGTTTGTTGAGTAGGCTAGGTGTGTCCACGGATTGATACTCGGTTCTTACCAACACTATATTACCACACGACAGGTACACTGCCTTTTGTGTGTGTGGTTTAGTATTAGTAACAACCAATTAAAACTGAATCTGTGCAATAAATCTTCATCAAATATATATACTATCTGCACCCAATCAATTATCATACGAGTAGATAGAATTTGAGTACTTCAAGCAGCTTGAGCAATAAGTGATAAAAGAACAAAATAGTGCTAAGAGGAAGATGAGGGAAGAAGCTGCAAAGTCAAGAGCCATAATCTAAAAGAGCCAAAAGATGTCAGCTGATAGGCAGAGGATGATGAGATTTTTGAAGCTGTATGTATTCTCCGGAAGGAGGCTTGGTCTAATGTCTTTATGCATTATGGATGAGCACATTAGAGAGATCAAGCAGAACATTAAAAGAGGGGAGCTTGTTGTCCAACATTCTCCACCAAGTCATGCTCCTCTTGAAGTTGAGGTTAAGGTTTAACCCTAAAAGACAACATAACCTGGACCTAGTGCTAGACCACAACCAACTTTATCTTCTGATCCACAGGAGGGTCCCGATCCCTCTCATCTTGAACCTCTAAGGGAAGAGGACTCAACTCAACAAAGATACACAAAAACAACCTGGTTCTGAAGACCTGCCTTCTTAGTTAAAGTCTTCAAGAGGAGGAAAAGGATGGCCATGATAAGGTACACAAAGAAGAGGAAGAAGTCTTAGGCATCCACCTCCACACCTCTGGATGGGTCAGAGCATCCTGAAGTGGCTCAAGAATAGGCTGCTCAACCAAGTCCAACACAAGTAAAGCCTTTTGCAGCTGGAAGACCCATACTCTCAAGGACTTTTGCTTCAAATCTAGATAGATGGTATGTCATCATAGATCAAGGAGGTCAAGATGTCTATTTTTAGGAAGACATGCTTGATCTTCCAATGCATCTCTATGACATTAGAAGGTACTATAAGAGTCAGGGATCCTGACCAACTAATGAAGAAAAGAACTATCTTGATCTTGTTGAGGACTGTCAATATCTGAGATCCCTTCTCTGTTTTGGTAGCAAGCCTAGGGGAGTTTGTATAGTTATACTTGAAAGGCTGATACAACCAAAGCAACCAAAGAGCTTTCAGCATGAATGCATGAAGTGCAGAGTAGAAGTTACTTTGGAAGATTTACACACTTCATAGAAACTATTCTAAGTGTAAAATCTTCTGAAGCCAAAGACCAAATCCTCTAAAGCCAAAGATGAAGTCTTCCAAAGCTTCAAAGACAAAGTCTTTTGAAGCCAAAAGACTGAAGACTGATTTCTTCTGAAGACAGAGATAAACATGCTTTCTATGAACAATTTTTGCATAAAGCTGACCAACTTTCCGCTGCCACTCTGAAGACTCACCAACTTATACAAGTTGGTGAAAAGATTCATGCTTTAGTAAACTGTAGATTATGGTTTGAAGTCTGTAACTTTCTACTTTATACCTTTTAACCTTTTGTACTAGATTAGGATGTGAGCTATGGCATGTCATAGTCACAAGTCAAAAGAAAATATGGCTTTTGATTGTACATTGATTTTATTGTCTAGATTAGTGTTTCTAGCTGGCTTTCAAAGTATAGCTGGCTGTAAGATGTAGTATAAAGTTGTTGGGACAAATAAGGCTGGTGCAACCAAAACAACAGTTGGAATTATTTTTGGTATAACTGATAAAGACTTCCGAAGGCAAAGCTACACTTCTGAAGGATAATATAGAAGAACTTCCAAAGAAGGAACTTTGTCTTCCGAAGACAAAGTGAAGCCATCTTCCGAAGAAAAACATTAGGAAGACTTCAAGGAAAAAGACTTTCGAAGAATAAAGACTTGAAGATTAGCAGAAGTTTCAGAAGAAGTAGACTCTTCCAAAGTATAAGTGGCTTCAAAAGTACTTGTTCTTCAGAATCCAGTTAACCTTCAGAAGAACCTACTATGAACTAGTGAATATTAGTATGGTCCTTCTGACAAGCCAGTGCAACCTCTGAAATACTACATGGCGTTTTCCCACGCCTATGTAGTTTACCATACTTTATTCGCTGTTCATTGTTTATCAGTTAGTATAGTTACTAACTTTAATTGGTAACAAAAAGGTAAGTCATGGACCTTTCATGACTACCTTATCTAGGATAGTATTGTATCTTTGATACCTTACTACTAGAGAAAACTGACTATAAAACGAAAATTGATGAGTTCGAGAAAATTGTATCCTCTTTAAAACATGAACACTACAATTATAGGGCTCAATTCAAAGATTTAATTTCCAAGTTAACTAAGGCTCAAGCCCAGCTAGTCATAGTTGTGGCCAAAGCAAAGAAGTATGCTATTGAAGAGCATAACTTCAAAACCATTCTTGCATCATCCTGCCACTCAAAGGTCTGTTATCAAAACAAAGTTGGGTTGGAAACCAATATAATTACTCCACCACACTCTTATGTGTCTGTAAGACAACCAAGATGTGTACCGAATAGCAACAGGTTCCATCTGCCGACGACCTACCTCATGAGAAGAAGAATGATACAATTATGGAGACCCTTACAGGCAAGGACCAGGTAGAAAAACCTATTCCTACCAGTGATGATCAACCTCTAAGTACCAAAGCCAAAAGAAACAAAGCTAAGGCAGCAAGAAAAACTGCCAAGAAAGTGGCTGAGTCCAAGCTAAAGATAGACCCAAGAGTTGCTGAAGATCAAGCTCCCATAATTATCAGATCTGATAGTATAACTATCTCAAGACATAGTGGAGCTTCAACCAGTTGTTAACCTAGTGAGCCTTACATCTCATCCGGTGACACTACACAACACCAAGCTGATGGAAGTAGCATTTTGAAGGAACATGCAACTTTAATGTTGTTTCACATCCAACTGATACTGATGCTATTTCTTATTCATTCAGTCAGTCCTTATTGAATGAGTATGAAACAACTGTTGGTCCAAGTGTTCAACTTCCAGAGCAGAATATGTCCAATTTGGATCTATCTTTGCAACTGGATGTGATCCTTAGGCTTAGGATTCACAACACTCATCCAGCTGAGAACATCATTGGAAATGTCTCTGAAGGTATGAGAACAAGGGGACAAACTCACAATGGGAATGTCTACTTGTACTCATGCTTTTTATCACAAATGGAACCCAAGAAATTTGAAGAAGCCTTGAAAGATAGTAGCTAGGTTAAGTCAATGCAAGATAAGTTATTTCAATTCAAAAGACAAAAGGTTTAGAACCTATGTCCGCTACCATCCGGTCAAGTACCAATAGGCACCAAATGGGTTTTTAGGAACAAGATAGATGATAGAGGATTGATTATCCAGAACAAGGCAAGACTGGTAGTTCAAGGATACAATCACGAGGAAGGAATTGATTACACTGATGTCTTTGTGTTGGTCCAAGTGATCGATGAACAGTACAATTGATATGATAATTTGATCAATATCAAACACACAAGCCAAACAACAACAATTGAAAATGAATAAGATGAATCAAGACATATTTGGTACTCAAATGAACAATATCACTCAATAACAACAAGCACAATAGTATTTCAATAAAGATACTGCTTAGAATTGGTAGCTTGCAACAGAAATCCACGATTAGGGTTTTGCAAGCTTACCATACAAAGTGAAATGACAATTGTATATATAGCAGTCATAGTTTCGCTGACAGTTTCGCTATCAGCGAAACTGTCATGCCGAAACTATAGTTTCGCCCGGCAGAACACAAGTTCGCCGGGTAAACCAAAACAGCAAACTGTGAGCGAATGTATAGATTCGCTCACAGTTTCGCTGGACTGCCAAAACTGCTAATTACTAAGAGATTACAAAATGAAACTAACAAAAGTCCTATTACAATGTAAAGTAAACATCTATACTAAAGTGAGTCCAACCTAACATGATCTTCAATACTCCCCCTAGGTTGGACCTCACTATCTTCACTTCTCTTGATTTGACTCGTCGGCTGCGGTTTCCTCTGCTGCTGTTGATCTGTCTTCATCACCTCCCGCAGCAACATCTTCAGAAGCTTCAGCCACTGATCCTCCAAGGTTCGTTCCTGCATCACTAGCTTCCTCAGAATGACCACTAGCCCTTGCAAACTGCCTGGTCATATCTTGAACATCCATGGCAAAATCATCTTGTGCTCTAATCTTTTCAGCTAAACTCTTTACCTCCGCCCGTACTCCTCTTATTTTGTTTGCCACATTCATAAACAGACTGGCCTCTTTTCGTGTTTCCTCTCCAGCCCCAGCCTTAATTTGATTTTCACAAAGAGTCAAGAGATCTTCATCACTGAAGCTAAATAACTCCATCGGGTCAAACACCCTAAACTCTTCCGTGTTTAGCTCTAATCACTGCCTCTCCAGTATTATTATCATAAAACCACTTTTCAAAGTCCTGTAAACGTTGGGGAAGAGGATCAGCCAATCTTACCCTATTTACAGTCTTTGGTGGTTTGACTCTCAATACAATCCTTCCTTTGCCTGTCTCCTAATCTTTATCTTTCTTTGATCTTTTTCTTTCAGCCTTCATGTATCCAAATGACTCAAAATTATCATTAAGTCCATTTTTGATTTCCTTCTCAAGAAATACTGCCCTTTCACTTAAATGAGCATTAATCAAAGGCAAAGTTGCCAACCGTCTCAGATCCCATTTGGGCAAGGTCTTAAAAGCCTTCCTCTTAAGCATGTAGCTGATATTTCCTCCTCTTCTTTTAATCATAAACATCTTTAAGCTAGGATTGTAGCACCAACTTATTATCTTCTTATCTGCTACTTTCCTGCTTAAACCTTCTATATTTTGAAATAAAGGAGTAAGTTCTTCAGCCTCCTTTTCCTTCACCAACCAATCATTCTTGTCCATCTCAAATACACCAGCTTCATCTTCTCCCTTCTTAGCAACATACACCAGTGGTCGTTCATCTACTTCATAAAATTCTGGTTCAGAATCATAATCTACCAATTGTTCATCCTCCTCATCTTCATCAACCAAACCTTTTCCTTTATCAGGCACTCCCTCAGTGGTAGCTGTAACAACCACTTCTTCACCCATAATATCCTTATCAAAGTCAAACTGTAAGTTAACAAACCCAGCCTCAATAATATCATCATCCTTATTTCTTTCAGCATCCTCTCTTGGGATCTCCTGTTCCCCTGCTTCAGTATTAGCTGCTCCAGAAGTGCCCTCTCCTACCTTAGATGAAGTACCCACATTCAAGAATGAGTACTTAGATAAATCAGTCAAATCATCTAACTCAGATTGAGTTAGTTGACTAGGTAGGCCAGCTGCAGCTTTCATCTGAGAAATTTCCTCAAACAATTTCTTAATCAATTTATTCTGGTCAGCCAACATCTTTTGCATTCCTTCAATTACCTCATCCTTCTGTCTTTTCCTAATCTCCTGATTCGTCAGTTTAGTCTTTATCATACTCAACTCATTTGCCAATGAAGTATTTAGATTACGAATCACATCCTCATCAAGACCCGCACTAGCCTCTCTCCTGGCTGTAAATCCCTCGTGTCGATGTTTTGTTCTCCGTTCAGGCTCAACAAAGTCAGTTTTCTTTTTAGATCTCCGTTCTTTCTCCACCCTGATCTCTTCTGCTTGTGCATCAATATCTTCTTCAAAATCATAATCTTTTTCTTTTGCATATCTCTTCCTTTTCTTAGCTGCATCAGCTTGCTGCACCCTTGTTTCTTCAGCCCTTTTGTTTTCAGATTCATCGACCCGTCTGATATAATTCCAGCGTTCTGGAGGATACATATTTTCCCAAAGATGGGTGATTATTCCACTGAAATCATGTCGGATAGCACAACAATCAGCAAATATCTGAGGGTTCATCTGCACTAGTCTCTTGACTTCACCATGTTTAGGCACATCAGGAATAAGATCATCAATAATCATCTGAATAAAGCGAGGGTATAACAACCATTTATCTTTCTTCACAGCCATCACATTCTCTGCCATACACGCAAAGATCAGTCTAGCAATGTTTGCTTTCTCCCCTTTACAACATATCACCATAGCTTTGGCCCAGTCAAGATTAAGTCCATCGGATCCACCCTTACGGTGATCTAAGCACATAATAAAAACATGAGCTATATATCTCCATTCCTTAGATAAAAAAGACTTTTTAATCTCCTTCCTTGAACCAAAAGCTGGTCCATCATACCCCATTCGTCTGAAAGCTTGGAACACTTCAGACTCTGTCATATCCACTTCATCACCAGAATCATCTTCTAGTCTAAGAATCCTAGACACGCTCTCAGCAATAATAGTTATATCATGATCAATCACTTTAGCTGTGATTCTCTGTACATCTCCTCTAGTGTTGTATTCTGCTGATCTCCAAAAATCTCGAATATGAAGATCATAAATAGTAGGTGAGTGAGAGATAGCATATGCAATAGGTGATCTCTGAAGCCATCTAATACAGTCACGAAATCCGGCCGCCTTCGGATGAGTATCGTCTAAAATGGCAGTGATGTTATTCCTCTCATCAAATTTAAGATTCGCCATGATAATCTGAAAAGAAAAACAATTAAATTTGAATGAGAAATACTAAAAATAAGAAAATAAGACAAAAACATAAGAAACAATCAGTTTCGGCAAGCGAAACAATAGTTTCGCTCACTAAGACATGATAGTTTCGCTGAATCAAAGACAATTTCGACAAGGAAAACAAACAGTTTCGACAAGCGAAACTATAATTTCGCTCATTGAAACTTGTTATTTTTGCAGAACAAAAGGCAGTTTCGATAAGATTAGAATAAATTAAAGAAGTTTCGCAATTATTTTCACCAAATATTAATTTAGTTTCGCTATTACAAATTAGTTTCGCTGTATGAAAATTAGTTTCGCTGACATAAGAAAACACAAGCGAAACTGTGCAAGTTAAAGATCAGTCATTGCGAAATTAGAGAAAATATGGCGAAACTGTTAAGTTCGCTCGGACAACATAACTTTACAGTTTCGCTGAAAAGATGTGAACTTTCGTTCAATTTCGCAGAGGAATCAGTAGTTTCGCTGAACGAACAGCGAAACCACCGAAGAGACACAATCCAGATTACTTAAGAATAGATGATTTTAACCAGATTAAAGAGTGAATCAAGGTTCGAAACTCACATACGAATCGAATATCACTGAAAATCAGTCCAAAACACTAACACAAATCAAAATCGCCTATAAAGTTACGGAGATACCCTAAAAATGAAACTGAGCGATTTCGCGAAATTATGAGAGAAATTTCGCAACAATGACTTATATAGCAAACAGTTTCGCAGACAGCGAAACTATAAATTCGTCTGGCGAATTTACAGTTTCGTCCAGTGAAACTGTAATTTCGCTAGGAGATAACTGGTTAACAACTTATTAGCAAACCTAGCGAAATTGCAGTTTCTCTTTGCGAAACTGTTAGCGAAAGAATAATTTCGCACCCCTTTTTTTATTATTATTTTTTATATGTTTTATTATTATTTTTTCTTATTTATTTAATTTTATTTTTTTTATTATTTTACTCAAAGGAAGCACATCACATAATGAGATCTAAAATAATCAGAGAGCACATTCTCTAAATATTTTAGAACATAAAGATGATCAAAAATCATCTACCAGTCATGAGATCATACTGAATACAAGATCTGATCACAATCTGCACAGAAACAACTGAAATTAGAACAAATCAATAACGATTGCTGATATAATTGTCCACTTAAACTCATGCCTTATCCTTTTTCAACCAACAGCTTATGATTCATTTAAGGTTCGATTAGATGCTTTAGAATGCTAAGACCCCACAATCATTTGGTAAAAACCCTCACCTAACCTTAGGATTTCTTGAATTATGAATCAATCTTCATAGAACAAGGTTTGTGCATTAGTGTGTAAATGATTATAAACAGAATATTTCATTCTGAGTGAAATTCATCGATAAGATGATTTGACATAATTATATCAAAATGCTGAGAGCTCCAGATCTATACTCACGTATAACAGAGGAGATAACCATTTGAACATGTGCTGATGAGAGCTCCAGGTCAGTACTCACGTACAGGAGAGGAGATAAGCACAGACACAAGACATCTTAACACCAAACATACCAGCAGAGGGTGATGACATAACAAAACAAAATGAACGAAAGATTCATTCTCAATCCAATTTTTGTCAGGACTCAGTTTTTGTGCAATCCAAAACGATTGAGTAAATCCAGACATTCTTAAGCATAAAGTTTAATTTAATCATAAAGCTGCTGTCTACTTCATTCGTCAGGCTGAGTCTATCAAGCATATCGTTAAAGAATCTGAACCATTTCTTTTTTTTTAAATGTGAAACAGAATCCAGTAACAGTTACTATCATTTCTCATAGAAGTACTGGTCATGTAAATAAAAATACTTAGAGAATATACAATCATTTCTCATCATGTTAAATTCCGATCTCAGAATAATGATATTACTCCCCCAAATTTTTATTTTCATATTTCTATTATTATAAATTATTATTTATTTATTTATTTATTTTTAATAATATCAAAGAAATAGAAAATGAAAATTTAAAAAGATATTAACCCAAGCATAGAAATCAATTCATAAAAACGAGGTTTATCAAATGTTTTTGTGAAAAGATCAGCTTTTTGATTTTTTGTATCGATGGGTATAATATTAATGAAACCCTTCTCTTGAGCATCACGAATCGCATGAATTCGTGTTTCAATATGCTTTGTGCGGGAATGATGAATGGGATTTTTAGCAATTCCAATGGCAGCCTCATTGTCACAGAATAAAGGTGTATGAAGGAAATTAATTCCATAATCAATCATTTGGTGTTGGATCCAGAGAACTTGAGAGCAGCAGCTGGATGCAGCAATATATTCAGCTTCCCCTGTAGAAAGAGAAACAGTAGTTTGTTTCTTGCTCTGCCAGGATACCAGACAATTTCCCAAATATTGACAACCTCCAGACACAGATTTTCTGTTTAACCTGCAACCATTGGAATCACTATCAGAGTAAGCATGTAAATCAAAATTTCCACCATATGGATACCACAATCCTAGACGAGACGATCCTTTGAGATAACGAAATATTCGTTTGACAGCTTTCTCATGAGATTCCTTTGGAGCCGACTGATATCTAGCACAGTAACCAACCGCGAAAGTGATATCAGGACGACTCGCAGTAAGATACATGAGAGAGCCAATCATAGACCTAAAAAGATGAGGATCAACTGGTTTCCCATTTTCATCCGGAGTTAGACAGGTCTGAGCCGTAAAAGGAGTCATCTCAGTAGAAGCATCATCTATCTTAAATTTCTTCAGAATATCTTTAATATACTTCTCTTGATGAATAAGAATTCCTTCTTGAAGTTGTTCAACTAGCAATCCAAGAAAGAAACACATTTCACCCATCATACTCATTTCAAACCTTTGGCTCATCACTTCTTCGAACTCTCTACACAATTGAGAGTTTGTAGATCCAAAAATAATATCATCTACATACACTTGAACAAAGATCATTTCACCATTCACCTCTCTTTTAAATAAGGTCATATCAATGGTACCACGAGAGTAACCATTGCTTAGAAGATATTGCGTAAGAGTCTCATACCAGATTCTGGGTGCTTGATGAAGACCATACAAAGATTTATCAAGCTTATATACTTTATCAGGAAAGTCAGGATCTTCAAAGCCTGGTGGTTGACACACATATATCTCCTCATCAATGTCTCCGTAGAGAAAAGCACACTTCACATCCATCTGGTAAACTTTGAATTGTTTATGAGCAGCATGAGCAAGAAATATTCTGATTGCTTCAAGACGAGCAACTGGAGCAAAGACTTCTGTATAATCAATTCCTTCTTCTTGAGCAAAGCCTTGTACTACAAGTCTAGATTTGTTACGCACCACCACTCCCCGATCATCTGGTTTGTTCTTAAATACCCATTTTGTACCAATTGGATATTTGTTGGGAGGTAAATCAACTAAGGTCCAAACCTTAAGCTTTCTGAACTGTTGAAGTTCCAATTGCATAGACTCTACCCAACAAGGATCTTGTAGAGCAGCATGAACATTTTTTGGAACAATTTGAGAAATGAAGCATGAGAAAAGACAAACATTAATCAGACCAGATTGACTTCGCGTGCGAACACCATCAGAAACAGATCCAATCACATTATCAAGCGGATGATCTTTCAAAGTTTTGTAATCACTTGAAGAAGGAAAGATAGTTGAAGAAGTATCACCCATAGCCGGAGAAAGAGTAGATGAAGGTGAATCAATGATAGGTGTTGGATCAGGTAAATTAGGAGATGTAGGAGATAAAGAATCAGATAATGGAGCTTGATCAGGCATTGGAGACGAAGAGCTGACATCAGTTGAAACAGCATCATTTACTAGCGAGGTGGATGGAACAGACGATGGAGATGATGGAATAATATTTGTTTGAGTACTTGGAATTGATGTATCATCATCGAAAACTGGAAATTAAATGAATTGAACACCGTATTGGAGTCAAAGAACCATGCAGGTTCAGATTTCACTTCAGAAGGATTAGATTCCTGCCAATCAACATAGAATGACTCTTGAACAATACGTGTTCTCTTGTTATAAACTTGGTACGCCTTTTGTGAAGAAGAGTATCCAACAAAATAACACTCGTCAGAAACAGCACCAAATTTTGTCTTTTGAGATTGAGTATTCAAAGAGTACAAGAACAGCCAAATGGTCGAAAGAAATCAATTAGTGGCTTCCTCTTATGAAAAAGTTCATAAGGAGTCTTCACTTTATCTTTCACAATTAGCACCCTGTTTAGAACATAAGATGCACAATTAACAGCTTCAGCCCAGAAAATAATTGGTAATGAGGATTCTATCAACATTGTACGAGCAGCTTCCACAAGAGTGCGATTCTTTCTTTTTGTTCTTGCAGCACTAAATTATCTCACGATCCCTTTTTGAGCACAAAATGAATCAAGAATCTGATTTTTAAATTCAGTGCCGTTGTCACTTCGTAATCCCATAACTCTTCTTTTACTGATTGATTCGATAGAAAGAATTAATTTCTGCAATTCCTCTGCAACTTCGCTTTTGTGTGCAAGAAACCTCACCCATGAATATCGTGAGAAATCATCTGTAACAACAAGACAAAAAGATTTTTTAGCAATTGATTTAACACTAATTGGCCCAAATAAATAAGTATGTAACAACTCAAGAGGACTTGATATGCTATTTAAAAGCTTGGGCTTATGAGGTTTCTTATGTTGTTTCCCTTTGGCACATGCCATGCATTTTTCAGTAACAGAAAAATCTTTTAAAGGAAGTCCTCTAACAAGATTGTTCTTTACTAATTTATTAATTATCTTAAAATTGACATGGCCTAAGCGACGATGCCACAAGAGTGACTCAGAGGTTGATGCTTTTGAGAGAAGACAAGTTGCAGTAGCCTTTGACTCATTTGAATTCATATCAAGAAGATATGTATCATGTTTCCTTGGAGCACGCATGAGAATTAAATCCTCCGGAATGGCAATCTCTGATTTTAAAAATAAACATTCATCAGATTTAAATAGAACAGGAATGTCTTTATCGCAAATTTGAGAAACACTCAGAAGATTAAAAGCCAATTCAGGAACATGGTTGACTTGTTCTAGAGTAAGAGAACCATTGGTAACTTCTCCTTGTCCAATCATTTTTCCACCCTTCTTATTTCCAGCAAATGCCACATATCCTCCATCTATAATCCGATAATTGGTCAACAAATCCTTTAATCCCGTCATATGCTTGGAACATCCGCTATCAACATGCCACAAACTGTGTACAATCTTTGAAGAGGATTCCTGAAATGAATTAACAAATCATTTAGCCAGGAGCAATAGGGACCCAAGATTGAACAACTTTAGTTTTTAAAAAAGCTGATTTTTTACAAAAGAAATTATTAACCAATTTTGTCAATTTATTCCCAAAACAATTCCTATTAGAGGATCTTTGAATCAAAGGACAATTTTTGACAAGATGATCCTCTTGACCACACCTGAAACAATGATGTTTGAATCTAGGTCTATGATGTGATGTGGTAAAAATAGGATCAATAATAATCTCCTCATCACATTCAGACAAACTAGAATCAACATCACTGAATGTCTCATACAAATCATGATGTCTTTGTTTATTTGAATCAGAATTCTTCTTTACAAAATCAGAACATGATTTTTCTGACAAATCAGTAAAACTTGTACTATTAGTACTAGTGTCAGATGAAGACGAACTGCATTTTTCTGATGATGTCATATTTAATGGAATGAAAGATGGAATAGGTTGAGAAAAGAACTTTTTGAAAGAATTAATTTTAAGTTGCTCAGTTGTTTTTGGAGAAACATCAGATTCATTACATTCATTACTAGAACAAAAATCATCACTATAATGATTTGAAGTACAAGATGAAATAAAACTATCAAGAGAACATGAGACATTCAAGTCTGTTACATTTGAACTAGAAACAAAAACTGAATTTAAACTAGACTTATTATCTAAAACAGACTGCTGATTTTCAGGTGTACTAGAACTAGTGCATCCAAGCCCACTAGTTGGTCCATAGTCGTAGTCTTCACGAATGTACTTAGAGTTATTCCCGACTAAACCTGCAGACATACTGTCAGTATATGATTTGATTAAATCATTAGAAGGATGAGGAACAGGCATAGGAGAATAACAGTATGTACTAGGAGGAGGATAAACCTGTACATTTTCATAACCCAAACCTGTTTTAATTCTTGCTCCCCGTTGAGATTTACAAAGATCATCATGTTTCATTCCAGAAATAGTCCATTTATCTAACTTTGACTGAAGTTTGTTTGCTTCAAATTCAGCAAGAGCAACCCGTTCAGTCAAAGTATTAATCTCTACATTTCTTTCCAAAACAATTCTTTTTAAATGATCAGTTTCTTTTAAAGCCTCATTTAATTTCACAAAATATTTTGATTCATTCATTTTAAGTTCATCATTAATTCGTTTTAAATCCTTTTCATTATCAATTAACAAACGATTAGCCTTATAAATCCCAAAAAGTCTAATTTTGCAAGCAGATGAGCACATATCCTGTATTACCTCATAAGGAAGTCCCATTACCATCCTTTCGGCAGCTAAAGCTTTATCGCACATGCATACTGGAGTACTTGATTTCCTTTCCTCAACAGTAGCGGCCACATCATCCTTCTCTTTTCCTTTCTCAGCTTTTGAATTTCTTTCTTCATCTGAACCTGTAATTTCCTCTTTCTCCTCTCCATCTGCCTTTACTTCTTTCTCCTTTACTGAAGACTCGTTTTCTCTTTTGAATTCCTTGAACAGCACAAATCCATCTTTACCAACTTCCATCTCATCACCTTCCACAACCTCAGCAACTAACGCGTGATTTATTTCAGATCTTGTTTCTTCCACCTCTGCACTCCAATCAAAGTTTGAGATCAAGGCTGACTCCTTTTTTGAATTTCCTTCTTCCTTTTCTTTCTCTGCTGTCAATCTTGGTACTCCAGTGTTACTAGGATCTGTGACAATTGGTAATGGACATTCACGTTTAAAATGTCCCAATTGTTTACAATTAAAGCACCTCAATTTTGACTTATCAAATCCTAGTTTTGAGGTTGATGATTGACCACCAAAGTTCTTTCTTCCTGTTCTTTCCATGATTCTCCGGGCTCTTAAAGTTAACATCGCCATTTGCCATTGAATGTCAGTTTCTTCTAGATCATCAGGATCAACCTGATACAAATCCTC
This sequence comes from Flaveria ramosissima, assembly GCA_025215565.1. NCBI lineage: Eukaryota > Viridiplantae > Streptophyta > Magnoliopsida > Asterales > Asteraceae > Flaveria > Flaveria ramosissima. The sequence goes on along the minus strand of CM046037.1, from coordinate 43,181,803 downwards.
CATAGTCATTCCTTTACCTTTCAATTCTCCAGCAACAAGAGCTTCATAGCTCTGAACAAACATTCCAAAAAGAGCCATTGTTTTAGATGGAATTGAAGTTTCAGCATTCACCTTAGAATTTCCCAATTCTTTTCCAACATGACTATTACCACTCGAGAAATTACTTGTATTGCTCCCTCCTTGAATTGGATTTTGAATATGAGAGTTTGCAGCGGATGACAACAAAGCAGCGTTTTGAGAAAAACCAGATGTGGGCATCATAGTCTGGTTAAATTCTCTTCTTTTCATATCCAACTCAAAAGATTTCAACTTGTTAATGATATCCATCAGCTTATAATCTGTAAAACCTCTTTCTTGTTTGAGCATCCTCACTTGAAGACTCCACTGTGGTGGAAGAGAATCGAGAAGCCTATTAACTTGTTCACTGTTGGAGAGTCTTTCATCATACTTCTTCAGAGTGCTTGAGACGGTTAAGAAACGATTTGTAAGATCTGTCAAACTTTCATTCTTGTATCCTACAAACGAATTGAACTCCTTTTCAGCTTGAATACTCTTGTCTTTTACCAGATCTGCATTCCCATCATAGAATTCACAGAGAGCATCATAAAGAGATTTAGCATTTTTATGCTCTGCAAAACGGTTGTAGATATCTGGAGCCAAGCAGAGAGTTAGAGCACCAAAAGCTTTTTGATCACGATCAATCAATTTCAGATCTCTTTCAATATAAGAAGATGGGTCTTTGTTCTGAGAAACGACATCACCAACCGTAACCGTAGGTATATGAGGACCTGAAATAATCGATTCCCATTGATTATGATCTGTGTAGAAAAAGAAAGCTTTGAGACATCTCTTCCAATCTTCAAAATTATCTCCATTAATGAGTCTTGGAGGTCTATTAGGAGCAACACTTTCAAGATCCGCAAGTGTAAGAGTAGTTAATTTCGACATGATAGTTTCGGCAGAAAAGTTGATAATTTCGCTGACAAATTCGCAGAAAGAGGTGACTTGGTTAACAGTTTCGCTGAAACAATACTATCGCAGACACTTTCGCAGAAACAGACACTTTCGCTAGCAATTTCAGCAGCACTTTCGCTTGAACAGAAACAACAATTGCTTAGTTTCGCTGCTAACTTCGCAGGAAACAAGCTTGAACTATCGTTCAGAAATAAATCGGCAGCAATTTCGCTTGTTGATTGGTCAAAAACACTAATGAACTTTCGTTCAAGGAAGTACTTTCGCTGAAACTCTAGAAAACAACTTCTGATCCAAAATAACTCATAATTTCGCTAAATGAAGATGACAGTTTCGCTGTAAGAACAGTAGTTTCGCTGGTCGATCTCAAAACCCTTTTTCACCTCAAAATCAATCTGAAATCATTCAAAACTCAATGAATTTGAGATCTAATGATTGTAGAATCTTCCTCAATCAAGAACAAGCATAATTCAATCAATTTCCATGCCAAAAACAGCTGATAATCCAATGAAAATTGATTGAAACTAGATATTGACCAAAACCACAAAAACTCAACAAATCAAGAGCACTAAGGCTCTGATACCATATTGTTGGTCCAAGTGATCGATGAACAGTACAATTGATATGATAATTTGATCAATATCAAACACACAAGCCAAACAACAATAATTGAAAATGAATAAGATGAATCAAGACATATTTGGTACTCAAATGAACAATATCACTCAATAACAACAAGCACAATAGTATTTCAATAAAGATACTGCTTAGAATTGGTAGCTTGCAACAGAAATCCACGATTAGGGTTTTGCAAGCTTACCATACAAAGTGAAATGACAATTGTATATATAGCAGTCATAGTTTCGCTGACAGTTTCGCTATCAGCGAAACTGTCATGCCGAAACTATAGTTTCGCCCGGCAGAACACAAGTTCGCCGGGTAAACCAAAACAGCAAACTATGAGCGAATTTATAGATTCGCTCACAGTTTCGCTGGACTGCCAAAACTGCTAATTACTAAGAAAATACAAAATGAAACTAACAAAAGTCCTATTACAATGTAAAGTAAACATTTATACTAAAGTGAGTCCAACCTAACATGATCTTCACTTTGCATCAGTTGCAAGACTTGAGGCAGTGAGGATCTTTCTTGCTTATGTTGCATCCAAGAATTTTACTGTCCACTGATGTCAAGTATGCCTTTCTATATGTAGATATAGATAGGGAAGTCTATGTATGCCAGCCTCCAGGATTTGCAGACCCACAACACCCTAACTATGTGCACAAATTGGATAAAGCTCTCTATGGGTTGCACCAAGAACCTAGGCTGTGGTATGAGACTTTGTCTCAGTGTCTCTTGAAAAATGGTTACACCAGAGGTACCATTGACAAGACTTTGTTCATAAGAAAGTCTAGGAAAGACATCTTACTTGTACAAGTCTATGTTGATGACATCATATTTGGTTCCTCAAATGACCAAATGTGCAAAGACTTTGAGAGCATTATGAAGAAGAAATTTGAGATGAGTTCCATGGGAAAAATGGACTTTTCCTTGGAATTCAGGTGAAGCAGATGAAGGAAGGGTTCTTTATCAATCAATCTAAATATATCAATGATATTATAGAAAAATTTGACATGAAAGATTGTAAGCCAGTCAAGACACCTATACCCAGAAATCACAATATTTGTCCTGACTCTGAGGGGGAGGATACTGATCAATATCAGTATAGGACAATCATTGGTTCTCTGATGTATCTCACAGCAAGTAAACCTGATATCATGTATGCAACTTGCATATGTGCAAGATATCAGGCTGCTCCAAAGGTGTCTCACCTAGTTGCTACCAAGAGAATCCTCAGATACCTCAAAGGAGCACCTAAACTGGGTCTCTGGTATCAAAGGAACAATAATTTCAATCTCTATAGCTATTCTGATAGTGACTATGGTGGGTGCAATATTAACAAGAAATCAACATCAGGAGGATGTCAATTCCTTGGTGGAAGGATCATCTCATGGCAATGCAATAAGCAATCCTGTGTTTTAACATCTACTGCTGAAGCTGAATACATTGTTGCTGCTAGTTGCTGTGCGCAGCTGCTGTGGATTCAAAACCAGATAGAAGACTATGGATTCAACTTCATGAGTACTCCTATCCATATTGACAACAATAATGTTATCTCCATTACTAAGAATCCAGTCAATCACTCCAAGACAAAGCACACCGACATCAGGTATCATTTCATTAGAGATATTTATGAGAAAAATCTGATTAAATTAATCAAAGTTGATTCAAATGATCAATATGTTGATTTGTTCACCAAAGCATTTGATGAACAAAGATTCAAGTATCTTATTACAACTATTGGGATGATAAACATTGATTAGTCCAACTCATTTGAAAACCTTTTCAAAATGTGTCTTGTCTTTGTAAAAAACAATCCAAGCCCTGTTAGAAAATGTTTTTCTTCAAAATTTCACTAAGTATAAATTCTTTCGAAGAGGAATTAACTCCCGAAAGATGTCATATATATCTTTCAAAGCAAAATTCCTCCAAGAGAAATCTTCTTTTCGAAAGAGTTTTAGTCTCGGAAGAAGCATTTGATGAAGTATCAAATCTACTTCCGAAGCTTATAAACTTCTTCACTCGGAAAGCCCTTTTTACTCGCGGAAGTAAGACTTTTACCTTCGGAAGTAAGATTGGCGTCGGAAGAAGATTACCCTCGGAAGAACTTTTACCCTCGGAAGAAAGCCTTACTGTGTAACAGAAATCTTTTGGGCCCCACACTGTAAAAAGGTAAAGATTTTATTAAAAATGTTGGAATATTTTAAATGGTTTAATCTTTTCACCAAACCATCATTTACCTTATCCATCCGCAATTTTTCACCTATTTAAATACTTCCGACTCATCCACTTTAATCTTTTCTCCGATTTTATTACCCAAAGCTTCCTTCGTCTCCAATTTACCCAAACTCAAGCTCATTTGTACGCAACTTTTCCTAAAAATGGCATTAAACCCTCAGTACAATCAAGTCTCACTCCTTGAATCATCCAAGGATGCTGACTTCTCTGAAATCAGCTCCTTCCTAACCCAATGAACCTACTTCACAGCCCTAACTATCAACCCCATTGTTAATTCAAACCACATGGCTGAAATATGGGGGAACAGACAGATTCTAACCCTTAACGGAGTTAGGGTTCTGTGGTCGAGCATCTGTGGTCCGGAATTGATCATATCTGAACAGGTCATCAGTAAGCATCTAGAGCTTCATGATGAAGGCTCTCCTACAGAGTTCCCCAAAGCAGACCTTGATGACACATATACCCAAATGGGATATGGCGGTGATGTGAGCAGGTGAACGGTGTACAAGTTCAACTTCTCTTACCATTGGAAGTTCCTGTTGAACGTAGTCCTTCACTACTTGTCAAACAAGTCTGGGGGATGGGATCAAATCCCATATGAACTAGGATGCCTAGTTCATGGGTTGGTAAAAGGCATCCGTTATAACTATTCAAGGTTTGTGCTAACCAACTTGATGGGGAACCTTCAAATGGAAATATTTTAAATGTATCCATGGTTCATTCAGCACATCATTAATTGTGAGTTGGACCAGAGCAAGCTTGTCTGTGCAGCTGCTCTACCAGTCCCTCACATGAGGTCGGCCATCTTCAAAGTGCTAAAGAGGAAGTCTACAACTTCATCGGAAGATATACTGTACTTCTTCCAGGTATGATTGAGCGCATAGCTCCTGGTGACATCCATGTTAACCCCAAAGGCGATAAACCCACACTAGTAATAACCCTCACAATGCCAAATCACCTTTTCACCACATCAAAATCACATATTAGAGACATGTTCCTCTAGTTCAATGTACTCTGATTGAACATGTTCCTCCAGTTCAATCCAAAAAGACTAGAGTGGAAACATAGGCTCCCACTCAGTCTGAGGTCACACCTTCCTTCATATTTGACCTTAATATGGGTATTGAGTCTCCTTAGTCTCAATCCCATGAGGCCGAAACCCAATTTGAAACCCCTCATGATGAGTCACTATACTCTCTTGATCAGCTAAAAAGGGACAACCCTCTCAAAGGCTCAATGCCATTAGGCATTGATCAAAGTCCTGGGTCATTAGGCATAACCTCTATATACTTTACTTACCTACTTAATGGAACTGGTAAGGAGATTATGTCTCTTCAAGGCAACAAAGTTGATCCACAACACCCTCTAAAGGATCAACTGAGCCTAGAGATACCTCTTATCTCTAGCCCCGATTAGCTAGCCCAAACTGAGGTGAATCCCACTGATGTGGAGGGGACTCATGTAGATTCAGCTTCCACTACTGAAGGAGCCTTATTGGATCCTCAAGGCAGTGGTAAAATCTTTGAGACTGAATCTATGACAACCATGCCCTATGATGACTCTGAAAGAGACATCATTAGGCAAGGGAAACCAGGGTGGCAAGAAACCACATCTGGTGGTGAGGATGAACATTCCAGGTATGTTACATCATCTCCCCATGATTCTTCAAAAGAAGATGAGGGAAGTCTGCAACTCACCATAAGGGACCAACTTTCTAAGGTCTCAAACCTTGAATCCAGGGTTAAGACTTTAGAGGATAGGTCAGCCACTCAGCAACCTGAGATTGAAAGTCTCCTTGACTGAGAGATCTGTTAGGCATGTATCAATTCAAGTCTCCTTGACCTTTTCCTCTAGCTCATCAAGTTCTTAAGATGATACTACCAAATAGAGGGAGAGTGTTAAGAGACAAACATATGAGAAACCACAAAGTTTGGCTCTTTCAACTCTAACTTCAAGATATCCTGCTCAACAAGCTACAGTTTTCCCTGACCCTCCTCCAATTGTTCTTTAAATGGACCCGGGGATGCTCAAAAATCTAAACATGTTCTTTTCCAAGTTCCTGATGGGATCTTCCATTGAACAGGCAAGTCCAGATGTTGTTATGGTGTACTTTAGAGCTTAGGAGCTTCAAAGGTTGAATGCACATTCTACCCCTGTCCAAGAAGTTGGTCAACCTAAGGGCTAATTTGAACCTGAGATTGAATTGGAAGGGGAAATAAGGACTGATGGCTCAGCAACTAAAACAGTTGGGACAGAAAGTGCAATCCCACTGACTTTCGAAGCTGAAGTCAAAGCCCCGGAAGAACCATTGCAAACTTCCAAAGCTGAGATTGAAGCTGCGGAAGGGTCATTTTCTCTATCCGATGATATAATTGGCACAGATGCAATTCTTGAACTAGCATTTGAGGTAAATAGTGAGGACTTTCTCAATCTACCCCTCACTCAAACATCATCACTACCACTTGCTCCAATCACCACCTCTCAACCTAAAACCTCTACACAAGAACCTCCAAAGTCTTAATCTTTCGAATACACCAAAGGGAAGAGGAAGATGACCGCGGAAGAACTACAAGAGGAAGAAAGGTTAGAAAAGCTGAAAAGAAAGGGTAGACTCCCCACTAAGAAGTTTTGAGCTGCAAGTAGTAAAGCAGCTGCAGCCAACCAGGAGGCTATCAACAATAAGAAGAGGGTGGAGATCATTGACAGGCTTGTCAATATTGGAGCTGTCAATGAAGATGTGCTCCAGATACCACTAGAGGAGCTGATTGAGTTAGAAAAGGAAACTCTGCTGCAGATTGAACAAAAAGAAGAAGCAGCAAGGTTGGCCTTAGAAGAAGAAAGGAGGAGAAAGAAAGAAGAAGCTGACTAGCAGATGAGGAGTGAAAGGATAGCTTTCTTAAGCTCCAGGGGATTCTCTCTTAAGGTATTAACTCCTCACAACGATGACACAATCTTGTGGCTTTTTAAGAAAGAGCAAGATCAAATGGAGAAAGAGAGAAAGAAGGCTACCAAGGAGAAACTAAGAGAGAGGAAGAAGAAGGAGGAAGAATCTAGACGTGCAGCTGTCAAGAAGCTAGGTGACAAAGCCTGGATGAAAAACTATCTAAGGGCTCATGGCTTTTCTGGCAGGCTAGTGGGTCCTATGTCCGAGAAGACACTGCAGCGACATGTCAGTGACATCAAAGCTGACATTCACGCAAGAAGAAGGAAAGAGATGTACAGAAGAGTACAGGGGATGACTTCCAGACCAACAGCTCAACCCCAACCTCAACCTGAACCAATCTCTTTCCCTTATCCCATCAAAACTGAGCCAACCTCTGAGCCATACACTCCTGAACCCACACCATCAACCATACCCTCTTCCTTATCCTCTTCCTCACCACAACCACATCGACTACCCATCCTCAAACCCAAAACACTCCCAAGAACCCAAACATCATAACCTACCCAACAACCACCCAAGTCATCCTCTCAGTCTTCCAAACATCTATCCTTATATGAATTCATGGAGACTACGACGAAGCTCATCAAGTGTACCACTTTGAGTGATATCTCCTGTGAGGAGGGGTCAGTCAAGCTAACTTATATTGATGGCTCCTCATGTTCCCTCACTAGTGAATAATTTCTTGATCTGCCAAGAGGAACATTGGACCAAGCCGTTAAACTCCTTGGCCTTAACTCTGACTCACTAAATGAAAAGAGAAGAAGCTAGGAAGAAGGCTGATGACTCTACTGGATTCAAAGCAAATGGGACAGAAAACTAAGTCAACCCCTTGTGGCAAGAAAGAAGATAATCCAGTGAAGGTTCGAAGACTCTTCTCACAACTTTGTTGTTAAGAGATAGAATGGCGAGACAAACAGGCTTAATGCCTCAACTCTGCTACACTTAAGCAGGTTTGATATTGTTGAGTTAGCAGAGAAGCCATTCTCCAACCCCTTCAACTCTGACATAGTGCTCATATCAAAAATCATCTGAGTAATCTTCATCTAGCCGAGCTAACCGCCAGGACCAAGATTGAAGAGGAGTTGAAGCTGAGAGAGAAAGATGAAAGGGAAGGATTGGAAACCAAAGGCAAAGCCTTTCTTCAAATGGTTGAAGGTCCTGAACTTGAGTCTATAGTTAGATGGGACTACGAGTACAACTCCCATCAACTAACACTTTTTAGAGGACCATAACAGATGGTACATATCATTGAAAGTGACAGACTGGATCTCTTGTCCATGAATTATTTGTACAAGCTTCTCAGCACCACATCCGGGAAGAACAAAGAGACAGATAAACATTTTCTTTCCCTGGTGCTAAAAGTTTTGAGAAGCAGAAACAAGTGAGGTTTTGGTAGCATCAGCCTAGGGGGAATTTGTTGGATCAAGTAAGGCTGGTGCAACCAAAACAAACACTTAGACTATTTTGGTGCAACTGATGAAGAACTTTCAAAGGAAAATGAAGAACTTATGAAGGCAACGGCTGAACTTCCAAAGCTTAAGCCTGAAGGAGCTTCCGAAGAGAAACTCCAACTTCCGAAGACAAAGTCTTCGTTATTCTGAAGATCAACACTTAGAAGAAATCAAGACAATGACTTTCGAAGTATGAAGACTTGAAGAATGTCTCAAGCCTCAGAAGAAGTAGCCTCTTCCAAAGTATACGTGGCTTCGGAAGAACTTGTTCTTCCGAAGCCAGTTAACCTTCGGAAGAACCTACTAAGAACCAGTGGACATAAGTATGGTCCTTTTGACACTCCGCTACAAATCTCTGAGATACTGAATGGTGCTTTCCGACGCCCATGTAGTTGACCGTACTTTATTCCACTGTTCACCCCTTATCAGTTAACAGTTACCAACTTTAGTTGGTGACAAAAGGTAAGTCATGGACATGTCATGACTACCATATCTTAGATAATAATTTATCTAAGATACCTTATCTTTAGCGATGTAGTATTTGCTTTAGTTATAGGTTTCCAGCTGGTATCAAAGTATATCCGGCTGTAGGTGATAGTATATATAGTTTCTCATTGTAACTCATGTAATATGCTTGTAAGTCTTATAATACTTTGAGTTGAGAAGTAATATATACAAGTTCCTTGAACATTATCTTTCTGTGTTCTAAGTTACTTAGTATATTATTATCAACTCTTACAAGGGATTTTGCAACATCAAACCGATCCTGCACACTCTTCCGAAAGGAAAATACTTCTGGAAGACAAGTCAAAGAAAACTCAAAATAACAAAAGAATTCCTTTGAAATCTTTCGAGAAGAAGACTGCTCGGAAGAAAAGGTGGTGAAAGCTTCTTCCGAGAAGAAAGAAGCCTCGGAAGAAAGCCATGTTGCTCAAACTTCATCAAGTTCATCTACATTGATCAACTAAAGGATGAAATAGAAGATCAGAGAAGATGTTGCAGCCCGAACATCTTCTTCACACACCACAATTGAATCCCCCATGCATACATTTTGGTTCAATAATGTCATCCACATTTGAAAAGCCCAATACCGACAAGGCTTGGGTTTGCAATAGTAACTAACTTTTTCACCTTATGTGCAGGGACATCCACATGATAAAAATGGAAATAAATTGGATAGTAGACAGTGGATGCTCCAGGTACATGACAGGGAACAGATCTCTTCTTCAACAATTTTAACATATTAATGGAGGACCTATTCTATTTGGAGGTGAAACCAGAGGATACATTTCTGGTAGAGGTAGTGTATCCAATGGTAACTTAAAAGTTGACAAATTAAACTTTGTCAAAACAACTTGAACACAATCTTTTAAGTGTTTCTTAATAATGTGCTCAAAAGCACTAAATACTTTTCACATATCATGAGTGCATTATCCTCAAACCTGGGATAACAATTCCTCAGGAATTGCTGCTTCTTAGATCTCCCAGGAAAAGGGATGTGTACAAGCTTGATATGAACAATGCTTCCCCACTGGGTGAAGTATCACGCTTTCTTTCCAAAGCTAATGGTGATAAGTCAACTCTCTTGCATAAAATAATGTGTCATGTTAATTTTAAAACCAGTAATATATTGGTTAAAAATAACTTGATACATGGTGTGACTAAAAAGGAATTTTTCTGCAAAGATAACTGTGTTACATGTCTGAAAGGAAAACAACACATGGTCTCTCATAAATCCAAAGAAGTTACTCTATCACCACCCCATTACACTTATTAAACAATGATCTATTTGGTCCTATAAGTATAATAACATACTTCCTTGTGATTGTTGATGATTTCACTAGATTTTCATCGATATTCTTTTAAGAACTAAAGATGAAACTGCTAAAACTTTAAAATCTTCTATTCTTAAAATAGATAATTTAATTGATCACAAGGTTAAAATTATTAGAAGTGATCAAGGGACTGAGTTTAAGAATCAAGTTCTTGACTCATTCTGTAACTCAAAAAGGATTACCCTGACAACATAGTGCTCCTAGAACTCCTAAATAAAACGGTGTTACCGAGAGGAGAAATATGACACTTATTGAGGCTGCTAGGACTATGTTAGCTGATTCAAAGTTGCCTCTAACATTCTAGGCAGATCCACTCAGCACTACATGCTATGTGTTGAACACAGTCCTTATAGTTAAGCCCCATGGAAAAGCCCCTTATGAGCTATGGAACAAGAGACCACCGTTCATTGGTTTTCTTAGGTCCTTTGGCAGCAGGTGTACCATACTTAACACAAAGGATAATTTGTTGGATATTCATCCAACTCTATTGATTATAAAGTTTACAACATTAAAAATCAACAATTTGAAGAATCTTCCAACATTGTTGTTAATGAGCACACTCCTTGTGATCAATGATGATCAAATGATGATCAACTGTTTGAGTTACCCAGACCTCTTCAAAGATCTCCAAGAATTGGTGAAAATCAAGCTCCTACAAGTAGAAGACCTGAAAGCATGATTATTTCAGGAATAAGTGGAGCTTCAACTAGTTTTCAACAAAGTGAGCCTCAATACTCATCAAATGACAACTCAAACACTATAAAACACCAAGCCGATGGATGCAGCAATAAGAGGGAACATGCAACTAATAATGCAGATCCACAACTAAATGCTACTGATTATGTTTCTCCTTCATTCAATCGGTCCTCATTGAATGAATGTGAGACATCAACTGGTCGAAGTGTTCAAAATCTTGAGCAAAAGTTCTCCAACCCAGATATCTCCATGCATTTGGATGTTATCCCTAGGCTCAGGATTCACAACATTCACCCAGTTGAAAACATCATTAGAGATGTTTCTAAAGTTGTGAGAACAAGAGGACAAACTCATAATAGGAATATCTAGTTGTACTCATGCTTCCTTTCATAGATAGAACCAAGGAAGGTAGAAGAAGCCTTGAAGGATAGTAGTTGGGTTGAATCAATGCAAGAGGAGTTGCTTCAATTCAAAAGTGTAAGGATTCCTATAAGTTGATGCAGCCAAAACATCCAAAGTCTCTCTGCATGCATGCACTGAAGAACAAAAGTAAAAATGCTTCGGAAGTTTTACACCATGCACTAGAAATATTCTAAGTGTAAAATCTTCCGAAGCCAAGACCAACATCTTCTGAAGCCAAAAGTGAAGTCTTCCAAAGCCAAAGAGTGAAGACAGATTTCTTCCGAAGACTTTTGAATATATGCCTTTATCTGATGTACTTTACCATAAAGCTGGACCACCTTTCCGCTGAAACTCTGTAAAGTCACCAACTTACATGAGTTGGTGAAAAGGTCCATGCTTTTGGTAACTGTACATTGAGGTCTTGAGTATGTGCTTTCTACTTTATGTACTTTTATCTTTTTTGTAATATATTAGGATGTGAGCTATGGCATGTCATAGTCACTAGTCAAAAGGCAAATCTGCCTTTTGAATCTACATTTGATTATGTAGTTGTCTAGCCATATGTATCCAACTGGCTTTCAAAGTATGGCCAGCTGTAGGATGTAGTATATGTATCTCAAGTACTTGTAAGTTTCCTTTATGCTTTTTAAAATTTGTAATAGAACTTAAGAAGCAATATACAGCATTCTTGAAAACCAATTGCTTGTGTTGTTTTCTACCTTGTTCTCTCTCATTCTTACTTGTGTTCTTAGCTTCTTTCACTAAAGTTAATCAGTTCCATATTTGATCTGTTAAGTGTTCTAAGTAACTCTCCTCATTGTGTTGTTGTGTTGTGAGTGTATACCTTTCAACGGTTCTGCATTTGGTATCAGAGCTTTTCAGGCTCTTGATATAAGATCTCACCATCTTAAGATCCCTCACACACACAAAATACTTAACAACTCAAATGACAGCTATTACCAAAGCTGATATGGAAACTGGAACTATGACAAAGTTTCCACTGATCACTCCTGAAGACTTTGATACTTGGTGTCAAAGAATGGAAGGCTTCATCTAGTCTCAAGACTCCAGGATGTGGGACTCTGTTGTTGAAGGACCTTACATACCAAGCACCATTTCTGCTACTAGTGGTGGTATGATTCCAAAGGCTGTGGCTGATTACTCAGAAGAAGACAGGAAGAGAATAGAGATTGATTAGAAAGCCATGACAGCCCTTCAAATTGCTCTTCTAAACTCCATATACCGAGGCTTCAAGAAGTGTAAAACTGCCAAACAACTATGGGAAGCACTGAAGCTAATGTATGAGGGGTCTACTAAAGCAAAGGAGAACAAGTAGGATCTCTTGAAGCAGCAGTTTGAAAACTTCACCTTTAAGGTAGGTGAAACCATGACTCAACAATACTTCAGGTATGTTGAGATTATGGATGCTCTAATGGATGTTGGAGTAACTCTTGAGAACAGGGACATTGTAAAGAAGTTTATGTCCTCTCTTCCTAGACAATGGACACATTACTATGTTGTTATCAAGAGAACTGAGAACCTTAAGACTCTTACTCTTACAGAGTTGTATGGTATTCTTAGTGGCTACCAGATGGAGATGAACATACAAAACTCATCTGGTAACTCCAGCAATCAACTGAGTTCAGCACTCCATGTGGTTGAAAGGGAAAGCATTGAGCCACAACATCATCTTCTATGCTACCCTAACAACTCACAAAAGGGTCCTTTCATCACCTTCCTAGAGACTCCAAGGGAAAGCTACACTCAAGGAAGTCCCTTCCAAGAGACAAGTTCTTCTCATGCTTTTGTCTCTGCTGATGAAACCACAGGCAACTTTCTCTTCACCCTTGAAGATTTGGATTGTATACATCTAGATGATCTGGAGTACATGGAGATAGTCCAGCAGATGGCTCTTCTCACTCATAGATCCAAGAAGTTCTACAAGAGGACAGGGAAAAAGTTTCCAAGCAATGCAGCCAGTGAAAGTTTGGGCTGGATAAAAGTAAAGTGTTACAACTGTAACCAGATGTGACACTTTGCAAGGGAGTGTAAGGCACCAAGGACAAATGGTGTCCAAGCACAAACCAGACCAAACTACACTGTGAAAGCCCCCCAAAATGAGAAGCCAAAGCAGCAAGCTACAGTTGCTGTTGAAAAAGGAGGCTTTGACTGGAGCTTTCAGGTAGAAGATGCATCTCCAAACCAAGCACTCGTGGCAGACCACGATGAAGCCAAGGTATTGGAACATCTTTGTACTCCTGAATGCATTGCTAAAGTCAATAGATACATGTCCTATAACTTAGAAATGAGATATGATCTTGTGTCCTTAAATATCTTAAAAGCTGATTTTAAAAGTGGTAAAAATTATTATAAACTAAAGATAGAGGACTTAGAGAAAACCATTTCAACTCTTAAACATGAGCATACAAACTACAGAACTCATATCAAAGACCTCATTACTAAGCTAACTGAATGCCAGGCTAAGCTTGTGATCAGCAAAGCCAAGGCAGAAAAATGTGTTCTTGAAGAAGAGACCTTCAAGAACATAATATCCTCATCCTTGCATGCAAAAGTTTGTTATCAAAATAAGCAGGGACTTGGATCTTGTGAGATAGCTCCTCCACACACAATCTTGTCTGTAAGATCTCCTAGGTGTGGAACTTGTGAAGATGAGCTTCCCCTCATAGATTCTGTGACTGAAGAGGAAAGAGGAGATGGTGGAGAATGGCTCTAAAAGAAGTAAAGAAGAGCATTTTAAAAAGGGTCACTATCCCTCTAGGGAAAGCAAAGTTGTTTTGATGACCAAGTCAAGGAAAAAGAACCTGATCAGGAAGGGCAAAAGAAAGTCCAAAAAGGCTCAAGAGATCAAGGCCACCTTTAATTCTGCACAGAAACAAGTCTTCATCTCTGCAGTATTTGAAGTGGTGAAGTCTGAAGACACCAACATGAAATCCATCAACGAGAGTTCTTGTTCATGTCCAAATCATCCCATCATCAAGAAGAAGGCTGATCAATTACTGCTGTACACCCTAAACCATCCAGTTCCAAAGGTAGTTCTATCCCCACAAGAACTACCACAACATTTGCAAAAATGAAGATAGAGAAGGAAAGTGATCAAGTTCAGCCTTGTTCACAAAGGAAAACTCTTAGAAAGAAGAAAATGGACTGTGTTATGTGTGGGAGTACCTCTCATCTTGCTAAAGATTGTGTTTACAATCCAAAGAGTACTCTCCACATGACCAAGAAAGAAACTTCTAAGAGTTTGGAAAAGAAGAAGCAAGCTTCGGAAGGAAAATTTGTTTCCTTCAGAAGCTCCAAAATGAAGAAGAAGACAAGTGGAAACTTGCCTTCAGAAGAAATTTTGGTCTCGGAAGAAAGGAATACTTCGGAAGCACTGAAGCCTGCTACAGTGAAAGCAAGATTTTCCGAAGATCCAGCCATCAAAACTTTTGAAGTCATCAAAACTTTCGAAGTACTGAAGGTCAAGTCTAAGCTTCCAAAGGTGGTGTGGAAGTCAAAGAAAGACCAAGTGGCTGGAAGTTCTTCATCAACATCAGCAAATGATCCTTCTAGCATGACTATAGGATCAATTAGTATTGCATTGTCTTCAACTTCTTTTGATGAGCCCATGTCCAATGAAACTTGGGTTTCCAAATATAACTAACCATCTCTTTTGTGCAGGAATAGCTCCAGACAAAAAGAAATATATGGAACATTGACAGTGTATGTTCCAGGCACATGACAGGCAATAAGTCACTACTCCAAAAGTTTGAAAGAATTGATGGAGGACAAGTTGCTTTTGGAGGAGATTCAGGAGGTTACATTACGGGAAGGTGCAAGGTCACAAATGGTAAGCTCAGCATTGAGAAGGTAAACTTTGTCAAGGAGCTTGGGTACAATCTTCTAAGTGTATCCCAATTTTATGATCAGAGTCGTAACATGCTCCTCACTGAGCATGAGTGCATTGTTCTCAGGCCCGGGTTGGTCAATCCTCATGGGCACGTCCTGCTCAGAGCCCCAGGAAAAAGAACATGTACAAGATGGATTTGCAAGAAACATCTCCCTCAGGAGAAGTTTCACGCTTTCTGTCTAAAGCAAATAATGATGAATCTTTCCTCTGGCATAAAAGAATGTGCCATGTAAACTTTAAAAACATAAATAAATTAATTAAGAATGATTTGGTAACTGGAATACCAAAGAAAGAGTTTACAAGTGATGACCAATGTGTTGCATGCCTGAAAGGGAAGCAACACAAGGTATTCACCAGCCAAAGGAAAGAAATTCCATCACTAATCCCCTACACTTATTACATACGGATCTCTTTGGCCCTATCAGTGTAATTAGTCTAGGAAGGACCTCTTATTGTTTTGTGATCACAGATGACTTTACCAGATTCACTTGGGTCTTCTTTCTTAGAACTAAGGATGAGACCCCTGAGATTCTAAAGAATTTCATCTTAAATATTAAGAATCAATGTGATCACAAGATCAAAACCATAAGATGTGATCAAGGAACTGAATTCAAAAATCAAATCCTTGATACATTTTGTGATGAAAAAGGTATTACAAGACAATATAGTGCTCCAGGTCTCCTTAGCAAAATGGTGTTGCTGAGAGGAGAAACAAGACACTAATTGAAGCTGCAAGAACTATGTTGTCTGACTCTAAACTGCCCATCACCTTCTGGGCAGAGGCAATGAACACTGCTTGCTATGTGCAAAACAGAGTTTTAGTGGTTAAGACACGCTGTAAGACTCCTTATGAACTTTGGCACAAGAGAAAACCTTTCATTGGTTTTCTCAGGTCATTTGGATGTCCTTGAACCATCTTGAATACCAAAGATCAAATTGCCAAGTTTGCTAAGAAATCAGAAGATGGACACTTCATTGGATACTCTTCTCAAGCTAAAGCTTATAGAGTATACAATCTCAGAACTAGAGTAGTTGAGGAGTCAGCCAATGTGACTTTCAATGAGCACACTCCCAGTGTGAAAGTTTCTGGTCCGGATTGGCTATTTGATCTTGATTTAGTTACCAACTGTTTTAACAAATCTTGTGAGAATGTTTCAGGGTCCACAGATATACTACCTACAGGTGATCTTGACCCAAGATTTGAGCTAAGAAGACCTTCAAGGTACACATCTTCAGCTCCAGTGGTAATCCTACAAATGAAGCTTCTACCACCACATCTATGACAAATCCTGTTGATACTTCTGGGGTGCCTTCAAATTCCAGCTTAGAGGCACAGAACTCAAAGGAAGGAGCTTCAAAGGTTGGAGAAAATGGTGGTGGTGAAAGTGATCAGGAATTTCTTGA
The DNA here is from genome assembly GCA_025215565.1 of Flaveria ramosissima. Taxonomy (NCBI): domain Eukaryota; kingdom Viridiplantae; phylum Streptophyta; class Magnoliopsida; order Asterales; family Asteraceae; genus Flaveria; species Flaveria ramosissima. Next base: position 43,165,330 of record CM046037.1, on the reverse strand, counting down.
TGCTCATAACCACTCCATTGAAGACAACATCAATGATGCCACACACTCATTGGATCAAGTCAATCTTGATAAGTGTGCTGATGTAGAGGGTGAATCTTCTTTGACAGATCATAATTTCTCAAATTTAGATCTATCTAAGCAACTTGCTATGATCCTCAGCTAAGGATCCACAAGTCTCATCCTACCACAAACATCATTAGAAATGTTGATTCAGGGGTGAGAACAAGAGGACAAAGCCATGATGCAAATGTTTGTCTTCACTCCTGTTTTTGTCCCAGATAGAGCCAAAGAAAATTGATGAGGCTCTAAAGGCAAAAGGTTTGGAACCTATGTCATCTTCCTTAAGGGTAGACTACCATAGGAACCAAATGGGTTTTCAGGAATAAGAAGGATGATAGAAGACTTGTCATCAAGAACAAGGCAAGACTAGTTGTTCAAGGGTATACTCAAAAAGAAGGAATTGACTACACAGATGTCTTTGCTCCTGTAGCAAGACTTGAAGCTGTTAGGATATTCCTAGCTTTTGCTGCATCTAAGAACTTCAAGGTCTACCAACTTGATATCAAGTGTCCTTTTCTTTATGGGGTGATTGATGAAGAGGTGTATGTCAGACAACCACCTTGGTTTGCAGATCTTGATCATCCTGATTATGTATGCAGGCTTGATAAAGCTCTTTATGGGCTGCACCAAGCACCAAGGAAGTGGTTTGAGACTCTATCTCAATATCTCTGTCAGCATGGCTACAAAAGGGGTACTATTGATGGAACTCTCTTCATCAAAGGAACAGGAAATGACATAATGCTAGTTCAAGTATATGTAGATGACATTATCTTTGGGTCAACTAATCCAAAGCTCTGCAAAGACTTTGAGAAGATGATGAATGACAGGTTTGAAATGAGTGCCATGGGGGAACTCAATTTCTTTCTTGGAATTCAAGTGAAGCAAGTTGACAATGCCATCTTTATAAGTCAGTCAAAGTTTGTTGAAGACATACTTAAAAGGTTCAACATGACTGATTGTAAGGTTGCTAAGACACCCATAGCCAGAAATCACTCCCTTGGACATGATCTTGAGGGGGAGTGTGTTGATGAGCATCTCTACAGGGCAATGATTGGGTCTTTTATGTACCTCACAGCTAGCAGGCCAGATATCATGTTTGCTACATGCATTTGTGCGAGATATCAAGCCAACCCTAAGATGTCACACCTGGTCACTGTCAAAAGACTTTTAAGATATCTCAAAGGTGCTCCATCACTTGGCCTTTGGTAGCCAAAGAATTCTGACTTTAATCTGTATGCTTATACAGATAGTGACTATGGTGGCTGCAACATGACTGCAAAGTCTACATCAGGGGGATGTCAATTTCTTGGTGGAAGAATACTCTCTTGGCAATGTAAGAAACAATCCTGTGTGTCTGCATCAATTGCTGAGGCTGAATACATTGCTGCTGCAAGCTGCTGTGCTCAATTGCTTTGGATTCAAAATCTAATGCTGGACTATGGATTCAACTTCAAGGAGACTCCCATCCACATAGAAAACAACAGTGCTATCTCAATCACAGAAAATCCCGTGCAGCACTCAAGGACAAACCATATCAATATCAGGTATCATTTTATTAGAGATAACTTTGAAAAGGGATTAATCAAACCAGTCAAAGTTAACACAAATGAACAATATGTTGATCTATTCACCAAAGCTTTTGATGAGCAGAGAATTAAATATCTTGTATCAGCTATTGGGATGATTAACTTTGAGTAGCTTTTTTCTTAAAACTTAATCATATTATTTCTAAAACCCGTGTGTCCAAAGTTGTCTATTTTATCACCTTCATAAGTCATTGTTTTCTTTGGAAGAAAAATATTTTCAAAAGACATTTCTTAGATTTTTAAAAAATTTGACCTCTTTTCTTTTCGGAAGATTTAAAATTACCTTTGGAAGAAATTTATGTCTTAGTAAACAAATAACTACTTCAGTAATTTTACCTTCGGAAGAAATCTCTAAAATATCTTGCGAAACTTAAAATCAACTTAAGTACTCTTATGTTTTCAAAGAACAAGTTTCTTTCAAAAGCAATTTACCTTCCAAAGTTTTTTATTCTCTTTAGAATAAAAATATCTGAGTGTTAATTCTCTTCCGAAGCAAAATTCTCAAAAACCTTCGAAATATCTTTCGAAGCCAATTTTCCTTCGTAAGCTTTTTTCCTTCAGAACTTCCGGAGCAAATAACCTTCGGAAGATTTCTCGACTTCCAAGGAAACTACTTTTTGGCAAAAGTAAATTGTTTTTCAGAGGTGGGACCAACATCCGGATTTCAAAGTTCCCCCCTCTTTCACTATCTTCTTCAATTACACTATTCCTTAATCCTAAATTCTCTCAAACCCCCTTTGTTCTTCATCTTCCTTCACCCTTAAGGTTCTCAAACTGGCTAACCTAAATCGCAGAAACAACCCAGATTTCTCCATACAACTTCACAGGCAACACAACCAGGTTGCTCTGTTATGCTATGAGAAAGATAAACGTTTCTCAGAGATTTGCCGTTTCTTAGCTCTATCCAACTACTTCACCTCCCTAACCATTGATCCTACTCTCTATGAGGATCATCACCTTGAATTCCGGAAGACCTGCCAAGAGGTCATTATGGATGGGGAGAAGGCATTGTCTGCCACAGTGCACGGGAGGACACTCTTCATCACTCCGGCTATCATCAACACTCACTTGCAGCTGGATGATGAAGAAGGTGAGTTGTTATTCCCAAAGGAAGCTGTAAATCATTCCTTTGAGTAGATGGGCTATGAGGAAAATTTCTCTGTAAAGACCTTCAGGAAAGGGAAGGTCTCATCTTAGTGAAAATACCTGCTTCATGTGGTTATCCACAGCTTGTCAAACAAGCATGGAGGTGGGACCAGATTCCTGAGGATCTCTCCTTCATAGTGCATGGAATGGTTAAAGGGGTCAAGTTCAGGTACTCTTAGTTTGTTTATACAAATTTGCTTGCTAACTTGGACTTCTTAGACTATTATATGTAACCTAGATATGTTCAACACATTCTCAATTGTGAACTGGGCTCACAGTTGAGGGAAACAGATAATATTCTTAAATTGGGACAAATGAAGACCGACATCTTTAAAATTATGAAGAAACCAATTGTAGGCTTCTAATGGTAGAAACAGCCATTGTCCCAAAAATGTTAGAGCTCATTGCTCAAGATGACAACCTAGCAACACAAGCTAGTGTTAAACCCACACCTTCTACCTCCCAACCACCAAAAAGACCACAAATCACCATCACCAACCAAAGAAAATCCAAACAAACCCCTGCTCAAGCTATTGAGCTTGTGCAGGCCCCCATACACTCACCCATACAGGAGGAAGTGGACTCTAGAGCTCCCACTTCCCCTGAGGAGAAAACCACTCCCATCTATTCAAGAATCAGTGTTGAGGTTCCTCATGCTCACCCTGATGAGCTCACAAGCCCAACTGCCTTAAGCCTTCACTCTGAGTCTCAACACTCAAGTGAACAACCTTCTTGGGATAATTACCATCCCCATCCTTTAGACTTAAATCAACCTATTCCCAACCTCTCATTCTATACTGATTAAGATTTAGGTTTCATTGAGTACCATGAGTCTCTCTACTCTTCCCCTACTCAAAGAGAGATGAGTACTCCTGAGTCTCCTTTGTCTAGCCCACACCAGTCACCTATCACTGAGGTGGATCTCCCTGACCCTATTCAGGAGGTCCATATGGAAGAGGCTCTCACTTCTGCAAGTGATTACATCATTAAGAGCTCAACTATGGCAACTCAACCCACTGACACCTCAACTGAGGCTGTCAATGTACAGAGGAAACTCAGCAGCCAAGAACCTGAAGCTGGTGGTGAGAGAGAGGACTTTGGTCCAATCATCTCATCCCGCAATGATTCTTCTAATGAAGACGAGGGGAATCTGAGACTAAAGGTGCAAATATTGTCAAAACATGCTCCTATTTATTCTCTAAGGTTAGTCACCTTTAATCTCAGGTGACCACCCTGCATAATAGGGTCAATGATCTGCAACTTGAGATATCTTATCTCACGGAAAAACTAGCTGGGAGATCTTTAAAGAGAGCTCAACTAGGAACACAAGAACCGGTGAATGTGATTGACCTAACTTCTAGCTCACATATGCAAGAGGGTGATGCTACCAAAAAGGGGGAGAAAGTCATTACAGTCACAAAACCTGGGAGTTCTTCAGGGAGTATGGACATTGAGGACTCACCATCCTCACTTGCGATTATGCGTACTCAGCAACTTTCTCAAGTTGACATTGATGTGGACATTATAGACTCTATTATTAGAAGTCTCTTTGAGGAATGCATTCCAAGGGCTATATCATCCCCACCTCAAGGAACATCAAAGTAAAATTTTGGTTAGAGGTATGATGCTGATAGAAGAGCCCTCATTCTTTAAAGAGTTCAAGGGCAGCAAGAGGTGTTCGATTTCCAGACCTTGAGCTAATATGAAGGTCTTGACCTGATCAACATGCCACTTGTCAACCCAAGTCAGTCAAGACAAGCGAACAGGTTAGCACTCAGGATTTAAGACAGAATTACTGAAGAGTTCAGTCTTAGAAGGAGACAAAGGCAATCAGGTAATGTCATTGGTCAACTGGATGTTGAGGCAGACCCTGAGACTAGCTTCAAAGGGAAAACCTTGACTGAAGGCCCAGTGATAGAGCCTGAGAGCCCTGTCACACCAAAAACTACTTCTGAAATTCATTCCCTCAGTGAAACACCTACTGGTGAAGGTGTCTCACAACCTCTCTCTGGCCAGAGCTTGGATGCTACACCAAGCAATGAAGGCCAAAGCTCTCTCCACCCTGTGTCACAAAGATCTGTGGGTGACAAATGAAAAAGGATTCTAACTCCTGAAGAGATTAATGAGGAGGAGAGAGAGAGGAAGAAGAAGCTAAGGGGAGAAAGTTACTCTGGGTCTTTAGGCTTTATGCATGCTGCAATCAGGGCTGCCCCCAGACCAAACACTCAAAATGATGAGTTGTGGGTAGTCAGGATTACTTACCTGCAGACCTGGAACTATGACATAGATGAGATTATATCTCTCCCCTTAGAGGAACTAAATGAACTAGCTGACATGGAAGTGTCAAGAGAGATGAAGGAAGCAGAGGATGCAAGGCTACTTCTCCGATTCAAAGAGGAGAAGAGACAAAAAATGTTATACAAGCATGTTCCCACTCTCTCCCCAGTTCAAGAAAGCCATGTGCAAGAGGATGTGGTAGCTACACAAGAACATCATGTAGACAAGAAACAAATAGGCAAAACATGATCAACTATCTGAGTGCCACAGGTCTCTACCAGGCAAATGCACTTCTTCCCTTGTCCTTTGAGTACATTGAGTTTGAGTATCTCAAACAGCTTGAACTTCAAGTGCTCAAAGAAAAAAAGGCAACAAAGAGAAAGATGATGGAAGATGCAGCAAAGTCGAGAGTCATCATCCAAAAGAGTAGGAAGAAGTCTGCTGATAGACAAAGAATGATGAGCTTCTTGAAGCTGTATGGATTTTACGGAAGGAGACTTGGCCCTATGTCTCTATCCATAATGGATGAGCATATCAGGTTAATCAAGCAGAAGATCAAGAGTGGAGAGCTCTGATTGACTTACACTCTCCTCCAAGTCAAGCTCCACCTGAAGTGGAGGTTTAGGTTGAACAATTTGAGACAACACAAACTGAACCTCCTGCTGAGCCTCAGCAAGCTTCTCTTCTGATCAACAGCAGGGTCAAACTCCCTCTCCTTCTGAACCTTTGAGGGAGGAACACCCAACTAAGCAAGACAAGACTGATCAACAAGGTGCTACAGACCAGTCTTCTCAGTTAAAGTCTTCTAAGAGGAAGAAGAGGCCTGAATCATCTACCTCTACACCTCAGGCTGAGTCAGATCAACCTGAGGAAGTTCATGAAGAGGCAACCCAATCAACTCCAATTCAAGTGGCTCCTCTTGCAGCTGAGAGACCCATCTTAACCTGGACCTTCACAACTAATCCAGAGAGATGGCATGTGACTATAAATCAAGGTGTTGAAAATGTCTACACATGGCAAGACTTATTCTACCAACCTTTGCATGATCTCTTTGAAATGAGAAGATATTATGAGAGTCTGAGTGATCCTGACCATCTAATGAAGAAGGGCATGGTCATCATCATTATGAGGACTGTCAACAGATGAAGATCTTCAAATGTTTTGGTAGCATTAGCCTTGGGGGAGTTTGTAACGATTCCTATAAGTCTGATGCAGCCACAACATCCAAAGTCTCTCTGCATGCACGCACTGAAGAACAGAAGTAGAAATGCTTCGAAAGTTTTACACCATGCACTAGAAATATTCTAAGTGTAAAATCTTCCGAAGCCAAGACAAACATCTTCCGAAGCCAAATGTGAAGTCTTACGGAGCTTCAAAGACAAAGTCTTCCGATGCGAAAGAGTGAAGGCAGATTTCTTCTAAAGGCTTTTGAAGATATGCCTTTATCTGATGTACTTTGCATTAAACTGGACCACTTTCCGCTGAAACTCTGTAAAGTCACCAACTTACTTGATTTGGTGAAAAGGTCCATGCTTTTGGTAACTATACATTGAGGTCTTGAGTCTGTGCTTTCTACTTTATGTACTTTTATCCTTTTTCTAATATATTAGGATGTGAGCTATGGCATGTCATAGTCACTAGTTAAAAGGCAAATCTGCTTTTCGACTCTACATTTGATTTTGTAGTTGTCTAGTCATATGTATCCAGCCGGCTTTTAAAGTATGGCCGACTGTAGGATGTAGTATATGTATCTCAAGTACTTGTAACTTTCCTTTATGCTTTGTAACATTTGTAATAGAACTTGAGTGCAATATACAACATTCTTGAAAACCAATTACTTGTGTTGTTTGCTATCTTGTTCTGTCTCATTCTTACTTGTGTTCTTAGCATCTTTAACTAAAGTTAACCAGTTCCCTATTTCGTCTGTTAAGTGTTCTAAGTAACTCTCCTCATTGTGTTGTTGTGTTGTAAGTGCATACCCTTCAACAGTCCTGCAAAAAGGCAAAAGGTTTGGAACTTATGTTCACTACCATCTGATCAAGTACCAATTGGCATAAAGTGGGTATACTGAAACAAAAAGGATGATAGAGGCTTGATCATCAAGAACAAGGCAAGACTAGTAGTTCAAGGGTTCATACAAGAGGAAGGAATTGATTATACTGATGTCTTTGCACTGTTGCAAGACTTGAGGTAGTGAGGATCTTTCTTGCTTATGCAGCATCCAAGAATTTTACTGTTTACTAGCTTGATGTCAAATGTGCTTTGCCATATACGGATATAAACAGAGAAGTGTACGTGTGCTAACCTCCAGGATTTGAAGACCCACAACATCCCAACTACGCGTGCAAATTAGATAAAGCTCTCTTTAGGCTGTACCAAGCACCTAGGCTGTGGTATGAGACCTTGTCTCAGTTTTTCCTTAAGAATGGTTACACTAGAGGTACCATTGATAAGACATTATTTATAAGGAAGAATAGAAAAGATATTCTGCTAGTACAAGTCTATGTTGATGACATCATATTTGGTTCCTCAAATGACCAAATGTGTATGGCAAAATGGACTTTTTCCTTGGAATTTAGGTAAAGCAGATGATAGATGGGTTCTTCATCAATCAATCTAAATATGTCAATGACATTTTAGAAAGATTTGAAATGATGGATTGCAAGCCAGCAAAGACACGCATACCCGGAAATCACAATCTTTGTCCTGATTCTAAGGGGGAGGATAGTGATCAACATCAGTATACGACAAATATTGGATCTCTGATGTATCTCACAACAAGTAGACCTGATATTATGTTTGCAACCTGCATCTGTGCAAGATATCAGGCTATCACAAAGGTGTCTCACCTAGTTCCTGTCAAGAGAATCCTTAGATACCTCAAAGGAGCTCCCAAGCTGGGTCTCTGGTTGTTGGGTTTGTTGGACCATTATCAAAGTGTTGTTTAACGATTTAAACATAAAAACGCAGCGGAATCAAACCATAATATAATCTTTTGTGAACAGAAAAGTAAGGCTTATTACTTAGCAACAACAAACCGAAGAACATAGGATCAAATATATGTGAATGGACTAGCTATCAAGAAGAAATAACAACCAAACATCACCCATAATGCTACCTTTGTAGAGCTGCTGAACCCTTTAACTAGACATTTTTATCTAAGTTATGTAATTAACCCTTTAATTATATAACTCATACACACTTTTTTTACTTGATGTTATTTAACCAATTTAAATAATATTACAAATAATACCCATGAACAAAATATCCTTATAAGTTGTTCCATCTCATATACAATCTATTTAGAAAACCCATTTTCCAAATTGATGTAATTATTTAATTGCATGATCATATCATCAGTTAAATATTAGTTGGTGTTTGCTAAACCTGTTATTGGGTATGACCCGACTTGGATCATAACGTACTAACCACATCAATGTTCTATGTGTCTTGGGCATGAAGAATCCAACAATCTCCCACTTGCACAAGATTCATAGAAGATTGATGCAAGCAGTAAATACCGCCTAACAACGGTTCACTACCCTTAATACGCATGGCTAAAAGCCATTCAATAACATCACCCCCTTCAAGTATCCAACTTGAAATGATTTGTTACAGATGTCATGTTAAATCCAAGGACACATAATGATCATTCCTTGTTGATTTAACTTAATCAGGCCTTAGCATCTTGCTCTCAATGAATAAGAGGAACAAATTCCATCTTTACTACATACGTTTCTCACAATCACGTCGTGTCACACCTGAACATAGCCTTATGTACTGTCCATTATTTCAGAGCAGTGAAAAACTAGCTCAAGGTATAAAACTTTGGTGAATATCAAAACCCAATATGTATCTCAGGTCGGAGGATACCAAATGATATTCGCCTTACTCAAATTTACTTATGATCAATCAAGAAAATTCCATATAGTAAAACTTTAGACGCGGCTCAGTCCAATATTCGTATCCCATAAATATCTATGAACTTTGGTAGCAACAAATTGCTCTAAATTCATGCCTTATGAATATCCACCAATCCATGTTCATAATAGTCTTACGTTCATATTTGTTCCCACAAACATAACCGACTACGGACATTTAGAATAATAAACATATTCATGGACGTATACATGCTAAAAGAAACATAACTCAGAATATCACAAATATATGAAAGAGTTAAATATTACATTGTTCCAAACTTTTAAATACTAAACAGATCAATTCCAATCACTGGAATATCAAATTCCTAAGGCACAAGTATGACTTTCATGCTTTGCCCTTTCAAGGAGCTTCGTGAGTGGATCCGTGTAACTCCAGGATAATCAAACTTGAATCAAATCATGAAGAATTAGATCAAAATAATGATAATCACAATAAAACCCCTTTGATCTCTATTGATTGCTAATAATATTGTTTACAAGTAAATCCCTCAATCAATTGGTCATGCAACCATTAACCTAATTCTAATTACAATTAGGCTATTTATAGTCTAGTTTAAGTTTCCATATTTACACATAACCCCCTAGACTATATATTTAGACTAAAACATAACTCAAAGAAAGTAAAATATATTTTGTTCACACAAAATATATTTATTACAATAAAACTCCTAGTCATCTAAATCTTCAACGTCGCGTCTTGGTTCCTCGTCTCGAACGTGTCGGGTTTGACTTTTGTTGACATTGACCGTGACGTTGACTTTGGTTGACTTTCACTGTGTTGATAATATGGACTATCTTTTACAGCTCCAACAATACTCCCCCTTAGTCTATCATTATCAACGTCTTCAAACGAAATCAGCATCGAGAAGTCAACAATAGAAAGATCTTCAATTTGAATCTTTCTGAATCTGATGAGAAAGATTTTTCATCTCATAAGCTCCCCCTATTTATATGCTCCCCCTTTTCGAGTACAAGCTTTACAAGGATATTGGAACAGGTTTCCCAAATCTCTAATCTTGAGTGCTTCAGAAGATGTAGGAGGAGGATTCCTAGCTCGGTATCTTCTGCAAACTTGAGGAACAGGCTCTCTGATCAGGTACACTGCTTAACTGATGATCGGCCATCACTTAAAGCAAAAACCTGAAACACATTCACAAACATAATCTCGACATTTCTAATTAAATCATTTCATTTTAACAAAATAAACCCGTGTTTATCTGTGTTTGAAAACAAGCGATCCCGTGTTCATTTGTGCTCAATTTCAATGAAATGCATGAAAAATAATAAAATGTAATCAGCATAATATGGAAGACCTAAATGAATATTGAAATGAAAATTTACTATAATTTTTTATTATATACATATATTATAACATTTTTTATCTATATATATATATATTTTTGTTTTTGTTTTTGTTTTTGTTTTTGTTTTTGTTTTTTATTTGTTTTTTTTAGATTTTTTTTTAAACCGATAACTGAATCGATCATGAGATCATATCCTCAAGATATACTTTAGCACAAAGATGAATTTAATCATCGACAAGCAATGAGATCACACTGATAACTGAATCTAATCACAGTCTTTAAATGATTTTGAAATTCTCAAACAGATCAATAATGATTGCTGATATGTTTGTCCACTTAAACTCATGCCTTATCTTTTTTTCAACAAGCAGCAAATGATTCGTTAAGGTTCGATTAAATGCTTTAGAATGCTAGGACCCCACAATCATTTGGCAAAAACCCTCACCCAACCTCAGGATTTCTTGAATTTTGTTACGATCTTTATAGAGCAAGGCGTGTGCATTAGTGTGCAAGTGATTATCAATAGAATATTGCATTCTGTGATGTATTAGATGATTTGACACTACTTAGACCAAAATGGTGAGAGCTCCAGGTCTATACTCACGTATAACAAAGGAGATGACCATTTAATCATGTGCCGATGAGAGCTCCAGGTCAGTACTATCGTACATCAAAGGAGATCATCACTCCAGGTCAGTACTTCCGTACAGCAGAGGAGATTAGCACAAATACAAGACACATAAATACACCAGACATGACTCAAAGCTATGACATATATGATTTGTATCATGGTGGGTGAAAGATCAATTCTCAATCCAATTTTTGTCGGGACTCAGTTTTTGTGCAGGCCAAAATGATTGCGTAAATCCAGACATCCTTAAGCATGATGTTTTAATTTAAATCATTATGCTGCTGTCTACTTTATTCTTCAGGCTGAGTCTACCAAGCATATCATTAAAGAATCTGTTTGTTTTTCTATTATTTGCAATTAAAAATAAGATGTAAATCAGATAACAGCATCAGTTACTATCATTTCTCATTTTAAAAACGCAAGTCATGCAAAAACAAGCATTGCAAGAAGATATACAATCATTTCTCAATCATCTCAAATCAAGTTCCCAGTTCTCTTCTCATTTGTATTTACATATACTCTCCCCCTAAATTTTTATTTTTGCAAACTTTTCCCTTTTTTTTATTTTTATTTTTTTATTATTTTTTTTTAATTTTTTTAATTTTTTTTATTTTTTTATTTTTTTTAAATTTTTTTAAAAACTGTACAAAAATAAAAATTTATCAAAGAAGGTCTTCCAAACTACACTGATATGATGATAAGAAATGAATGCTCAAGAAATATGCAGTGATTGTGAAGTGAGAACTGTGATTGTGTAAATAAAAATCCAGATTGTGGATATAATACCATGACCTTAACCTGTTTGTTCCGCCTCAAATTTGAATTAGGAACAATCCCTGTCAGTAAACCGGATTACTAACAGTCCTCCTGAATTGTTCCTGCACTCAAAAACAAATTAGTTTGAAAGGGGAACCCAAGCCATCGAAGTCCTGGGTGTTCTTTTTGCAACGGCAGAAGTAACCTGCTTCAACAAACAATTTGCTGAAATATCAGGGAGAACTGTATCCTTCTTTTTAATTTTCCAAATTTGTTTTGGTCCAATTAACTTGGATTTGAATGAATTAAATTTGGAAATTATTTTCTGTTTAAGACCAGAAGGAAAAGAATTTGGTTTTAAACCTTTGGTCATTTTCATCTTTAAATCATGTGAAATCGGCTTCACATGAAAAGGTTTGGATGGAGGGTTTTTCATCCAACCATTCAAAGATGTGTGCTTTTTACCTCTTAATCCGGAGAAGCAACCCGTGTTGCCTTTACCATCTGGAACATTCTTTATAGACTTACAGCTGGAGAAGCAATTCGTTTTGCCTTTACCTTCCATAGCAAGCCTTTGAGGACATTTCTTAACCACATGACCTTCTTTTCCACACTCAAAACAAGCCTTGAATGGCTTTTGATGCTTCACTGAACCGTGTGATGCAGGTAGGGATGAGGATTGCTTTGAGCTTGTAGCAGATTCTTGCTTGTTTTGGTATTTGCTATGCTAAACAGGGAATGAGATCTTCACTGATTGACTGGGTTGCTTTGCAATTGGAGAAGAGATCCGTATTGGTCTTGATTCAGCTTTTGGAAGCTTTTGATACTTGACAATGTCAGGAGATATCTTGATCTGTGAGGAATCAACACGCTCCTCTGTGTTTGATTCATCATCTGAGCTTATCCAGTCTCGTATACACAAATCTGCTTCCAAAGGATCTTGATTGACACCTCCTATTGTGTCGGCTTCGGTTATAGAATTTTGATTGCCTGATGATTCAACAACTGTTCCTTCTTTGACAAACCTGACGGGAACAAACGAAGGAATGTTACCTGATTTGAATTTGTTGAAGAAGGTTGGAGAAGCAACTGATATTGATGATGAAGCATCAGAAGTGGAATCGTCATTAATCTTCTTATCAGACCCCTGCCTGAGGAATCCCAAACCAACAGGTGAATCCTGCATATCTCTAACCTCTTTAAGATTAACACTGCTTAAACCTGCATTTAAACGATTAGTTTCTGTAGCTTCAATCAAATCATTTGTTGAATGAGGTCTGGGGATTGGTGAATAACATAAAGTAGAAGGAGGTGGAACTGAATTAAATACAGTTTCACCATCAGATTTATATCCAATCCCATGTTTTACCCGCACCCCTTGTTGTTTAGCAATAAGCTCATCCTTTTTCATGTGTGAAAGGGTCTATTTATCAAGCTTTGTTTGAAGCTGAGTTGTTTCAAATTGAGCTAAAACAGCCCTTTCTTTCAAAATATTAATTTCAACGTTACGCTCCAAAATGGTTCTTCTTAAAATATCATTTTCAGCCAATGCTTCATTAAGTTTTCTTGAAAAAGCAATTTTATTTTTCTTTAATTCATGATTGATTGTTTTTAATTCCTTTTCATTTTCCAGTAACAATATGTTGGCCTTATAAATCCCAAATAATCTGATTTTGCAAGATGAAGAACACATATCCTGAACAATCTCATAAGAAAGACCCATGATAGTTCGTTCTGCAGCTAAGCTCTTTTCACAGTTGCAAACCCTTGTGATTTCTTGTGGTTCCTCTTCTTTGACCTTCAGCATCTGGTTAGCCTCAGATTCTTTCTTTCTTTTATCAGCTTTCCAAACCTTATCATCATTAGTTCTCACAGACTCTGGTTTAGTGTTATTATCGACTCTCAGAGCTTCATAGTTCTCTTCAACAGTTTCTCTGAATTCAAAATTCACATTCGAATCAGTTCTCATTAACTTCAACTTCTCAATCATCTCTTATTTGTAATCAAGTATGCTTGTTACAGAAGAAACAAGATCAGTATTAAGCGCGTGGGTTTGATGTGGGAACACGGCTTGCTGAAATTCGTTTCTTTGGATATCCAGCTCGAGAGATTTTAGTCTGTTGATCATATCCATAAGTTTTGTATCGACATAACCTCTTTCTTGCTTTAGCATTTTAACTTGATGATTCCATGCAGACGGAAGAGAGTCAAGAAGCTTTTGAATTTGTTCATGATTACTGAGATCTGGAACATGCTTCTTTGGATTATTTGCCACTTTTAAAAATCGATCAATTAAATCTGACAATTTTTCTTTCTTTGTACCTGCAAAAGAGTCAAACCGACTTTGTGCCGTTGTGAGATTATCTGAATTAAAATCTTCTGAAGATGACATTGTATTAAAAATTTTAAACAATTAAACGCCCAAAAAATATTTTTCCCAAATTTTCTGAATAATTCTCCCGTGGGAAAAATATATTCGTTTTAAATGTCACGCTAGACAATCTTAGCAACTGGGGTCAAGCTGCCAGGTCAGCTTGTTTTTTTTTATTAATCTTGCAAAATCGGTGAAAATTTCTTTATCGCGTTGTTTTTTTTTTAAAAATGAATTCTTTCTTTGATTATTAATGAGCCCAACTTTGTTATTTTATATGTTTAATGAGCCCACACAACAATTTGTTTTAAAAAAATATATCTAACCCAATTATAAACTTGTAATTAGCCCAACTATTAAACTCATACAAATTATTAGCCCAATTTTACTAAATTGTTAGCCCAATTTCTTTGAAAGATCCATCCCAATAACAACTTCCAATCTTACACAACCCAATTTAATGAGAAAAGCCCATTAACATAACAACCATACACAAACCCTAACCCTAACCCTAAAACTCCACACAAAATAACAATTCTCCATACACAACTAAAACACTTCAAAAGAAGTATAGAGAGAGAGATAGAGAGGTGGAGCTGAAGGTGCCGGAGACGTTGACGTTGTGTACGCCGTCGATCGCCGGAGCTCCGGCGAAGATCTCCGGTTCCGATGAGCATAGATCGGCGTCACCGGATAGATCTGATCTGAAAACCACAGGTGCTGTTGTTGACTCTCGGTTGAGCTCCGGAGCCTCGCCGGAGCGGTCGGAACGGCCGGATCTGGATCGGAAGGTGCCGTCGGCGACGGCGGAGGCGGCGGAGAACGGCTCGAGCAAGGTGAAGAGACGAGAGATTAATCGGTGCTCAGGCTGCCGGAGAAAGGTCGGATTGATGGGATTCAGATGCAGATGTGGTGAGATGTTTTGCTCCGATCATCGGTACTCCGATCGGCATGATTGTAGCTATGATTACAAGGCTGCCGGAAGAGAAGCGATTGCTCGTGAGAATCTGGTGGTTCGAGCGGCGAAGATCCTTAAGGTATGAATAACGTAACATAAATGATTCAAAACGACGTCGCTTTTACAATCAATCAACCATCGTGTTCGCATCTCCGGTGGTTAAAGTTGAAGGTAGACGGTGGTTGAACGGAGGAGCTGGTGGTTGCTGCCGTTAGAGGTTGCTTACGTCACGTGTTTTATGCTTACGTTTGGTTTGTTTTCCGGTTAAATTTCGCTGCTTTGTTTTTATTAATTTCGCTGAAAATTTTGTAGTTTCGCCGGATTTTGGAGTTTCGCCGGAAAAAGAACAATTTCGCCGGAATCTGGTAGTTTCGCCGGAATAGTTTCGCCGGAATTTCGCCGGAGTTTCGCACGAAACTGTAATTTCGCCGGAAACTTTGAACTTTCGTTCAGAATGGTGCTAAATTCGCTGGATGAAGATGTTGAAGCTCCAAGAACACCAAGAACACACACACTAGTGTGTGTGAGAGAAACGTCTTCAGATCTGAATTTTTCTTTCAATTTATTGTATAAAATATGTTGTAGATTAGGAATTTCAGTTGTATATCTTCAAATTTGTAGTAAATTATTGTAGATCTGCTGAATTGATTGTGATTGGAATGAGATTAGAATTTTCAGATCTACTTTCTCTCTCTAGAAATTCAGTTTCTCTCTCTAAAAATTGATGAACATCTTCAAAATCAGCAACAATTCTTCAATGCATTTGATCCAATATGGCTCTGATACCAAATTGTAACTCAAGGATAATCAAACTTGAATCAAATCATGAAGAATTAGATCAAAATAATGATAATCACAATAAAACCCCTTTGATCTCTATTGATTGCTAATAATATTGTTTACAAGTAAATCCCTCAATCAATTGGTCATGCAACCATTAACCTAATTCTAATTACAATTAGGCTATTTATAGTCTAGTTTAAGTTTCCATATTTACACATAACCCCCTAGACTATATATTTAGACTAAAACATGACTCAAAGAAAGTAAAATATATTTTGTTCACACAAAATATATTTATTACAATAAAAGTCCTAGTCATCTAAATCTTCAACGTCGCGTCTCAGTTCCTCGTCTCGAACGTGTCGGGTTTGACTTTTGTTGACATTGACCGTGACGTTGACTTTGGTTGACTTTCACTGTGTTGATAATATAGACTATCTTTTACAGCTCCAACAATCCGCAATGTTTTGATCGGTGTGAACTTTACGAATACATATTTTTCCCTTTTCAACTTCATCCCTTATGTAGATGAATCTGTGCTTAATGTGTAAAGTCTTTTGATGTGCACGGGGTTCCTTGATTTGTGCAATCGCACCCTCGTTATCACAAAAGATTTCTAGGGGGTCTTGAATGGTAGAGACCACCCCTAGATCGGTGATAAATTTTTTTTATCCATGCAGCTTCCTGAGCTGCTAAAAAGGTGGATATGTATTTGGATTCTGTAGTGGACAATGCTACCACGTCTTGTTTAAACTCTTCCAGGACACTGCTCCTCCATTAATAATGAAGACATACCCCAATTGTGATCGAGAATCATCTAGATCAGTTTGGAATCTCGCATCCGTGTAACCTTTTACAACGAGTTCCTCTTCACCAGACTCGTATATTAGAAACATATCCTTAGTCCTCCTAAGGTATTTCAACATACTTTTAACAGCCATCCAATGGCTATTACTTGAATTCTGCTGATATCTGCTTGTCATGCTTAACGCGCATGACACGTCCGGTCTAGTGCATATCATCGCATACATGATGGATCCTATAGCAGGCACATATGGGATGTCCTTCATTCAATCTTGCTCATCCATTGAGCTTGGACATTGAGATGTACTCAATATTGTCCCTCTTTGAATAGGTACCATACCTTTCTTAGAGTTTTCCATCTTGAACCTTTTCAAGACTTTATCAATATATGCACTTTGGTTTAGACCTATCAACCGCCGATCTGTCCCTATAGATCTTTATTCCCAAAATATAGGCGGCTTCACCTAGATCTTTTATGGAAAAACAAATTTCAAGCCAGGTTTTAACACCTTCCATGGTTGGAATATCATTTCCAAAAAGTAGTATGTCATCAACATACAATACTAGGAATGTAATTATGCTCCCATTAGCCTTCTTATATACACAAGCCTCGTCAGTGTTCTTGATGAAACCAAATTTCTTGATCTCTTCATCAAAACGTTGATTCCAACTCCTCGATGCTTGTTTCAATCCATAGATTGATCTCTTTAACTTGCATAATTTATTAGGATGTTGTGGATCGACAAAACCATCAGGCTGAACCATATGGACAGTCTTTTCGAGATGTCCATTAAGAAAAGCGGTTTTGACATCAATTTTCCAAATCTCATAGTCATAATATGCAGCTATAGCAAATAATATCCTAATTGACTTTAGCATTGCCACAGGCGAGAAGGTTTCATCATAATCAACCCCTTGAGTTTGAGTGAAACCTTTTGCTACAAGTCTTGCTTTGTAAGTATCCAAGTTTCCATGCATATTTGTTTTCTTCTTGAAAACCCACTTGCATCCAACCGGTTTGGAGTTAAGTGGTGGGTCAACCCATTCTCAAACTTGGTTGTCATACATGGATTGCATCTATACGTTCATGGCTTCCAACCATTGGTCACAATCCGAATTTGACATTGCATCATGGTATGTAGTTGGCTCATCGGAGTCAACCACATAGCATCCATTCATGAAAAATCGATATCTTTCAGGTGGAATGCTAACTCTACCAGATCTGCGAACGTTTTGTGTGTATTGATCAACCTCTTGATCATATAAACAACTTCCTGTTGATTGCTAGTGTCAGCCAAACGTATATGGGCTTGTGGATCTTGATCCTTATCAAATTCCACAGTTCTATACGTTATTCCTTCCATAAGGAACTTAGCTTCCAAGAACTCAACCTTTCGAGCAATAAATAGTTTTTGCTATGTTGGATCAAAGAAGTAGTATCCTACACAGTCTTTGGGATATCCAACAAATATACACTTAGTGGATCGACTTTCCAACTTGTTTTGGGTGTTTAGCTTAACATAAGCTTCACAACCCCATACTTTTAAATATGATAGTGATGGAACTCTTCTATGTCATATTTCAAAAGGTGTCGAATCCACTTTCTTGGTCGGGGCTATATTCAAAATACGAGCCGCGGAGAGCAATGCGAAACCCAAAATGATAGAGGTAGTGAGCTTATAGCCATTATAGATCGAACCATATCCAATAGGGTTCTGGTTTCCCCTTTTAGACACACCATTATGTTGTGGCGTTCCGGGTGGAGTAAGTTGTGAGACGATCCCACAACTTCTTAGATGATCTTGAAAAGCCTCACTGAGGTATTCACCTCCTCTATCTGAACGAAGAACTTTGATAGTTTTATTGAGTTGATTTTCTACTTCATTCTTGAAGATTTTGAACATTTCAAAAGCTTCATGTTTATGTGTCATCAAGTACACATAACCATAGTGACTACAATCGTCAGTAAAGGTAATGAAGTATCTTTCACCATTTCTTGTCATTGTCTTAAAAGGACCACATTCATCCGAATGTATGATTCCCAATAAGTCTTTTGCCCTCTTGTTAGTACCACTAAAGGGCGACTTGGTCATCTTACCTTGTAAACAAGATTCACACTTATCAAATGAACCATTTTCATTTGTTTTCAAAAGACCATTCTTTTGAAGTGTTTGAATTCGATTCTTGTTTATGTGACCAAGACGACAATGCCAAAGATAAGAATCACTTAAAATCATTTTAAGTTTCTTGGTGCTTGATTGGTATAATGAGTTATTATAGGATGAATCATCATGAACCAATTCATAGATACCATTAAAAGGCATAGCCTTGAAATAAAATACATCATCCATACAAACATGAATACCATTGTTAACAAACTCTAATTCATAACCATATTGTTTTAAAAGGGAAACAGAAATTATGTTCCTAGTCAAACTAGGAGCATACAAAATGTTCTTAAGAACAACTTCCAAACCATTTGAAAGTTTCAAAATATAGTCTCCTTGGGCTTCGACGTTAACTTTTGCTCCATTGCCCATGTAGAGACTTGTGTCTCCCTTCTTGAAGTGCTTATTTCTTTTGAACCCCTACAACAAATTGCAAATATGAGTTCCACATCCGGTATCCAATACCCATGTGTTTGAAGAAATAACATTTAAACCAATATGAATCATGAAAGTTATACCTGAGGTTTGCCCAGCATCCCTCTTGTTTCTCAACTCTTTGAGATAGGTTGGACAATTCCTTTTCCAATGTCCTATCTCACCACACTCAAAGCATGGATCGTTCGCTTTATCCTTCCCCTTTGCCTTTGATGTACCCCTTTCCTTTGGCAACATTTGCTTTGGGATCGGGGTATGGCCTTTTCTTGTTGCGTCCCTCATTGATCGAGAGAACAGGTAGAACCTTTCTACCCATCTCTACCTCGGCTGTTTTGAGCATTACGTGAAGCTCACCAATGCTCTTGTCCCACCCGTTCATATTGTAATTCATTATGAACATCTCAAATCTTTTAGTTAGGCCATTAAGGATCAAATCCGTGGCTAGCTCCTTTGAGATGGGGCAGGTAAGCCTCTCGAGGCGATCAACGTGGCTTTTCAACTTAACAACATAAGATGATACCGATTGGGTTTCTTCCATGCGACACGCATGAAGCGCTCAAACCGTTTCGAAGCGCTCCACCCTAGCTTGTTGAAGGAACATTTCCTTCAACTGGGTGATCATGTCATATGCCCCATGATGCTCCAAGTCCTTTTGGAGTTCGGGAATCATAGTTCCCAACATGAGGCAGGAAACCTGCATGGAATCTTCAGTATACTGAAGCCAATCGTTATAGGCCTCAACATCCTCGGGGTCGGGTTGGTCAAGAATGGGATCGTCAAGGACATAGGCCTTTTTTTCTTGCTTGAGAACAATTCTCAAGTTTCAAAGCCAGTCCGTAAATTTATTATGGTTAAGACGATCCCTCTCTAAGATGGTTCTCAGTGATAGTGTATGGACGGTCGGGGTGGTAGCATTGTTCTTTGCGGCCATTTGTACAAAATTTACAAAGTTCATATTAGTATTTCAGAAAAAATATTATTTTAATCATTAATACCCTTTTCATGTCTCAAAGACAATTAATAATTAAAATCTAAAATCCAACGTTACATTTAAATGATGGTTAGATGACCTTTATCCCATGATTTAAGTTAACAAGGTAGTCAACACTTGACAATTGCAACCTTTTGCAACTTCTAGCCTTATGGGATCGGTTAAACATCTTATGTTTAATTGGCATGTAAAATCCCATCAACACCATTGTACGCCATGCTTTGGTGACCCTATGCACATGGTTTCCAATTCAAGTCGTACTACTTACACACACGTGTGAGTTTACACATACATGTGGTTAGGTGACCTTTATCTCACAAATATGCTAAGCCCACCTCAAACACACAAGTTCCCTAAAATTGGTTAGGTGACCTTTATCCCACAATTAGTTCTCAAGTGATTAGAGTATCGTGTAAAAGGAAGGTGTTAAACTCGTTTCCAAAGGGATTTAAGTTTTCATTAATTCTAGTTATGAAAACTCTATGTACCTTGTATTTGCATGCTTTCAAATACATGGTACCATATGGTTCTCTTTTTAGTAAAACCCTTTTTATTAGAATCATTAATCCTTTTAATAACCTTTTATTAGTCACATAATCATTAGGAACCATAAATATTCAGCTTGTTTTGTTTGTTAATAAGTTTGTTATGCACATCCAAATATCAAACAACCATCATATACCAAACAACCAAACAAGCATAATCAAACAATCACAAGTGCATAACCATAGCCACTAAGTTGACAACACTTGTTTGCCATCACAAGTGTTGTCATTTGGTATTTTCTAAGGGTTAATCATAACACAAAAGATAGGATCTCCAAAGACCCCCACTTGATGTTGCATCCAAATGCTTTAAGTCCTTCTCTTTGTGCCTTCCCTTTGTGCTTCCATCTTGTGCATCTTCTTTTACAAAATTTATATCCTAATACAAATTTTCTAATAAAAGAAAATACACTTAATCTATTTATTACATCACCATTGAATGAATAAATAAATTACATCTAAATACAAGCACAAATGGATAATATTACAACCTATGATGAATGAAATCTACCAAAACAAACATCCATCCAAAACCAAATCAACACAAGGTCAAAGCTATGTTATGCACCAATATGAAAAAACATACAATAACCAAAATAAATCCCCATTTAACCCTAAATTTTCAGCCAACATAAACCAAGAATTTAGGGTTTTTGTCCATACAAAACATACTCAACCATTTGACATCTTTCTTTCAAGGTTTAATCATAAGCATGTAAGATATAACCTTGAAAGATTGGGGTTTCATCATATCATCACAAAACAGCCCCTATTAGGTTGTTAAAGTCCCATAAAACCAATTTTACAAGGACAAAAGAAGCTAGTCATCCACATTTCCGGCTCTAGATGCCAATGTTGGGTTTGTTGGACCATTATCAAAGTGTTGTTTAACCATTTAAACATGAAAACGCAGGGGAATCAAACCTTAATATAATGTTTTGTGAACAGAAAATTAAGGCTTATTACTTAGCAACAACAAACCCAAGAACATAGGATCAAATACATGTGAATGGACTAGCTATCAAGAAGAAATAACAACCAAACAACACCCATAATGCTACCTTTGTAGAGCTGCTGAAAACGTGAGATAGATGAAGAGGATGATGTTCTTGAATGACCAAAACACCAAGGAGAGGTGTCCTCAAGCTTCCATACCCACAAGCATCAAGCAAAGACCCTTTTGTTAGGATTTCAACACCAAAACCAAACCAAGAAGAGCTGCAAATCCGATTTTCAGCCTTGAACTTCTTCAAGAAAATAGAGAGAATATCTTGTTCTTGGTCCTTTGCATGTATGAGAGAGAGAGAGAGGGAGATGGAGTGTGTGTGTGGTAAATGATGTCAAGTTTCAAGAAACAAAAGGAGCCAACCACCTCAAGGGGGGGTGCGAATTTCATTCAAATTGGGGTTTCACCCGAATTTTTTTAACATTTTATTTTAACTAGACATTTTTAACTAAGTTACGTAATTAACCCTTTAATCATATAACTCATACACACTTTTATTACTTGATTATTTAACCAATTTAAATAACATTACAAATAATACCCATGAACAAAATATCCTTATAAGTTGTTCCATCTCATATACAATCTATTTAGAAAACCCATTTTCCAAATTGGTGTAATTATTTAATTGCATGATCATATCATCAATTAAATATTAATTGGTGTTTGCTAAGCTTGTTATTGGGTATGATCCGACTTGGATCATAACGTACTAACCACATCAATGTTCTATGTATATTGGCCATAAAGAATCCAACACTAGTATCCTATGAATCAAGATTTCAATCTCTATGGCTACACTGATAGTGACTATGGTGGCAACAATATTAACTCAACGTTAGGAGGATGTTAATTTTTTGGTGGAAGAATAATTTCCTGGCAATGCAAGAAGCAATCATGTGTCTCAACATCAATTGTTGAAGTTGAATACATTGCTGCTGCTAGTTACTGTGCTCAGCTGCTATGGATTAAAAATCAAATGTTAGATTATGGCTTCAATTTCATGAAGACTCCTATTCATATTGACAACAAGAGTGCCATTTCCATTACAGAAAATTCTGTCAACCACTCCAAGACGAAGCAATTGACATCTTGTATCATTTTATTAGAGATATTCAGGAGAAAAATCTAATCAAACTAGTCAAAGATGACTCAAATGAACAACACGCTGATTTGTTCACAAAAGCATTTGATGAACAAAGGTTTAAATACCTTATCATAACTACTGGGATAATAAACATTGACTAACCTTTCTCCTATGAAAACCTTTTCAATATGTGTTTTGTCTATGTCATACAATCTAAGCCCAGTTACAAAAGGTATTTCTTCCAAAATTTGCTAAGTATGAGTTCTTCCGAAGAGAAACTTTCCCTAGGAAGATGTTATATGAATCCTCCGAAGGAAACTTTTATTTAAGTTTATATTATCTTCGGAAAAGTGTTAAGACTTGGAAGAAGATTTGATGTTTCATTAAATCTATTTCCGATGTGAAAAAACTTCTTCACTCGAAAGACTTTCTTACTCTCGGAAGTAGGATTATCTTACCTTTGGAAGTATGTTTGGCTTCGGAAGATATTACATTCAGAAAACTCATACTCTCGGAAGAAAGCTTTAATGTGCAACGAAAATCTTTGGGAACCACTTTGTAAAAAGTAAAGATTTACTTAATCATGTCGGTTAAATGACTTATCCTTACCGCCTCTGTCAAATCATACCCTAAACTGTCATTTCACCTTATCCATCCACCATTTTACCCCATTTAAATACTTCCGACATCTCCCCTTAATATTTTTACCCATTTTCAAGCCATAAGTTTCCTTCACCTTCACTTTTACTCTCCAAATTCATTTCACTTTCTCTGAAATCTCCCAACAATGGCCCTAAATCCCCAACACAACCAAGTCGCACTCCTTGACTCTTCAAAAGATATCGACTTCCCTGAAATTATAGAGTTTTTGATCTAGTCCCCCTAGTACACAACCCTCACTATTAACCCCACTGTTTACTCCAACCATATAGCCAAATTTCAAAAATGGTTAGATTGACACCCAGAATGGAGGAACGGTTATTAGGTCAAGGATCTGTGGCCAAGAGTTGGTCATATCTGAACAGACCATAGGTAGCACTTAGAGCATCATGATGAGGGTTCTCCTATGGAATTCCCCATATATGATTTGGAGGTCACATATGCTGGTCAAAGGTCTACAAATTCAAATTCTCCTATAACTGGAAGTTCCTGCTTCATATAGTTGTCCACTGTCTATCAAACAAATCAGGGGGTTGGGTTCAAATTCCCTATGATTTAGGATGCCTAGTTCATGGGTAGGTAAAAAGTCTCTCGTTCAACTATTCAAGGTTTGTACTGAATAACCTTAGAGGAAACCTTCAACGGGACACATTGTACATGTATCCTAGGTTTATTCAACATATAACCAATTGTAAGCTTGATTAGGATAAGCTTGTTTGTACAGCTACTCTTCTTGTCCCCCACATGAGCTCGGGCATCTTCAAAGTTCTGAAGACACTGGAAGACATACTGCACTTCTTCCAGGTATGATTGAGCCAATGGCTCCTAGTGACATCCCTATACACCCCACAGGCGATGAACCCACACCAGCAATAACCACATCAATGCCAGTTCTTCATACCCATAATAAGATGCATATCAAGCAAACCCTTGATCAACCTACTCTGATTGAACAAGTTTCCCCTGTTCAACACAAAAGACTAGAGTGGAAAAATGGGCTCCCACTTAGTCTGAGGTCCAACTATCCTTCTTACTTGACCTCAATATGAGTATTCAATCTCCTCAGTCTTAATCCCCTGAGCCCCAAACCTAAACCGTAAGCCCTTATAGTGAGTCACCATACTCCCCTAAGCAACCAAAAAAGGACAACCAAAACAAAGGCTCTATGCCTCTAGATATTGATCAAGGTCCCGGGTCATTAGGCATAACCTCCATATCCTTTACTAACCTTCTTACCAGTTATGATGAATATTTCATGTTCCTATAGGGCCATAATGTTCTACAACCCCCATCTAAAGATAAACTGAGCCTAGAGAAACCTCTGACTTCTATCCCCCATTAGAAAAGCCAAACTGAGGTGAGTCCTACTGATATGGAGGGGACTCATGTAAATTCAGCTGCCACTACTGAGAGTGTCTCATTGGACTCTCTATCATAGTGGTAACATCTCTAAGACTGAATCTGTAGCAACTCTGCCCGTTGATGACTTCGAAAGAGACATCACCTCGCAGAGGAAACTAGGGTGTTAAGAAACCACATCTAGTTGTGAAGATGAACATACACGGTATGTTATCTTATCTCCCTGTGATTCTTCTAAAGAAGATGAGGGAAGTATGCAACTCATCATAAGACACCTACTTTCTAAAGTCTCAAACCTTGAAACAAAGGTTAAGACTTTAGAATCTGTCACTCAGCAACTTGAGATTGTAAATCTGAAGGCTCAACTAGCTGAGACACAGATTGAGGGATCTTTTAGACATGTACCGGTTCAAGTCTCTCTAACTTCTTCCTCCAGCTCATCAAGCTCTCAAGATGATGCTACCAAAAAGGGGGAGAATGTTTATAGTGAAAAAGATGTTGAGCAAAGCTTGGCTCTTTCAATACTATCTTCTAAATACCCTGCTCAACAAGCAACTGTTTTCCCCTAGCCTCCTCGTATCATTCTTCCAGTTGACCCAAAGATGCTCATGGATCTAAAAAGGTTCATAAATAAGTTCCTAATAGGCACCTCACTTGAACAACCAAGTCCAGATGTTGTTGTGGCATACTTTGGAGCTAAAGAGCTTCAAAGGTTGAATGCACCACCTACCACTGAGGAAGGAGTTGGTCAACCTAAGGTCCATATTGCACTTGAGATTGATTTCGAAGGGGATATAGGGACTGATGGCCTAGTAACTGAATCAATCGGGACAGTTAGTGCAATCCCACTAACCTCTGAAGCTAAAGTCCAAGCTACGAAAGGATTATGACAATCTTCCAAAGCTGGGATCCAAGCTATGAAAAGGTTATCTTCATTGTCTTATGATCTAATTATCACAGAGGAAATTCTTGAACTAGCCTCCGATATAAATAGTGAAGACTTTCTCAAAACCCCTCTTACTCAAACACCATCATCACCATAAGCGCAAATCACAACTCATCAACCTGAGGCAGCAGCTGAATCCTCTGCAACAGAATCTCCAAAGGCTCAAGCTTCCAAAGACATCAAAAGTAAAAGGAAGTTGACTGCAAAAGAACTATTAAAGGAGGAAAGGAAAAAGAAGCTCAAATGGAAAGGTAGACTCACCAGTGGAAAGCTATTAGCTGCAAGTAGCAAAACAGTTGTGGTAGCCCAGGAGGCTATCAACAACAAGAAAAGGGTGGAGATTATTGAGAGACATGACAATCTTGGAGTGGCAGATGAAGATGTGCTCCTCTTACCACTTGAGGAGTTGGTGGAGTTAGAAAAGACAACCCTGCTGCAAAAAAGAACAACAAGAAGCAACAAGGTTGGCCTAAGAAGTGGAAGAGAAAAGAAAGAAAGAGGAAGCAGAGTAATAACTGAAAATTGAGTGGACATCCTTCTTATGTTCTAGGGGCTACTCTCTTGAAGAAATAACTCCTCATGACAATGATAAGATCTTGTGGCTTTTCCACGAAGAACAAGATCAAATGGATAAGGAGAGGAAAAAGACAGTCAGGGAAAAGCTTAGGAAAAAGAAGAAGAAGCACAAGCAGCCAAGAAGATGGTAGACAAAGCCTAGATGAATGCATATCGCAGAGCCCATGGCTTCTCTGGCAGACAAGTTGGCCCCATGTCTGAGAAGACCCTGCAGCGACATGTCAGTGACATCAAGGCCGACATTCGCTCAGGAAGAAGGAAGGAGGTTTACCCAAGTACTAAGAGGATGATACCCAAACTTGCACCTCAACCTCAACCCCAAACTAAACCTGAGCCAACACCCTTTCCCTTCCCAATAAAAACTAAACCAACCACCGAACCTTACACCCTGAACCTACACCATCAACCATACCGTCATTCTCAACCATTGCTTCACAACAACCACCTCCACTACCCATCTTAAAACCCAAAACACTCCCTAGAACTCAACCGTTTTCTACCCAACAATCAACCACCCATTCTTCATCCAAACCACCCTCTTAACCAAGTAAACCTCTGACCATGGAGGAATTCAAGGAAATCAAAAAAAGCTCACTAAATGTACAACTTTGAGCGAAATCTCCTGTGAGGAGTCCATCAGATTAACATTCATTGATGGCTCTTCCAGTTCCCTCACAAGAGAAGCATTTCTTGATTTGCCTAGCCCATGGACCAGGCACTTCAACTCTTGGCAGCTAACTCTCATTCACTTAATCAAAAAGAGAAAAAGCTGAGAAGAAGATTAGTGACTCTCTTGGACACCAGGAAGGGGAACAAGCTGCCATCTGAACGCCTCATTCCTTGGAAGAAGATTGTCCAATGAAGATTCAAAGACTCTTCTCGCAACTATGTTGTGGAAAGAGAAAATGACAAGGTCAACAGACTCAATGCTCCATCTTTGCTATACTCAAGCAGATTTGACATTGTTGAGTTAGCAGAGAAGCCATTCTCTAACCCCTCCAACTCTTAGATAGCTGCTCACAATCGGAATCATCTAAGAAGCTTTCACCTTGCTGAACTAACTGCAAAAGCAAAGTTTGAAGAAGAGTTGAAACAGAGAGAGCTGGTAGAAAAGGAAAGGTCAATCAAAGGAAAGACTTTCCTACAAATGGTTGATGGCCCTGACTTAGAACCTATAGTTAGATGGGAGTATAACTATAACTCCCGTTAACTAAATCTCATCCGAGGGTCATAAAAAAGGGTACATATGATCTAGAGTAACAGACTGGATCTCTTATCTACAAGGGATCTATACCAACTTCTCAGCACCATTTCTAGAAACAAGAAGGAGATGGACATATATTTACTTTTCTTGGTGCCGAAAGTTTTGAGAGTATAAGACAATGAAGTTTTGGTAGCATCCGCCTAGGAGGAGTTTAATGGGATACAGAAGGCTAGTGCAACCAAAAGAACACTTGGAATAATTTTTGGTATAACTAATAAAGATTTTCGAAGACAAAGCTGCACTTTCGAAGGATAATATAGAAGAACATCCAAAGAAGGAACTTTGTCTTCCGAAGACAAAGTGAAGCCATCTTCCGAAGAAAAACACTTGGAAGACTTCAAGGCAAAAGACTTCTGAAGTATAAAGACTTGAAGATTAGCATAAGTTTCAGAAGAAGTAGACTCTTCTAAAGTATAAGTGGCTTCGGAAGAACTTGTTTTTCCAAATCCAGTTAACATTCAGAAGAACCTACTATGAACTAGTGGATATTAGTATGTTGCTTCTGACAAGCCGCTACAACCTCTGAAATACTACATGTCGTTTTCCCACGCCCATGTAGTTGACCATACTTCATTCACTGTTCATTGTTTATCAGTTAGTAAAGTTACTAACTTTAGTTGATAACAATAAGGTAAGTCATCAACATGTCATGACTACCTTATCTAGAAAAGTATTTTATCTTAGATACCTTACTACTAGCAATGTATTATTTGTTTAGTAGTAATTTCCCAGCTAGTAATCTTAGTATAACCGGTTGTAGATAGTAGTATATATAGTTCTCATTGTAAACTCATTTGTATGCTTGTAAGAGTCTGGAAAACTTTGAGTTGAGAGGTAATATTTACAAGTATCTTGATAACTATCTCTTGTGTCCTGTTTACTTAGTATATTATTATCAACTCTTAAAGGATTCTACTTCATCGTTGAGTGTAATTTAGTGAGTTCAAAAGAGAACACTTGTGTTGAGTGACTTAAGTCAATCCTGCAAAATTATCTCAGGTCCTTGTATGTCTTTTTTTGCTTTGTAACACTTGTAATAGAACTTGAGAGCAATATACAACATTCTTGAAAATTATTATTATCTTGTTCTTGTTCTTTGTTTTGTCTCATTACTTACTTGTGTTCTTAGTATCTTTTATATAAATTTGCTTCCCTATTTGATCTATTCAGTGTTCTAACACTCTCCTCATTGTGAGACGGATTGTATTGACCCTCCCTTAACCGGTCCTGCAATAAGCTTTGATAAGATGAACTATCTGAAAGACTTGACTATAATAGGCTAAGTGTGTCTTAATTATGTGATAAAAAACATAACACCCTCTTTATAGAGCATGATGCATTATTATATCTCTTAGTTTTGTAGTACCAATTGAGATAATACTTTTAAGAGCCCACAGGAGAGACAATACGTACATGCTCAATGTCACACCCCAAGTGGCGCACCAGAAGAGCACGCGTGTGATGGAGATAACAAAAGTTGGATTGTTCCAACAATTATCAAGCAATCAAATATAGACACCATAATAAAATATTAATATAAAAATCTTATTACATCTATATGAGTAGAAGTCTTAAAAATAATACTTAAGTTGTAATAACACAACATTGATTTTATACCTTAATAAAAGATTTTAGTCAACTACGGAATTCGGTCCCATAGTCTCTGGGATAATGTCAGGTCCAGTCAGTTGTCTTTCTCCAACTTCTGCCAAGCAAAGAGGCGACCGATATTTTCTTGCACCCAAAGCTTCAAATGGAGCAACTTTAATACTACTGCGATAACTATTGTTGTAGGAAAACTTAACCAAGGTTAGATGACTATCCCAATTTCCTCCAAAGTCAATCACACAAGCTCGTAACAAATCCTCCATCGTTTGAATAGTCCTTTTACTTTGACCATACGTTTGCGGATATTGTCTTTTTCTTGTTGTTGTTCCCATCTGTTCATACGTATTTCTTTGATTTTCTTTGTATTTGAATGATGTTTATCCGCATTTGTTTGGTCAATCTTATGCATCCACATTTGTTAACCATGCATCCGCATTTGTTAACAATGCATCCGCATTTGTTGACAAGGATCCACATTTGTGGATAGCACATCCGTATTTCCTTATAAGTCATCCGCATTTCCTTATTTTCATTCACATTTCCTTATAAGTCATCTGCATTTGTGACTAATTCATCCGCAAGTGTGATTAACCCATCCACATTAACTCAGATGAACATCCGCAGTTGTTTATAATTCATCCGCATTTGCTCAAGCTTACCTGCATTTGTTCAAGCTCATCCGCATTTTTTTTGAGACTTGAACAAAATGAGATTTCACCCTGTTGTGTAGGCCGAGCAATCTGATGGATCATTACAATCACTGATATATTGATCACATACTTGAGGTCTTGTTCGATTCTGAATAATCGGATGATTAAATTATAATTTTCCATTTTAATTGACCATTTAACATCGATTTTAACAAGCAGCGATCGTAGCTCCATATTATTCTTCTTTTCTTCGATTTTGATTTTCATCTGTTCAATTGCATCGAGTTTTTAAGGGATAATCATGAACATTTTCACGATCCTTCAAATCGTACCAGATTTGAACAGATTTGTTGGTTTTTCTTCTGATTTTTGTGATGAACAGATGGGTTTTGGATGATCAGCAACTTTTGTTCTTCATTTTTCTTCTTTTCTTCTTTTGTTCTTGACATCATAAAGATGAAATCAGATCTGAAAACTAGATGAATTCAACAACCAAAAGCTCTGATGCCATTTTGCTAAATCAATGATTCATTGAGCTTGGATCTTAGGATTCATCACGTTTAGATCTAGAAATCAAAATTAAGATGGGTGTATGTGTGTGAATCAAAGAACAAAGAAAATAATAATGATAATATGTAGATGATTTCAGGACCGTTTAAGGGCTGGTTACTTACAACACAACAACATAACGAGGAAAGATCTTTAGAACTCTTAACAGATCAAATAGGTAACTGGTAACTTATATGTATGAAACTAAGAACACAAGTAAAATATGAGACATAACAAGATTGCAAACAACACAAGTATATGATTTTTAAGAATGCTGTATTACTCTAAAGTTCTTTTACATGTATTACAAAGCATGGAAAGAAAGTTACAAGGACCTGAGATACTTTATATTACATCCTACAGCCGGCCATACTTTGAAGACCAGCTGGATACATTAGACTAGACAACAAAATCAAATGTAAAGTCAAAAGGCAGATTGCCTTTTGACTAGTGACTATGACATGCCATAGCTCACATCCTAATATATTACAAAAAGGATAAAAGTACATAAAGTAGAAAGCACAGACTCTAGACCTCAATGTACAGTTACCAAAAGCATGGACCTTTTCACCAACTCATGTAAGTTGGTGACTGAACAGAGTTGCAGCGGAAAGGTGGTCCAACTTTATAATAAAGTACACAGATAATCTGCCTTCCCTTCTTGGCTTCGGAAGACTTTGTCTTTGAAGCTTCGGAAGACTTCACTTTTGGCTTCGGAAGATGTTGGTCTTGGCTTCGGAAGATTTTACACTTAGAGTATTTCTAGTGCAAGGTGTAAAACTTCCGAAACATTTCTACTTATGTTCTTCAGTGCATGCATGCAGAGAGACTTTGGATGTTTTGGCTGCATCAGACTTATATGAATCCATACGAACTCCCCCTAGGCTGATGCTACCAAAACATTTGAAGATCTTTATATGTTGACAGTCCTCATCATGATGATGATCATACCCTTCTTCATTAGATGGTCAGGATCACTCAGACTCTCATAGTATCTTCTCCTCTCAAAGAGATCATGCAGATGTAGGTTGAATAAGTGTTTCCATGTGTAGAAATCTTCACCACCTTGATCTCTGATCACATGCCATCTTTCTGGATTAGTTATGAAGGTCCAAGATAAGTTGGGTCTTTCAGTTGCA
This sequence comes from Flaveria ramosissima, assembly GCA_025215565.1. Classification (NCBI taxonomy): domain Eukaryota; kingdom Viridiplantae; phylum Streptophyta; class Magnoliopsida; order Asterales; family Asteraceae; genus Flaveria; species Flaveria ramosissima. The sequence continues at coordinate 43,133,730 of CM046037.1, read as the reverse complement.
AGAGGAGCCACTTGAATTGGAGTTGATGGGGCTCCCTCTTCATGCACTTCATTAGGATGATGTGATTCATCTTGAGGCTTGGAGGTGGATGATTCTGACGTCTTCTTCTTCTTCGACTTTGGCTTAGAAGCCATCTTTTTCCTCCCCTTTGAAGACTTTAACTCAGAAGACTGGCCTGCAGCACCTTGTTGATCAGTCTTGTCTTTCTTAGTTGGGTGTACCTCCCTCACAGGTTCAGAAGGAGAGGGAGTTTTACCCTGCTGTGGATCAAAAGATGAAGCTTGCTGAGACTCAACAGGAGGTCCAGGTTGTGTTGTCTCTTGTTTTTCAACCTTAACCTCCACTTCAGGAGGAGCTTCATTTGGTGCGGAGTGTAAGTCAATAAGCTCTCCTCTTTTGATCTTCTGCTTGATTACCCTGATGTGCTCATGCATTGTGGATAGAGACATTGGGCCAAGTCTCCTTCCAGAGAACCCATACAGCTTCAAGAAGCTCATCATCCTTTGTCTGTCAGCAGACTTCTTTGTACTCTTTTGGATGATAGCTCTCGACTTTGCAGCCTCTTCCCTTATCTTTCTCTTTGTTACTTTTTGTTCATTGAGTACTTGAAGTTCAAGTTGTTTGAGATACTCAAACTTAATATCCTCAAAGGACAGGGGATGAAGTGTAGATGCCTGGTAAATGCCTGTGTCACTCAGGTAGTTGATCATGTTTTGCCTATCTATTTCTTTGTCTACCTGAGGTTCGTGTGGAGTTGCCATAGTCTCTTGCACTGGGCTTTCTTGAATTGGGGAGAGAGTAGGAACATGTTTGTATAGTCTTTTCTGTCTCTTCTCTTCTTTAATTTGGAGGAGCAACCTTGCATCCTCTTCTTCTTTCCTCTCCCTAGAAATTTCCATGTCTGCCAGTTCATGAAGTTCCTCTAAGGGGAGAGATATAATCTCATCAATGTCATAGTTCTTGGTCTGCAGGTAAGTAATCCTGACTACCCTGAACTCATCTTCTTGACAGGGATCTGAGGCTCTGTCACTGGGCATTCAGTCAGGGTTTTCTCTTTTAAACTAATCTCAGGGTCTGCCTCAACATCCAGTTGACCAATGACATTACCTAATTGCCTTTGTCTTCTTCTTAGGCTGAACTCTTTAGTAATTCTGTCTGGAATCCTTTGAGCTAGCCTGTCAGCTTGCCTAGATTGGCTTGGATTGACAAATGGCATGATGATCAGGTCAAGACCTTCATAGTATTTCAAGGTCTGAATGTTGAATACTTCTTGCTGCCCTTGAACTCTTTGAAGAATGAGGGCTCTTCTTTCAGCATCATACCTCCACCCAAGTATATAGTTGGAAGTTCCTTGGGGTGGCGATGGCATAGCCCTTAGAATACCTTCCTTAAAGAGACTCTGAATGAGAGAGTCTAGAGAGTCCACATCAATGTGAACTTGAGGAAGTTGTTGAGTATGCATAACTGCAAGTTAGGATAGTGAGTCCTTAATGTCCATACTCCCTGAAGAACTCCCAGGTTCTGTGATTGCTATGACTTTCTCCTCTTTTTTGGTAACATCACCCTCTTACATAGGTGAGCTAGGAGTTACGTCAATCACATCCATAAGTTCTTGCGTTCCTGGAGCTCTCCTTAAGGGTCTCCCAGCTAGTTTTTCCCTGAGATAAGATATCTCAAGTTGCTGATCATTGACCCTATTTTGCAGGGTAGTCACCTGAGATTCAAGGTGACTAACCTTAGAGACTAGATAGGTGCATGTTTTTGAAAGTTTTTACACCTTTAGTTTCAAATTCCCCTCATCTTCATCAGAAGAATCATGGGGGGATGAGAGAATTGGACAAAAGTCCTCACTCTCACCACCCGCTTTATGTTCTTGGTTGCTGGATTTCCTCTGCTCACTGACAGCCTAAGTTGAAGTGTCAATAGGCTAATTTGCAATGGTTGAGGTCTTAATGATGTAATCACTTGTAGAAGTGAGAGCCTCTTCCATATGGATCTCCTGAACAGGTTCAGAGAGGTCCACCTTAGTAATGGGTGATTGATGTGGGCTAGACATAGGAGACTCAGGAGCACTCGTCTCACTTTGAGTATGGGAAGAGTAAAGAGACTCATGGTACTCACTGAATCCTATGTCTTCATTAGTATAGAATTCTAGGTTGGGAATGGGTTGGTTTAGATCTAAAGGCTGGGGATGGTAACTGTCCCCTGAAAGTTGTTCACTTGAGTGTTGAGACTCAGAGTGAAGGCTTAAGGCTGAGGGGCTAAAGAGCACATCAGGCTGAGCATGAGGAAGCTCAGCATTGATTCTTGAAGAGATGGGAGTGGTTTGCTCCTCAAGAGAAGTGCGAGCTCTAGTGTCCACTTCTTCCTATATGGGTGAGCATATGGGGGCCTGCACAAGCTCAATAGTTTGAGCAGGGGTTCGTTTAGATTTTCTTTGGTAGGTGAGGGTGACTTGAGGCTTTTTGGGTGGTTGAGAGGTAGAAGGTGTGGGTTCAACACTAGCTTGTGTTGCTAGGTTGTCACCTTGAGCAATGAGCTCTAACATTTTTAGGACAAGGGCTATTTCTACCCAAGAGAAGCCAACAGTTGGCTTCTTCATGATTTTAAAGATGCCGGGATTTCATTTGTCCAAATTTAAGAATATTACCTGTTTCCCTCAACTATGAGCCTAGTTCATAATTGAGAATGTATTGAACATATCTGGGAAACATGTAATACTATAAGGAGTCCAAGTTTGCAAGTAAATTTGTATATACAAACTAAGAGTACCTAACCTTGACCCCTTGAACCGTTCCATGCACTATGAAGGAGAGATCCTCAAGAATCTGGTCCCACCCTCCATGCATGTTGGACAAGCGGTGGATGACCACATGTAGTAGGTACTTCCATTGGGATGAGACCTTCACTTTCCTAAAGGTCTTTATAGAGAAATCTCCCTCATAGCCCATCTGCTCAAAGGAATGATTGACTACTTCGTTTGGAAAGGAAAACTCACCTTCTTCATCATCTAGCTGAAGATGAGTGTTGATGATGGTTGGAGTAATGAATATTGTCCTCCCCTAAACTGTGGCAGATAGTGCCTTCTCCCCATCCATGATGACCTCTTGACATGTCTTCCAAAATTCAAGCAGATGATCCTCATAGAGAGTAGGACCAATGGTTAGGGAGGTGAAGTAGTTGGATAGAGCCAAAAAACAGCAAACCTCTGAGAAACTATCACCTTTCTCAGAGTCCAACAGGGCAACCTGATTGTGCTGCCTCTGAAGTTGCATGGAGAAATCAGGGTTGTTTCTGCGGTTTATGCTGGCCATTTTTGAGAGAGCTTAAGGATGAAGGAAGTGTAGAACAAAGGCGGTTTGGGTGAATTTAGGTTATGTGAATAGATCAGATAAAGAAGATAGTGAAAAAGGGGGAACTGTTGGGTATATATATGAAATGGATTTCAGAAAAAGTTAATGAAAGATGATAAACTTTAAAATCCGGATGTCGATCCCACCTTAAAAAGTAGTTTACTTTTACCCAAAAGTAGTTTTCTTGGAAGTCGAAAAAGCTTTTGAAGGTATTTTAGCTTCAGAAGTTGTTGATGGAAAGTTTCTGAAGGTAAAATGACTTTGGAAGATATTCCAAAGAGTTTTGAGAATTTTGCTTCAAAAGAGATTTAATACTTAGGGATTTGATCCTATGGAGAATAAAATATTCCGAGAGTAAATTGCTTTTCGAAGAAAATTGTTCTTTGAAAACATATAAGTACTTAAGTTAATTTTAAGCTTCAGAAGATATTTAGAAAATTCATTCCGAATGTAAATCTGCTGAAGTAGTTATTTGTTTTATAAGACATAAGTTTCTTCCGAAGGTAAAAACATATCTTTCAAAGGATAAACATATCAAAATTTTCAAAAATCTAAGGAATAACTTTCAAAAAGATTTTTCTTCCATAGTAAACAAAGGGCTTATGAAGGTGATAATATAGACAACTTAGGACACACAAGTTTTAGAAATAATATGATTAAGTTTTAAGAAAAAAGCTACTCAGGGTTAATCATCCCAATAGCTGATACAAGATATTTGAATCTTTGCTCATCAAAAGCTTTGGTGAACAGATTCACATATTGTTCATTTGTGTTGACTTTGACTAGTTTGATTAATCCCTTTTCAAAGTTATCTCTAATCAAATGGTACTTGATATTAATGTGCTTTGTCCTTGAGTGCTGCTCAGGATTCTCTGCGATTGATATAGCATTGTTGTCTATGTAAATGGGAGTATCTATGAAATTGAATCAATAGTCTAGCATCTGATTTTGAATCCAAAGCACTTGAGCACAGCACCTTGCAGCTGCAATGTATTCAGCTTCAGCAGTTGATGCAGACACACAAGATTGTTTCTTGCATTGCAAAGAGACTATCCTTCCACCAAGAAATTGACATCCCTCTGATGTAGACTCTACAATCATGTTGTAGCCACCATAGTCACTATCTGTATAGGCATACAGATTGGAGTAAGAATTCTTTGGATACCAAAGGCCAAGTGTTGGAGCACCTTTGAGATATCTTAAAATTCTCTTGATAGTGACTAGGTGTGATATCTTTGGGTTGGCTTGATATCATGCACAAATAAATGTGGCAAACATGATATCAGGCCTGCGAGCTATGAGGTACATAAGAGACCCAATCATAGCCCTGTAGAGATGTTCATCCATACACTCCCCCCCAAGATCAGGTCCAAATGAGTGGTTTCTCTCTATGGGTGTCTTAGCAACCTTACAATCAGTCATGTTGAATCTTTTGAGTATGTCTTGTACATATTTTGGCTGACTTATGAAGATGTCATTGTCAACTTGCTTCACTTGAGTTCCTAGAAAGAAATTAAGTTCCCCCATGGCACTCATTCCAAACCATTCCTTCATCAGCTTCTCAAAGTCTTTGCAGAGCTTTGGATTAGTTGACCCAAAGATAATGTCATCTACAGACACATGGACTTGCATTATGTCATTTCCTGTTCCTTTGATGAAAAGAGTTCCATCTATAGTACCCCTTTTGTAACCATGCTGACAGAGATAGTGAGATAGAGTCTCGTACCACTTCCTTGGTGCTTGGTGCAGCCCATAAAGAGCCTTATCAAGCCTGCAAATATAACCAGGATGATCAGGATCTGCAAACCCAAGTGGTTGTCTGACATACACCTCTTCATCAATCACCCCATAGAGAAAAGCACACTTGACATCAAGTTGGTAGACCTTGAAATTCTTGGATGCAGCAAAAGCTAGGAATATCCTGATAGCTTCCAGTCTTGCTACAGGAGCAAAAACATCTTTGTAGTCAATTACTTCTTTTTCAGTGTATCCTTGAACAACTATTCTTGCCTTATTCTTGATGACAAGTCCTCTATCATCCTTCTTTTTCCTGAACATAGGTTCCAACCTTTGCCTTTTGAATTGAAGCAGCTCCTCCTACATAGCTTCAACCTAACTTTCATCTTTTAGAGCCTCATCAATCTTTTTAAGCTATATCTGGGATTGAAAATGCAGGACCGTTTAAGGGCTTGAACAAATTACAACACAACAACACAATGAGGAGAGAAACTAAACTTTGATCAAACTGTGAACTGGATTAACCAAGTGATACAAAGAACACAAGTAAAGTAAAGAGACAGAACAAGAGAGTTGGGTTTCAATGAGGCAGTATATTGCTTTCTCAAGTTCTTTTACAAGTGTTACAAAGCAAAGAAAGATACAAGAACTTGGAATACTTATACTACCCTACAACCGGCTATACTTTGAAAGCCAGCTGGATACAATTGACTAGACACTAACAAAATCAATTGTAGGATCAAAAGGCATATCTGCCTTTTGACCTTGTGACTATGACATGCCATAGCTCACATCCTTATACATTACAAAAAGGATAAAGTACATAAAGTAGAAAGTTACAGACTCAAGACCTCAATGTACAGTTACCAAAAGCATGGACCTTTTCACACAACTCATGTAAGTTGGTGATTTTACAGAGATGCAGCGGAAAGGTGCTTTATGGAACAGTACATCAGATAAAGCATGTGTACTAAAAGTCTTCGGAAGAAATCTGTCTTCATAGGTTGAAGCTTCGAAAGACTTTGTCTCTGAGGCTTCGGAAGACTTCATGTTTGACTTCGGAAGATATTGGTCTTGGCTTCAGAAGATTTTACACTTAGAGTATTTTCTAGTGCATTGTGTAAAACTTCCGAATCATTCTTTACTTCAGTACTTAGTGCATGTTGTAGAGACACATTTGATGTTTTGGGTTGCATCAGACTTAAGGAATCCTTACAAACTCCCCCTAGGCTGATGCTACCAAAACACTTAGAAGATCTTCAGATGTTGGTGGTCTTCAGTACAATCATGACCATTCCTTTCTTCATTAGATGGTCAGGATCATCAAGACTTTCATAGTATCTTCTCATCTCAAAGAGATCATGCAGAGGTAAGTTTATTATGTCTTGCCAGGAGTAGACATTCTCAACACCTTGATCTCTGATTACATGCCATCTTTCTGGATTGGTAGAGTAAGTCCAGGACAAGATGGGTGTCTCAGTTGTTAGAGGAGCCACTTGCATTGGAGTTGATTGGGCTGCCTCATCATGCACTTCCTCAGGTTGATCTGACTCAGCCTGAGGTGTAGAGGTAGATGACTTAGGCTTCTTCTTCTTTGTCTTTGGTATAGAAGCCATTCTCTTCTTCTTCTTAGATGACTTTAACTGAGAAGACTGGTCTGCAGCACCTTGTTGATCATCATTGTCTTTCTCAGTTGGGTGTTCCTCCCTCACAGGTTTAGAAGGAGAGGGAGTTTGACCCTGCCTTGGATCAGAAGATGAAGCTTGTTGAGGCTCAGCTGGAGGTCCTGGTTGAGGTGTCTCAGGTTGTTCAAACTTAACCTCCACTTCAGGTGGGACTTGACTTGGAAGAGAGTGCAAGTCAATCAGTTCACCACTCTTAATCTTCTGCTTGATCACCCTTATATTCTCATCCATTGTGGATAGAGACATAGGCCAAGTCTCCTTCCGGAGAATCCATATAGCTTCAAGAAGCTCATCATCCTTTGTCTGTCAGCAGACTTCTTTACACTCTTTTGGATGATGGCTTTTGACTTTGCAGCTTCTTCCCTTAGCTTCCTTTTGGTTGTCTTTCTTTCTTTGACAAGCTCAAGCTCAAGTTGCTTTAGGTACTCAAACTCAATGAAGTCATAGGATAGGGGAAGAAGTGCATCTGCCTGATAGAAGCCTGTGGCACTCAGGTAGTTGATCATCTTGATCCTATCTTCTTCTTTATCTACCTGAGGTTCTTGTGGAGCCACATCTTCCTGTGCAGGACTTTCTTGAACTGGAGAGAGAGTTGGAGCATGCTTGTAGAGTCTTTTCTGTCTCTTCTCCTCTTTGAATTGGAGAAGTAACCTTGCATCCTCTTTCTCCTTCATCTCTCTTGACACTTCCATGTCAGCCATTTCATTTAACTCTTCTAAGGGGAGGGAGATGATTTCAACAATATCATAGTTCTTGGTCTGTAAATAAGTAATCATGACTGCCCTTAACTCATCATCTTGAGTATTTGGTCTGGGGGCAGCCCTGATTGCAGCTTGCATAAAGCTTGATGACCCAGAGGAACTTTCTCCCCTTAGCTTCCTTTTCCTCTCTCTCTCTTCCTCCTTAATTTCCTCAGGAGTCATTATCCTTTTCTCTTTGTCACCCACAGACCTTTGTGACTCAGGGTGGATAGAGGCTTGGCCTTCATTGCTTGGTGTAGCTTCCATGCTCTGGCCAGAGAGAGGCTGAGAAACACCTTCACCAGCAGGTGTCTCAGAAGGAGTTTGATCCTCTACAGCAGTTGTTGGAGATGAGACATGGGTCTCAGCTTCTGCCACTGGGCCTTCAGTCAAGGTTTCCCCTATGAAACTAATCTAAGGGTCCACCTCAACATCCAGTTGACCGATGACATTGCCTGATTGCCTAAGTCTCCTTCTTAGAGTGAACTTTCCAAGGATCCTATCTTGGATTCTTTGAGCCAACCTGTCAGCTTGTCTTGAATTGCTTGGATTGACAAGTGGCATGTTGACTAGATCCAATCTTTCATAGAAGTTCAGGGTTTGAAAATCAAACACTTCTTGTTGCCCTTGAACTCTGTGAAGATAAGGGCTCTTCTGTCAGCATCATACCTCCACCTTATGATGTAGTTTGAAGTTCCTTGTGGTGGAGATGAGACAGCCCTTGGTATACCTTCCTCAAAGAGACTCCTGATGATTGAGTCTATAGAGTCCATATAATGTGAACTTGAGGAAGTTGCTAAGAACGCACAACAGCAAGTGAGGATGGTGAGTCCTCTATGTCCATTATCTGTGAAAAACCCCCAGGTTCTGTGGCCGCAATAACTTTCTCCCCCTTTTGGTAGCATCACCCACTTGCATAGGTGAGCTGGAGGATAAGTCAATCACTTCCACAGGTTCTTGTGTTCCTGGTTGAGCTTTCCTAAAGGTCTCCCAGCTAGTTTTTCCTTTAGATATGAAATCTGAAGTCGCTGATCATTGACCCTGTTTTGTACGGTAGTCACCTGAGATTCAAGGTGACTAACCTTAGAGACTAAATAGGAGCATGTTTTTGACAATTTCTGTACCTTTAGTCTCAAATTCCCCTCTTCTTCATCAGAAGAATCATTGGGGGATGAGATGATTGGACCAAAGTCCTCCCTCTTACCACCAGCTTGAGGTTCTTGGCTGCTGGTTTTCCTCTGCTCACTAGCAATCTCAGTTGAGGTGCCAGTTGGCTGAGTTGCCATAGTTGAGGTCTTAATGATGTAATCACTTTCAAAAGTGAGAGCCTCTTCCATATGGACATCTTGAACATGTTCAGAAGTGTCCACCTCAGTAACAGGTGACTGATGTGGGATAGACTGAGGAGAGTCAGAGGTACTCATCTCTCTTTGAGTTGAACATATCTAGGGAACATGTAATACTCTAAGGAGTCCAAGTTTGCAAGTAAATTAGTATAAAAAAATTGAGAATACCTGAACTTGACCCCCTGAACCATCCCATGAACTATAAAGGAGAGATCCTCAGGAATCTGGTCCCACCCACCATGCTTGTTTGATAAGCTGTGGATAACCACATGGAGTAGGTATTTCCACTGGGATGAGACCTTCCCTTTCCTGAAAGTCTTTACAGAGAAATCTCCCTCATAGCCCATCTGCTCAAAGGAATGATTAACAGCTTCCTTTGGGAAGGACAACTCACCTTCTTCATCATCCAGCTGCAAATGATGGTTAATGATGGCCGGAGTGATGAAGATTGTCCTCCCTTGCACTGTGGCAGACAGTGCCTTCTCCCCATCCATAATGACCTCTTGCCAGGTCTTCCAGAATTCAAGCAAGTGATCCTCATACAGAGTAGGATCAATGGTCAGGGAGGTGAAATAGTTGGATAGAATTAAGAATTGGCAAATCTCTGAGAAACTTGCATCTTTCTCAGAGCTTAACAGAGCAACTTGATTATGTTTCCTGTGAAGTTGCATGGAGAAATCTGGGTTGTTTCTCTGTGGTTAAGTTTGGCCATTTCAGAAGCTTAAGGGTGAAGAAAGGTAGAAAGCAAAGGCGGTTTAGAGAATTAGGTTAGAGGAATAGTGGAATTGAGGAAGATAGTGAGGAAGAGGGGAAACCTTTGGGTATTTATGTGAAAAGGGATTTGAACCAAAGTTAATGAAAGAGGATAAACTTTGAAATCCGGAAGTCGGTCCCACCTCTGAAAAAGTAGTTTACTTTTGCTCAAAAAGTAGTTTTCTTGGAATTCGAAAAGCTTCCGAAGGTAAATTGTCTTCGGAAGTTTTAATGAAAAAGCTTCCGAAGCTAAAATGGCTTCGGAAGATTTTCCTGAGAGTCTTGAAAATTTATGCTTCGGAAGAGAAATAAACCCTTGAATGCTTTGTATAAAGAACAACAAAGCTTCCGAGAGTTAATTTTGCTTCGGAAAAGTCCTTTAAAACAAATGTGTCTGAGATAAGATTTTTAAGCTTCGAAAGATGGGTTTAGACTTCTTCCGAAGGTAAAATCTCTAAGACAAGTATTTATTTTGAAGACATGATTTTCTTCCGAAGATAAAATTTTATCTTCCGAAGTATCAGAAAATTTTTAAGAATCTAAGGAAAGTCTTAAAAAAAATTTTACATCCAAAGAAATCATGAGCTTATGAAAGTGATGAACTAGACAACTTAGGACACACCTATTTTAAGAAGAAATAATTAGAATTAGTTTTTAAGAAAAAGTCTACTCAAGGTTAATCATCCCAATAGCTGATATTAGATATTTAAATCTATGTTCATCAAAAGCTTTTGTAAACAGATCAGCATATTGTTTATCTGTATGAACTTTGACTAGTTTAATTAATCCCTTTTCATAGTTATCTCTTATTAAATGATACCTGATGTTGATGTGTTTTGGTCCTTGAGTGCTGCACACAGGGTTCTCAGTGATAGAGATAGCACTATTGTTGTCTATGTGGATAGGAGTCTCTTTGAAGTTAAATCCATAGTCCAGCATCTGATTTTGAATCCAAAGCACTTGAGCACAGCAGCTTGCAGCATCAATGTATTCAGCCTCAGCAGTTGATGCAGACACACAGGATTGTTTCTTGCATTGCCATGAGACAACCCTTCCACCAAGGAATTGACATCCCCCAGATGTAGACTTGGCAGTCATGTTGCAACCACCATAATCACTATCTGTATAAGCATACAGATTGAAGATAGGATTCTTTGGATACCATAGACCAAGTGTTGAAGCACCTTTGAGGTATCTTAAAATCCTTTTGACAGTGATTAAGTGAGACATCTTAGGGTTGGCTTGATATCTTGAACAATACATGTAACAAACATGATATCAGGCCTGCTAGCAGTAAGATACATAAGAGACCCAATCATAGCCCTGTATAAATGTTCATCTACACACTCTCCCCTCAAGATCAGGACCAAGGGAGTGGTTTCTGGCTATGGGTGTATTAGCAATCTTACAATCAGTCATGTTGAACCTCTGGAGTATGTCTTGAACATACTTTAACTGACTTATGAAGATGACATCTTCAACCTGCTTCACTTGAATTCCCAGAAAGAAATTAGTTCTCCCATTGAACTCATTTCAAATCTGTCTTTCATCAGTTTCTCAAAGTCTTTGCAGAGCTTTGGATTAGTTGAACAAAGATGATGTCATCTACATATACTTGAACTAGCAATAAGTCATTTCCCTGTCCTTTGATGAAGAGAGTTCCATCTATAGTACCTCCACTGTATCCATGTTTACAAAGATACTCAGACAGTGTCTCATACCACTTCCTAGGTGCCTGATGCAGCCCATAAAGAGCTTTGTCAAGCTTGCAGACATAATCAGGATGATCAGGGTCTACAAAACCAGGTGGTTGTTTGACATAAACCTCTTCATCAATCACTCCATATAAATAAGCACACTTTACATCAAGTTGAAAGACCTTGAAGTTCTTGGATGCAGCAAATGCCAAGAATATCCTAACAGCTTCTAATCTTGCTACAGGAGCAAAGACATCAGTGTAGTCAATCCCTTCTTCTTGTGTGTATCCTTGAACAACTAGTCTTGCCTTGTTCTTGATAATAATTCCTCTATCATCCTTCTTATTCCTAAAACCCATTTGGTTCCAATGGTAGTCTTCCCATGAGGAAGAGGACAAAGGTTCCAAACTTTCTGCTGCCTTTTGAATTGAAGCAGCTCTTGTTGCATAGCTTCAACCCAACTTCCATCCTTTAGAGCTTCATCAACTTTCTTTGGCTCTATCTAAGATAAGAAACAAGAGTGAAGACAAACATTTGCTTCATGGGTTTGTCCTGTTGTTCTTACCCCTGTGACAACACCTCCAATGATATTTGTGGTAGGGTGAGACTTGTGGATCCTTAGCTGAGGGATCACAGCAAGTTGCTGAGAAAGATCCAAATTTGAGAAATTTAGATCTGGCATAGATGATTCACCCTCCACATTACCACACTTATGAAGATTAACTTGATCCAATGAGTGTGTGACATCATTGATGTTGTCATCTATGGTGTGGTTATTAGCATCAAGAAATTCCTGATCACTATCACCATTACCATTGTTGTCTTCTATAATTGAGGTATCTTTATCTGGTTGAGCAGCCTCTGAGCTAGAATTTGAAGGCATACCAGATGTATCAGCAGAATTTGTCATTGTAGTGCTGATAGAGACCTCATTTGCTGAAGTAGTTCCAACTGGAGCTGAAGATGTATGAGTTGAGGGTCTTCCTGACTCAAATCTTGGATCAGGATCACCTGTATTTAAATTTTCTGCAGATCTTGAAACATTCTCACAAGATTTGTTAAAACAGTTGGTAACTAAATCAAGATCAAACAGCCAATCAGAACCAGAACCAGCCATATTAGGTGTGTGTTCATTGAAAGTCACATTGGCTAACTCCTCAACAATTCTAGTTCTGAGATTGTATACTCTATAAGCCTTAGCTTGGGAAGAGTATCCAATGAAGTGTCCATCATCTGATTTCTCAGCAAACTTGGCAATTTGATCCTTGGTATTCAAGATGGTGCAGGGACATCCAAATGACCTGAGAAAACCAATGAAAGGTTTCCTCTTGTGCCAAAGTTCATAAGGAGTCTTACCATGTGTCTTAACTACTAAAACTCTTTTTTGCACATAGCAAGCAGTATTTACTGCCTCTGCCCAGAAGGTGATGGGCAGTTTAGAGTCAGACAAAATAGTACTTGCAGCTTCAGTTAGTGTCCTGTTTCTCCTCTCAGCAACTCTGTTTTGCTGAGGAGTCCTGGGAGCACTATATTGTCTTGTAATACCTTTTTCATCACAAAATGTATCAAGGATTTGGTTCTTGAATTCAGTTCCTTGATCACATCTTAAGGTTTTGACCTTGTGATCACATTGATTCTCAACTTTTAAGATGAAATTCTTTAGAATCTCAGGGGTTTCATCCTTCATTCTAAGAAAGAAAACCCAAGTGAATCTTGTAAAATCATCTGTGATCACTAAACAATAAGAGGTCCTTCCTAGACTCATTACACTGGTGGGGCCAAAGAGATCCATATGTAACAAGTGTAGGGGAGTAGTAATGGAGTTCTTTTCCTTAGGCTTGTGAGATACCTTGTGTTGCTTCCCTTTCAGGCATGCAACACAATGATCATCACTTGTAAACTCTTTCTTTGGCATTCCAGTTACCAAATCATGTTTAATTAATTTATTCATGTTCTTAAAGTTTACATGGCACATACTTTTATGTCATAGGAAAGACTCATCACTATTTGCTTTAGATAGAAAGCATGAAACTTCTCCAGAGGGAGATGTTTCTTGCAAATCCATCTTGTACATGTTCCCTTTCCTGGGGGCTCTGAGCAGGATATGCTCATGAGAAATGACCACTCCAGGCTTGAGAACAATGCACTCATGCTCAGTAAAGAGCATGTTATGACTCTGATCACAAAATTGGGATACACTCAGAAGATTGTACCCAAGCTCCTTAACAAAGTTTACCTTCTCAATGCTGAGCTTACCATTTGTGACCTTGCCCGTTCCAGAAATGTAACCACCTTCATCTCCTCCAAAGCAACTAGTCCTCCATCAATTCTCTCAAAATTATGGACTAGAGACCTATTGCCTGTCATGTGCCTGGAACAGCCACTGTCAATTATCCAGACATTCCTGCTTGTCTTGAGCTGTTCCTTCACAAAAAATGATTAGTTACATTTGGAAACCCAAGCCTTACTTGTCTTGGGCTCACTAAGTGTAATAGAAGGTAATGCAACAGTAATAGATCCTATGGTTGTACTAAGGGAATCTTCAGCTGTTGTTGATGGACAAACTTCAGTCATTTGGTCTTTCTTAGACTTCCACACCACCTTTGGAGTCTTGGACTTGACCTTCAAAACCTTAGAAGCTTTTTGGACTTCACAAGTTTTGATGACTGAACCTTCGGAAGATTCTACAGTCACTGCCAGCAGACTTCAGTGCTTCGGAAGAACTTCTTTCTTCCGAGACCAATTTTACTTCCGAAGATAATTTTCCATTTACCTTCTTCTTTGATTTGGAGCTTCCGAAGGAAACAGACTTTCCTTCCGAAGCTTGAATCTTCTTGAGACTTTTTGAAGTCTTTGTATTGGTCATGTGGATAGTACTTTTAGGATTGTATGGGCAATCCTTAGCAATGTGAGAGGTACTTTCACACATGACACATAACATTTTCTTCTTCAAAGGAGTCTCCTTATGAGAGCAAGACTGGATTTGGTCAAATCCCTTTTCCACCTTCATCTTGGTAGATGCTGAGACAGTTCTTTTGGGCTGTGAACTGTTCTTGGAGTTTGATGGTCCAGGCTGTGCAGCAGTGGTACATAGCAGCTCAGTCTTCTTTTTTGCACTGAGATGATTTGAACAAGAACCAGGACTCTTAGCTGAGGAGTCTTGGTTGATGTCTTCAGTCCTTTCTACTTTGAAACCTGCAGAGATAAAAACTTGTTTCTGCTTAGCATCAAAAGTAGACTTGATTTCTTGAGCCTTCTTTGCTTTCCTTTTGCTCTTCCTAATCAAGTTCTTTCTTTTGGACTTGGTCATCACAGTAGATTTCTTCTCCTCAGAAGGATAGTGGCCCTTGGAAGAATCCTCTTCTTCACTCTTCTCAGAGGAATTCTTCACTATCACTTCTTCATCCTCCTCACTTATAGGATCTAAGAGAGGAAACTCATCTTCTCAAGTTCCACACCTAGGAGATCTTACAAACAAGATTGTGTGTGGAGGAGCTATCTCATTTGATCCTAGTCCCTGTCTATTTTGATAGCATACTTTGTTGTGCAGGGATGAGGATATCATGTTCTTGAAGGTCTCTTCTTCAAGAACACTCTTCTCTGCCTTGGCTTTACTGATCACAAGCTCAGCCTGGCACTCAGTCAACTTAGTTATGAGATCTTGGATATGAGTTCTAAAATCTGTATGTTCATGTTTTAGTACTGAAATGGTTTTCTCCAAGTCCTCTATCTTTAACTTGTAATCATTTTCAGACTTTCTAAAATCAGATTTTAATATGTTTAATGACTCAAGATCAGATCTCATCTCTAAGTTGTAGGACCTGTATCTATTTACTTTAGCAATGCATTCAGGAGTACAGAGATGTTCCAATACCTTGGCTTCATCATGGTCTGCCATTAGTGCTTGGTTTGGAGAAGCATCTTCCACCTGAAAGCTCCAGTCAAAGCCTCCCTCTTCAACAGCAACAGCAGCATGTTGTTTTGGCTTCTCATTCTGAGGGGCTTTGTCAGTGTAGTTTGGTCTGGTTTATGTTTGGCCCCCATTTGTTATAGGTGCCTTACACTCCCTAGCAAAGTGGCCCATCAGGTAACAGTTGTAACACTTAACTTTGCTTTTATCCAGCCCAAACTTTCCACTGGTTGCATTGCTTGGAAACCTTCTTCCTGTTCTCTTGTAGAACTTCTTGGCTCTATGAGTGAGGAGAGCCATCTGCTGAACTATCTCCATGTATTCCAGGTCATCTGGATGGATATTGTCAAGGTCTTCAAGAGTGAAGAGAGAGTTCCCACAGCTTTCATCAGTAGACACAAAGGCTTGAGAAGAACTTGTCTCTTGGAATGGGCTTCCTTGAGTAAAGTTCTCCCTGGGTGTCTCCGGGAAGGTGATAAAAGGACCCTTTTGTGAGTTGTCAGGGTAGCATATGAGATGATGTTCGGGTTCTATGCTATCCCTTTCAACCACATGAAGGGCTGAATCCATTTGATTGTTGGAGTTGCCAGATGAACCTTGCATGTTCATCTCCATCTGGTATCCACTGAGAATCTCATATAACTCTGTGAGAGTAAGAGTTTTGAGGTTCTCAGTCCTCTTGATCACCACACAATAGTGTGTCCATTGCCTAGGAAGTGAGGACATGAACTTCCTTACAATGTCCCTGTTCTCAAGAGGAACTCCTCCATCAACTAGGGTATCCACTATCTCAACATACCTGAAGTATTGTTGAGTCATGGTTTCACCTGCTTTGAAGGTGAAGTTTTCAAACAGCTGCTTCAGGAGATCCTTCTTGTTCTCCTTGGCTTCAGAGGAGCCTTCATACATTAGCTTCAGTGCCTCCCACAGCTGTTTAGCTGTTTTGCACTTCTTAAAGCCTCTGTATACAGAGTTTGGGAGAACAGTCTGAAGAGCAGTCATGGCCTTCCTATCAATCTCTACTCTTTTTCTATCTTCATCAGAGTAGTTGGCCATATATATTGGTCCATGTGATCGATGAACAGTACAATTGATATGATAATTTGATCAATATCAAACACACAAGCCAAACAACCACAATTGAGAATGAATAAGATGAATCAAGACATAATTGATACTCAAATAAACAATATCACTCAATAACAACAAGCACAATTGTATTTCAATGAAGAAACTGCTTAGAAATGGTAGCTTGCAACAGAATTCCACGATTAGGGTTTTGCAAGCTTACCATACAAAGTGAAATGACAATTGTATATATAGCAGTCATAGTTTCGCTGACAGTTTCGCTACCAGCGAAACTGTCATGCCGAAACTATAGTTTCGCCCGGCAGAACACAAGTTCGCCGGGTAAACCAAAACAGCAAACTGTGAGCGAATGTATAGATTCGCTCACAGTTTCGCTGGACTGCCAAAACTGCTAATTACTAACAAAATACAAAATGAAACTAACAAAAGTCCTATTACAATGTAAAGTAAACATCTATACTAAAGTGAGTCCAACCTAACATGATCTTCAATACTCCCCCTAGGTTGGACCTCACTATCTTCACTTCTCTTGATTTGACTCGTCGGCTCCGGTTTCCTCTGCTGCTGTTGGTCTATCTTCGTCACCTCCTGCAGCAATATCTTCAGAAGCTTCAGCCACTGATCCTCCAAGGTTCGTTCCTGCATCACTAGCTTCCTCAGAATAACCACTAGCTCTAGCAAACTGCCTAGTCATATCTTGAACATCCATAGCAAAATCATCTTGTGCTCTCACCTTTTCAGCTAAACTTTTTACCTCCGCCCGTACTCCTCTTATTTTGTTTGCCACATTCATAAACAAACTGGCCTCTTTTCGTGTTTCCTCTCCAGCCCCAGCCTTAATATGATTTTCACAAAGAGTCAAGAGATCTTCATCACTGAAGCTGAATAACTCCATCGGGTCAAACACCCTAAACTCTTTTCCGTGTTTGGCTCTAATCACCGCCTCTCCAGTATTATTATCATAAAACCACTTTTCAAAGTCCTGTAAACGTTGAGGAAGAGGATCAGCCAATCTTACCCTGTTTACAGTCTTTGGTGGTTTGACTTTCAATACAATCCTTCCTTTGCCAGTCTCCCAGACTTTATCTTTCTTTGATCTTTTTCGTTCAGCCTTCATGTATCCAAATGACTCAAAATTATCATTAAGTCCATTTTTGATTTCTTTCTCAAGAAATAATGCCCTTTCACTTCAATGAGCATTAATCAAAGGCAAACTGGCCAAGCCTTCCTCTTAAGCATGTAGCTGATATTTCCTCCTCTTCTTTTAATCATAAACATCTTTAAGCTAGGATTGTAGCACCAACTTATTATCTTCTTATCTGCTGCTTTCCTGCTTAAACCTTCTATATTTTGAAATAAAGGAGTAAGTTCTTCAACCTCCTTTTCCTTCACCAACCAGTCATTCTTATCCATCTCAAACACATCAGCTTCATCATCTCTCTTCTTAGCAACATACACCAGTGGTCTCTCATCTACTTCATAAAACTCTGGTTCAGAATCATAATCTACCAATTGCTCATCCTCCTCTTCTTCATCAATCAAACCTTTTCCTTTATCAGACACTTCCTCAGTGGTAGCTGTAACAACCACTTCTTCACCCACAATATCCTTATCAAAATCAAACTGTAAGTTAACAAACCCAGCCTCAATAATATCATCATCCTCATTTCTTCCAGCATCCTCTCTTGGGATCTCCTGTTCCCCTGCTTCAGTATTAGCTGCTCCAGAAGTGCCCTCTCCTACCTTGGATGAAGTACCCACATTCAAGAATGGGTACTTAGTTATATCAGTCATATCATCTAACTCAGATTGAGTTAGTTGACTAGGTAGGCCAGCTGCAGCTTTCATCTGAGAAATTTCCTCAAACAATCTCTTAATCAGTTTATTCTTTATTCTGGTCAACCAACATCTTTTGCATTCCTTCAATTACATCATCCTTCTGTTTTTCCCTAATCTCCTGATTCGTTAGTTTAGTCTTTATCATACTCAACTCATTTGCCAATGAAGTATTTAGATTACGAATCACATCCTCATCAAGACCAGCACTAGCCTCTCTCCTGGCTGTGAATCCCTCGTGTCGATGTTTTGTTCTGCATTCAGGCTCAACAAAGTCAGTTTTCTTTTTAGATCTCCGTTCTTTCTCCACCCTTATCTCCTCTGCTTGTGCATCTATATCTTCTTCAAAATCATAATCTTTTTCTTTTGCATATCTCTTTCTCTTCTTAGCTGCATCAGCTTGCTGCATCCTTGTTTCCTCAGCCCTTTTGTTTTCAGTCTCATCGACCCGTCTGATATAATTCCAGCGTTCTGGAGGGTACATATTTTCCCAGAGATGGGTGATTTTACCACTGAAATCATGGCGGATAGCACAGCAATCAGCAAATATCCGAGGGTTCATCTGCACTAGTCTCTTGACTTCACCATGTTTAGGAACATCAGGAATAAGATCATCAATAATCATCTGAATAAAGCGAGGGTATAACAACCATTTATCCTTCTTCACAACCATCACATTCTCTGCCATACACGCAAAGATCAGTCTAGCAATGTTTGCTTTCTCCCCTTTACAACATATCACCATAGCTTTGGCCCAGTCGAGATTAAGTCCATCGGATCCACCCTTACGGTGATCTAAGCACATAATAAAAACATGAGCTATATATCTCCATTCCTTAGATAAAAAAGACTTTTTAATCTCCTTCCTCGAACCAAAAGCTGGTCCCTCATACCCCATTCGTCTGAAAGCTTGGAACACTTCAGACTCCGTCATATCCACTTCATCACCAGTATCATCTTCTAGTCTAAGAATCCTCGACACGCTCTCAGCAGTAATAGTTATATCATGATCAATCACTCTAGCTGTGATTCTCTGTACATCTCCTCCAGTGTTGTATTCTGCTGATCTCCAAAAATCTCTAATATGAAGATCATAGATAGTGGGTGAGTGAGAGATAGCATATGCAATGGGTGATCTCTGAAGCCATCTAATACAGTCACGAAAACCGGCCGCCTTCGGAAGAGTATCGTCTAATATGGCAGTGATGTTATTCCTCTCATCAAACTTGAGATTCGCCATGATAACCTGAAAAGAACAACAATTAAATTTGAATGAGAAATACTGAAAATAAGAAAATAAGACAAAAACATAAGAAACAATCAGTTTCGGCAAGCGAAACCATAGTTTCGCTCACTAAGACATGATAGTTTCGCTGAATCAAAGACAATTTCGACAAGGAAAACAAACAGTTTCGACAAGCGAAACTATAATTTCGCTCATTGAAACTTGTTATTTTCACAGAACAAAAGACAGTTTCAACAAGATTAGAATGAATTAAAGTAGTTTCGCAATTAGTTTCACCAAATATTAATTTAGTTTCGCTATTACAAATTAGTTTCGCTGTATGAAACTTAGTTTCGCTGACATAAGAAAACACAAGCGAAACTGTGTAAATTAAAGATCAGTCATTGCGAAATTAGAGAAAATATGGCGAAACTGTTAAGTTCGCTCGGACAGCATAACTTTACAGTTTCGCTGAAAAGATGTGAACTTTGATTCAATTTCGCAGAGGAATCAGTAGTTTCGCTGAACGAACAGCGAAACCACCGAAGAGACACAATCCTGATTACTTAAGAATAAATGATTTTAACCAGATTAAAGAGTGAATCTAGGTTCGAAACTCACATACGAAGCGAATACCACTAACAATCAGTCCAAAACACAATCACAAATCAAAATCGTCGTTAATGTTACGGAAAAACCCTAAAAAAGAAACTGAACGATGTCGCGAAATTATGAAAGAAATTTCGCAACAATGACTTATATAGCAAACAGTTTCGCAGACAGCGAAACTATAAATTCGTCTGGCGAATTTACAGTTTCGCCCAGTGAAACTGTAATTTCGCTAGGAGATAACTGGTTAACAACTCATTAGCAAACCTTGCGAAATTGCAGTTTCGCTTTGCGAAATTGTTAGCGAAAGAATAATTTCGCACCCCTTTTTTTTATTTATTATTATTTTTATTATTTTTTTATTTTTTTTATTTTATTTATTATTTTATTTTTTTTTAATTTATAATACTCAAAGGAAGCACATCACATAATGAGATCTAAAATAATCAGAGATCACATTCTCTAAATATTTTAGAACATAAAGATGATCAAAAATCATCTACCAGTCATGAGATCATACTGAATACAAGATCTGATCACAATCTGCACAGAAACAACTGAAATTAGAACAAATCAATAACGATTGCTGATATAATTGTCCACTTAAACTCATGCCTTATCCTTTTTCGACCAACAGCTTATGATATAATTGTAACTCCAGGATAATCAAACTTGAATCAAATCATGAAGAATTAGATCAAAATATGATAATCACAATCAAAACCCCTTTGATCTTCAATTAGATTGCAAATAATATTGTTTACAAAAATCCCTCAATCTATTGGTCATGCAACCATTAACCTAATTCTAATTACAATTAGGCTATTTATAGTCTAGTTTAAGTTTCCATATTTACACATAACCCCCTAGACTATATATTTAGACTAAAACATGACTCAAAGAAAGTAAAATATATTTTGTTCACACAAAATATATTTATTACAATAAAACTCCTAGTCATCTAAATCTTCAACGTCTCGTCTCCGTTCCACGTCTCGAACGTGTTGGGTTTGACTTTTGCGTTGACTTTGACCGTGACGTTGACTTTGGTTGACTTTCACTGTGTTGATAATATAGACTATCTTTTACAGCTCCAACAATACTCCCCCTTAGTCTATCATTATCAATGTCTTCAAACGAAATCAGCATCGAGAAGTCAACAATAGAAAGATCTTCAATTTGAATCTTTCTGAATCTGATGAGAAAGATTTTTCATCTCATAAGCTCCCCCTATTTATATGCTCCCCCTTTTCGAGTACAAGCTTTACAAGGATATTGGAACAGGTTTCCCAAATCTCTAATCTTGAGTACTTCAGAAGATGTAGGAGGAGGATTCCTAGCTCGGTATCTTCTGCAAACTTGAGGAACAGGTTCTCTGATCAGGTACACTGCTCAACTGATGATCGGCCATCACTTAAAGCAAAAATCTGAAACACATTCACAAACACAATCTCGACATTTCTAATTAGATCATTTCATTTTAACAAAATAAACCCGTGTTTATTTGTGTTTGAAAACAAGCGAACCCATGTTCGGTTGTACGCAATTTCTGTGAAATGCATGAAAATGATAAAATTGTAACAGCATAATATGGAAGACCTAAAAAAATTTGAAAAAAAATTTTATTGTATTTTTCTATTTTTTATTATATACATGTATTATAACATATTTTATATTTATTATATAATTTTTTGTGTTTTTTTTTTGTTTTTTTTTAAACGAGAACTGAATCGATCATGAGATCATATCCTCAAGATATACTTTAGCACAAAGATGAATTTAATCATCGACAAGCAATGAGATCACACTGATAACTAAATCTAATTACAGTCTTTAAATGATTTTGAAATTCTCAAACAGATCAATAACGATTGCTGATATGTTTGTCCACTTAAACTCATGCCCTATCTTTTTCAACAAGGAGTAGATGATTCGTTAAGGTTCGATTAAATACTTTAGAATGCTAGGACCCCACAGTCATTTGGCAAAAACCCTCACCCAACCTCAGGATTTCTTGAATTTTGTTACGATCTTTATAGAGCAAGGCGTGTGCATTAGTGTGCAAGTGATTATCAATAGAATATTGCATTCTGTGATGAATTAGATGATTTGACACTACTTAGACCAAAATGGTGAGAGCTCCAGGTCTATACTCACGTATAACAAAGGAGATGACCATTTAATCATGTGCCGATGAGAGCTCCAGGTCAGTACTATCGTACAGCAGAGGAGATCATCACTCCAGGTCAGTACTTCCGTACAGCAGAGGAGATTAGCACAAACACAAGACACATAAATACACCAATCACGGCTCAAAGATATGGCTTATATGATTTGTATCATGGTGGGAGAAAGATCAATTCTCAATCCAATTTTTGTCAGGAATCAGTTTTTGTGCAGGCCAAAATGATTGCGTAAATCCAGACATTCTTAAGCATATATTTTAATTTAAATCATCATACTGATGATCTACTTTATTCTTCAAGCTGAGTCTACCAACCATATCATTAAAGAATCTGATTGTTTTTCTTTTATTTACAATTAAAAATAAGATGTCAATCAGATAACAGCATCAGTTACTATCATTTCGCATTTTAAAAACGCAAGTCATGCAAAAACAAGCATTGCAAGAAGATATACAATCATTTCTCAATCATCTCAAATCAAGTTCTCAGTTCTCTTTTCATTTTTATTTACTTATACTCTCCCCCTAAATTTTTATTTTTGCAATTTTTTTTTATTATTTTGTATTTATTTTTTTAATTTTTTTTATTATTTTTTATTTTTATTTTAATTATTTTTTTATTTTATATTTTTTTAAATTTTTTTTTAAACTGTACAAAAATAAAAATTTATCAAAGAAGGTCTTCCAAACTACACTGATATGAAGATAAGAAATGAATTCTCAAGAAATATGCAGTGATTGAGAAGTGAGAACGGTGATTGTGCATATAAATATCTAGATTGTGGATAAAATACCATGACCTTAACCTGTTTGTTCCGCCTCAAATTTGAATCAAGACAATCTCTGTCAGTAAATCGGATTACTAACAGTCCTCCTGAATTGTTCCTGCACTCATTAACAAATTAGTTAGAAAGGGAAACCCAGGCCATCGTAGTTCTAGAAGTTCCTTTTTCATCAAGATAAGTAACAAGCTTCTGCACACAACCGTTTAAACAATCGAGGATTGTTGTATCCTTCTTTTTAATTTGCCAAATTTGTTTCGGTTCAATTAACTTGGATTTGAATGAATTAAATTTGGAAATCATTTTCTGTTTAAGACCGGAAGGAAAAGAATTTGGTTTTAAACCTTTGGTCATTTTCATCTTTGAATCATGTGAAACCGGCTTCACATGAAAAGGTTTGGATGGAGGGTTTTTCATCCAACCATTCAAAGATGTGTGCTTTTTACCTCTTGATCCAGAGAAGCAACCCGTGTTGCCTTTACCGTCTGGAACATTCTTTTTATACTTACATTCAGAGAAGAAATTTGTTTTGCCTTTACCATTCGTAGCAAGCTTTTGAGGACATTTCTTTACCACATGCCCTTCTTTTCCACACTCAAAACAAGCCTTGAAAGGCTTTTGATTCTTTGTAGTCCCGTGTTGTGTAGGTGCTGGGAAGGATTGCTTTGAGCTTGTAGCAGATTCTTGCTTGTTTTGGCATTTGCTATGCTGAACAGGGAATGAGATCTTCACTGATTGAGTGGGATGCTTTGCAATTGGAGAAGAGATCCGTATTGGTCTTAATTCAGCTTTTGAGACTTGACAATATCAAGAGATATATTGATCTGTGAGGAACCAACACGCTCCTCTGTGTTTGATTCATCATCTGAGCTTATCCAATCTCGTATACACAAATCTGCTTCCAAAGGATCTTGATTGACACATCCTATTGTGTTGGCTTCGGTTATAGGATTTTGATTGCCTGACGATTCAACAACTGTTCCTTCTTTGACAAACCTGACAGTAACAAATGAAGGAATGTTATCTGTTTTGAATTTGTTGAAGAAAGTTGGAGAAGCAACTGATATTGATTTTGGAGCATCAGAGGTAGAATCGTCATATATCTCCTTATCAGACCCCTGCCTGAGAAATCCCAAACCTACAGGAGAATCCTGCATATCTCTAACCTCATTAAGATTAACATTGCTTAAACCTGCATTTAAACTATTAGTTTCTGCAGCTTCAATCAAATCATTAGATGGATGAGGTTGAGGCATAGGAGAGTAACAATGGGTGCTAGGAGGAGGATAGACGTATGGATTTTCACCCACAACCCACTCCCGTTTTAATCCTAGCTCCCCTCTATTTACACAGTAGCTCTTCCTGTTTCATTCCGGATATGGTCCATCTATCAAGCTTTGTTTTAAGCTTGCTTGTTTCAAATTCAGCCAAAGTAACTCTTTCATTAAAAGATTAATTTCAACATTTCTTTCAAGAAGAGTTCTTTTAAATGATCATTTTCTTTTAAAGCTTCACTTAATTTTATGAAATATTTGGCTTCATTCTTTTTAAGTTCTGCGTTTATGGTGGTTAACTCCTTTTGGTTATCTAAAAGTAACCTATTAGCTTTATACACACCAAATAAACGAATTTTACAAGCAGAAGAACACATATCCTGAACTGTCTCGTATGGAAGATCCAAGATGACTCTTTCAGCAGTAAGAGCCTTCTCACAGTTGCAAACTCTGGTATTTCGCTTCCATTCCTCTTCATTCACAGCATCACAAACTTTAGCATTCAACTCAGCTCCACCTTTACCCATTGATGTCTGCTTAAGCTCCTCTTCTACCTCTTCAGTTCCCGGTTTCGGTAAACCTCGTAATTGGTGCCAAAATCTGATCTCTCCTCTGGTTTCTCTTTGGAGTTTGAAGTGATCTTTGGAGTTAGATATGTTGCTTCATAGTACTCACGACGTTTGATATCCAACTCCATTTCTTTCAGTTTGTTGATCACCTCTATTAGTTTGTAATCCCGAAAACCTCTATCTCTTTTAATCGACTTGCCGTGTGAGCTCCATTCTGATGGGAGGGAATCAAGCAATCTTAGAACTTGTTCATGATTTCCCAATTGGGCATCAAACTTCTTCAGATTACTTGCCACCAACAGAAAACGATCAACAAAATCAGACATCGTTTCATTCTTTAAAGCTGCAAAATTATCAAACCGACATTGTGCAATTGTGAGATCATCAGATTCGAAGGATTTAATCAGTTCTGCAAAAGCCATTTTATTTTTATTTTGTTTAAACAATTAAACGCCCCAATAATATTTTTCCCAAAAAAATTTAGAAAAATTCTCCCCCGGGAAAAAATATTATTTGTATATGTCACGCTAGAAAATCTTTATCGGAATGAACTCAATTAATCCCAACTAGGGGGAAAAAGTCATCTTTAACATTTGAATTTCGCTGAAGAAATGATAGTTTCGCCAAAATTATAGTTTCGCAGAGCTAGTTTCGCTGAGCCGACAGTAGTTTCGCTGGAAATTTCGGCAGCAGTTTCGCTAGCCAAATGTCACAAATGGCTTAGTTTTGCTAATAAGTTCGCACAAAACAAGCTTGAACTTTCGTTCAATGATACTTTCGGCAGCAATATCGCTTGTAATATGCACACAAGCACTGTTGAACTTTCGTTCAATGAAACTACTTTCGTAGGACAGCTATAAACAACTTCAATGAGGATAACCGATGTAGTTTCGCTGGAAGAACTCGTAGTTTCGCTGGATGAACTGGTAATTTCGCTGAACGAAGCTGAAAAACTTTTTCAACACGAAATCAATCTGAAAACGCCCAAATCTTAATGGATTTGAAACCTAATGATTAACAGAGCTTTCCCAACCAATAACAAGCAAACTTCAATCAATTTCCATATCAATAACACTCAAATTTGATTCGAAATTGATGAAAACATGATATTGAACAAACACAACCAAAACCTCAACTTCTCTCTCTAAAAATCTTCAAATCTTCACTGAATTTGATCCAAAATGGCTCTGATACCAAATTGTAACTCCAAGATAATCAAACTTGAATCAAATCATGAAGAATTAGATCAAAATATGATAATCACAATCAAAACCCCTTTGATCTTCAATTAGATTGCAAATAATATTGTTTACAAAAATCCCTCAATCTATTGGTCATGCAACCATTAACCTAATTCTAATTACAATTAGGCTATTTATAGTCTAGTTTAAGTTTCCATATTTACACATAACCCCCTAGACTATATATTTAGACTAAAACATGACTCAAAGAAAGTAAAATATATTTTGTTCACACAAAATATATTTATTACAATAAAACTCCTAGTCATCTAAATCTTCAACGTCTCGTCTCCGTTCCACGTCTCGAACGTGTTGGGTTTGACTTTTGCGTTGACTTTGACCGTGATGTTGACTTTTGTTGACTTTGACTGTGTTGATAATATAGACTATCTTTTACAGCTCCACAGCTCCAACAATATCTTTTGGAATCATACCAGCACCAGTAGCAGAAGGAGTGCTGGGTATGAAAGGTCCATTCTTAACAGATTCCCACATTCTTGAATCAAGAGACCTGATGAAACCTTCCATTCTCATACACCAGGTGTCAAAATCATCAAGAGTGATCAGTGGGGATTTGTTCATGGTTCCAGTCTCCATATCAGTCTTTGAGATGGATGCCATTTGGAGAGTTTAGTTTTTGTGTGTGTGAGGGATCTTAAGATGGTGAGATCTTATATCAAGAGCCTGGAAAGCTCTGATACGAATTGCAGGACCGTTTAAGGGCTTGAACAAATTACAACACAACAACACAATGAGGAGAGAAACTAAACTTTGATCAAACTGTGAACTGGATTAACCAAGTTGATACAAAGAACACAAGTAAAGTAAAGAGACAGAACAAGAGAGTTGGGTTTCAAGGAGGCAGTATATTGCTTTCTCAAGTTCTTTTACAAGTGTTACAAAGCATAAAGAAAGATACAAGAACTTGGAATACTTATACTACAACCTACAGCCGGCTATACTTTGAAAGCCAGCTGGATACAATTGACTAGACACTAACAAAATCAATTGTAGGATCAAAAGGCATATCTGCCTTTTGACCTTGTGACTATGACATGCCATAGCTCACATCCTTATACATTACAAAAGGATAAAGTACATAAAGTAGAAAGTTACAGACTCAAGACCTCAATGTACAGTTACCAAAAGCATGGACCTTTTCACCAACTCATGTAAGTTGGTGACTTTACAGAGATGCAGCGGAAAGGTGCTTTATGGAACAGTACATCAGATAAAGCATGTGTACTAAAAGTCTTCGAAGAAATCTGTCTTCATAGGTTGAAGCTTCGAAAGACTTTGTCTCTGAGGCTTCGGAAGACTTCATGTTTGACTTCGGAAGATATTGGTCTTGGCTTCAGAAGATTTTACACTTAGAGTATTTTCTAGTGCATTGTGTAAAACTTCCGAAGCATTCTTTACTTCAGTACTTAGTGCATGTTGCAGAGACACATTTGATGTTTGGGTTCCATCAGACTTAAGGAATCCTTACAAACTCCCCCTAGGCTGATGCTACCAAAACACTTAGAAGATCTTCAGATGTGGTCTTCATACAATCATGACCATTCCTTTCTTCATTAGATGGTCAGGATCATCAAGACTTTCATAGTATCTTCTCATCTCAAAGAGATCATGCAGAGGTAAGTTTATTATGTCTTGCCAGGAGTAGACATTCTCAACACCTTGATCTCTGATTACATGCCATCTTTCTGGATTGGTAGAGTAAGTCCAGGACAAGATGGGTGTCAGTTGTTAGAGGAGCCACTTGCATTGGAGTTGATTGGGCTGCCTCATCATGCACTTCCTCAGGTTGATCTGACTCAGCCTGAGGTGTAGAGGTAGATGACTTAGGCTTCTTCTTCTTTGTCTTTGGTATAGAAGCCATTCTCTTCTTCTTCTTAGATGACTTTAACTGAGAAGACTGGTCTGCAGCACCTTGTTGATCATCATTGTCTTTCTCAGTTGGGTGTTCCTCCCTCACAGGTTTAGAAGGAGAGGGAGTTTGACCCTGCCTTGGATCAGAAGATGAAGCTTGCTGAGGCTCAGCTGGAGGTCCTGGTTGAGGTGTCTCAGGTTGTTCAAACTTAACCTCCACTTCAGGTGGGACTTGACTTGGAAGAGAGTGCAAGTCAATCAGTTCACCACTCTTAATCTTCTGCTTGATCACCCTTATATTCTCATCCATTGTGGATAGAGACATAGGGCCAAGTCTCCTTCCGGAGAATCCATATAGCTTCAAGAAGCTCATCATCCTTTGTCTGTCAGCAGACCTTGAAATTCTTGGATGCAGCAAAAGCTAGGAATATCCTGATAGCTTCCAGTCTTGCTACAGGAGCAAAAACATCTTTGTAGTCAATTACTTCTTTTTCAGTGTATCCTTGAACAACTATTCTTGCCTTATTCTTGATGACAAGTCCTCTATCATCCTTCTTTTTCCTGAACATAGGTTCCAAACCTTTTGCCTTTTGAATTGAAGCAGCTCCTCCTACATAGCTTCAACCTAACTTTCATCTTTTAGAGCCTCATCAATCTTTTTAAGCTATATCTGGGATTGAAAATGCAGGACCGTTTAAGGGCTTTAACAAATTACAACACAACAACACAATGAGGAGAGAAACTAAACTTTGATCAAACTGTGAACTGGATTAACCAAGTTGATACAAAGAACACAAGTAAAGTAAAGAGACAGAACAAGAGAGTTGGGTTTCAAGGAGGCAGTATATTGCTTTCTCAAGTTCTTTTACAAGTGTTACAAAGCATAAAGAAAGATACAAGAACTTGGAATACTTATACTACAACCTACAGCCGGCTATACTTTGAAAGCCAGCTGGATACAATTGACTAGACACTAACAAAATCAATTGTAGGATCAAAAGGCATATCTGCCTTTTGACCTTGTGACTATGACATGCCATAGCTCACATCCTTATACATTACAAAAAGGATAAACTACATAAAGTAGAAAGTTACAGACTTAAGACCTCAATGTACAGTTACCAAAAGCATGGACCTTTTCACCAACTCATGTAAGTTGGTGACTTTACAGAGATGCAGCGGAAAGGTGCTTTATGGAACAGTACATCAGATAAAAGTATGTGTACTAAAAGTCTTCGGAAGAAATCTGTCTTCATAGGTTGAAGCTTCGGAAAGACTTTGTCTCTGAGGTCTTCGGAGACTTCATGTTTGACTTTGAAGATATTGGTCTTGGCTTCGGAAGATTTTACACTTAGAGTATTTTCTAGTGCATTGTGTACAACTTCCGAAGCATTCTTTACTTCAGTATTAGCTTAGTCATGTTGCGGAGACACATTTGATGTTTTGGGTTGCATCAGACTTAAGGAATCCTTACAAACTCCCCCTAGGCTGATGCTACAAAAACACTTAGAAGATCTTCAGATGTTGGTGGTCTTCAGTACAATCATGACCATTCCTTTCTTCTTCATTAGATGGTCAGGATCATCAAGACTTTCATAGTATCTTCTCATCTCAAAGAGATCATGCAGAGGTAAGTTGATTATGTCTTGCCAGGAGTAGACATTCTCAACACCTTGATCTCTGATTACATGCGATCTTTCTGGATTGGTAGAGTAAGTCCAGGACAAGATGGGTGTCTCTGTTGTTAGAGGAGCCACTTGCATTGGAGTTGATTGGGCTGCCTCATCATGCACTTCCTCAGGTTGATTTGACTCAGCCTGAGGTGTAGAGGTAGATGACTTAGGCTTCTTCTTCTCTTTGTCTTTGGTTTAGAAGACATTCTCTTCTTCCTCTTAGATGACTTTAACTGAGAAGACTGGTCTGCAGCATGTTGTTGATCATCATTGTCTTTCTCAATTGGGTGTTCCTCCCTCACAGGTTCAGAAGGAGAGGGAGTTTGACACTGCCTTGGATCAGAAGATGAAGCTTGCTGAGGCTCAGCTGGAGGTCCTGGTTGAGGTGTCTCAGGTTGTTCAAACTTAACCTCCACTTCAGGTGGGACTTGACTTGGAAGAGAGTGCAAGTCAATCAGTTCACCACTCTTAATCTGCTGCTTGATCACCCGTATATTCTCATCCATTGTGGATAGAGACATAGGGCCAAGTCTCCTTCCGAAGAATCCATATAGCTTCAAGAAACTCATCATCCTTTGTCTGTCAGCAGATTTACACTCTTTTGGATGATGGCTTTTGACTTTGCAGCTTCTTCCCTTAGCTTCCTTTTGGTTGTCTTTCTTTCTTTGACTAGCTCAAGCTCAAGTTGCTTTAGGTACTCAAACTCAATTAAGTCATA
This sequence comes from Flaveria ramosissima, assembly GCA_025215565.1. Lineage (NCBI taxonomy): Eukaryota > Viridiplantae > Streptophyta > Magnoliopsida > Asterales > Asteraceae > Flaveria > Flaveria ramosissima. The sequence continues at coordinate 43,103,436 of CM046037.1, read as the reverse complement.
GGATAAGGGAAGAAGTGCATCTGCCTGATAGAAGCCTGTGGCACTCAGGTAGTTGATCATCTTGATCCTATCTTCTTCTTTATCTACCTGAGGTTCTTGTGGAGCCACATCTTCCTGTGCAAGACTTTCTTGAACTGGAGAGAGAGTTGGAGCATGCTTGTAGAGTCTTTTTTGTCTCTTCTCCTCTTTGAATTGGAGAAGTAGCCTTGCATCCTCTTTCTCCTTCATCTCTCTTGACACTTCCATGTCAGCCAGTTCATTTAACTCTTCTAAGAGGAGGGAGATGATTTCATCAATATCATAATTCCTGGTCTGTAAATAAGTAATCCTGACTGCCCTTAACTCATCATCTTGAGTATTTGGTTTGGGGGCAGCCCTGATTGCAGCTTGCATAAAGCTTGATGACCCAGAGGAACTTTCTCCCCTTAGCTTCCTTTTCCTCTCTCTCTCTTCCTCCTCAATTTCCTCAGGAGTCATTATCCTTTTCCCTTTGTCACCCATAGACCTTTGTGACTCAGGGTGGATAGAGGCTTGGCCTTCATTGCTTGGTGTAGCTTCCATTCTCTGGCCAGAGAGAGGCTGAGAAACACCTTCACCAGCAGGTGTCTCAGAAGGAGTTTGATCCTCTGCAGCAGTTGTTGGTGATGAGACATGGGTCTCAGGTTCTGCCACTGGGCCTTCAGTCAAGGTTTCCCCTATGAAACTAATCTTAGGGTCCACCTCAACATCCAGTTTACCGATGACATTGCTTGATTGCCTAAGTCTCCTTCTTAGAGTGAACTCTGCAAGGATCCTATCTTGGATTCTTTGAGCCAACCTGTCAGCTTGTCTTGAATTGCTTGGATTGACAAGTGGCATGTTGACTAGATCCAATCTTTCATAGAAGTTCAGGGTTTGAAAATCAAACACTTCTTGTTGCCCTTGAACTCTGTGAAGAATAAGGGCTCTTCTGTCAGCATCATACCTCCACCTTATGATGTAGTTTGAAGTTCCTTGTGGTGGAGATGAGACAGCCCTTGGTATACCTTCCTCAAAGAGACTCCTGATGATTGAGTCTATAGAGTCCACATTAATGTGAACTTGAGGAAGTTGCTGAGAATGCACAACAGCAAGTGAGGATGGTGAGTCCTCTATGTCCATTCTCTGTGAAGAACCCCCAGGATCAGACTTAAGGAATCCTTACAGAAAACAAGAGTGAAGACAAACATTTGCATCATGCATTTGTCCTATTGTTCTTACCCCTGAATCAACATCTCCAATGATGTTTGTGGTAGGATGAGACTTGTGGATCCTTAGTTATGGAATCAAAACAAGTTGCATAGACAGATCCAAATTAGAGAAATTTTGATCTGGAATTAAGGATTCACCCCCCATATCAGCACACTTATCAAGATTGACTTGATCAAATGAGTGTGTGACATCATTAGTGTTGTCTTCGATGGAGTTGTTGTAAGCATCATGAAATTCTTGATCACTTTCGTCACCACCATTTCCTCCTACATTTGAAGCTCCTTCATCTGAGTTTTGTGCCTCTAAGCTGGAATTTGAAGGCATCCCAGAAGTATCAACTGGATTTGTCATTGATTTGCTGGTAGAAACTTCATTTGCAGGGTTAGTTACAACTAGAGCTGAAGTTGTTTAGCTTGAAGGTCTTCTCAGCTCAAATCTTGGGTCAGGATCACCTATAGGTAGTATATCTATGGATCCTGAAACATGCTCACAAGATTTGTTAAAACAGTTGGTAACTAAATCAAGATCAAATAGCTAATCAGGACCAGAACCTTTCATAATGGGAGTGTGCTCATTGAAATTCACATTGGCTGACTCCTTAATGACTATAGTTCTGAGATTGTATACTCTATAAGCCTTAGCTTGGGAAGAGTATCTAATGAAATGTCCATCATCTGATTTCTCAGCAAACTTAGCAATTTGATCTTTGGTATTCAGGATGGTATAAGGACATCCAAATGACATGAGAAAACCAATGAAAGGTTTCCTCTTATGCCAAAGTTCGTAAGGAGTCTTACCATGTGTCTTAAGTACAAAACTCTGTTTTGCACATAGTTCTTGTAGCTTCAAGTAGTGTCATGTTTCTCCTCTCAGTAACACCATTTTGCTGAGGAGTCCTGGGAGCACTATATATTGTCTTGTAACACCTTTTTCATCACAAAATGTATCAAGGATTTGGTTCTTAAATTCAGTTCCTTGATATTGTGATCACATTGATTCTTAATCTGTAAGATGAAATTCCTCAGAATCTCAGGGGTCTCATCCTTAGTTCTAAGAAAGAAGACCGAAGTGAATCTTGTAAAGTCATCTGTGATCACCAAACAATAAGAGGTCCTTCCTAGACTCATTACACTGGTGGGGCCAAAGAGATCCATATGTAATAAGTGTAGGGGAGTAGTGATGGAGTTTTTTTCTTTTGGCTTGTGTGATACCTTATGTTGCTTCTCTTTCAGGCATGCAATACAATGGTCATCACTTGTAAACTCTTTCTTTGGCATTCTAGTTACCAAATCATTCTTAATTAATTAATTCATGTTTTTAAAGTTTACATGGTACATTCATTTATGCCAGAGGAAAGACTCATTACTATTTGCTTTAGATAGAAAGCATGAAACTTCTCCTAAGGGAGATGTTTCTTGCAAATCCATCTTGTACATGTTCCCTTTCCTGGGGGCTCTGAGCAGGATATGCTCGTAAGGAATGACCACCCCGGGCCTGAGAATAAAGAACTCATGCTCAGTGAAGACCATGTTATGACTCTAATCACAAAATTGAGATACACTTAAAAGATTGTATCCAAGCTCCTTGACAAAGTGTACCTTCTCAATGCTGAGCTTACCATTTTTGACACTGCCCCTTCCTGTAATATAACCTCCATCATCTCCTCCAAAAGCAACTGGTCCTCCATTAATTCTTTCAAACTTTTGGAGTAGTGACCTATTGCCTATCATGTGCTTGGAACAGCCACTATCAATGATCCAGACATTTCTGTTTGTCTTGAGTTGTTCCTACACAAAAGAGATGGTTAGTTACATTTGGAAACCCAAGCCTTATTGGTCTTGGGCTCATCAAAAGAAGTTGAAGATAATGCAACAATAACTGATCCTATTTTCATATTTTGATGATCATTTGCTGATGTTGATGAAGAACTTTCAGCCACTTGGTCTTTCTTTGTCTTCCACACCACCTTTGATAGCTTAGACTTGGCCTTCAATACTTTGGAAGTTTTGATGACTTTGGAAGTTTTGATGACTGGACATTTGGAAGATCTTGCTTTCACTGCATCAGGCTTCAGTGCTTCGGAAGTATTCCTTTCTTCCGAGATCAAATTTTCTTCAAAAGGCAAGTTTCCACTTGTCTTCATCTTTATTTTGGAGCTTTTGAAAGGAAAAGAGTTTCCTTCCGAAGCTTGTTTCTTCTTCTTCAAAAGGCAAGTTTCCACTTGTCTTCATCTTTACTCTTTGGATTGTAAAGACAATCTTTAGCAAGAGGAGAGGTACTCCCACACATGACACAATCCATTTTCTTCTTCCTAAGATTCTTCTTCTGTAAACAAGGATGAACTTGATCACTTTCCTTCTCCATCTTCATCTTTGCAGATGCTATGGCAATTCTAGTAGAGATAGAACTACCTTTGGAGCTAGATGGTTCAGGTTGTATAGCAGTGGTGCACAACTGATCAGCCTTCTTCTTTATGCTGGGATGATTTGGACATGAACTAGAACTCTTGTTATTACAGTTCAAGTTTTGTGTCTTCAAACCACCCCAAATCCTGCAAAAATAAAGACTTGTTTCTATGCAGAGTTGAAGTTGGCCTTGATCTCTTTAGCCTTCTTGGACTTTCTCTTGGCCTTCCTGATCAAGTTCTACCTCCTTGACACAGTTCTACTCTCCTCAGAGGGATGGTGACCGTTCTTAGAATGCTCTTCTTCACTCCTCTTAGAGATATCCTTCACCATCTCCTCTTCATCCTCTTCAGTCATGGGGTCTATAAGGGGAAGCTCATCTTCACAAGTTTCACACCTAGGAGATCTTATAGACAAGATTGGGTGTGGTGGAGCTATCTCACTAGATCCCAGTCCCTGCTTATTTGGATAGCAAACTTTTGCATGCAAGGATGAGGATATTATGTTCTTGAAGGTCTCTTCTTCAAGAACACATTTTTCTGCCCTGGCTTTGCTGATCACAAGCTCAGCCTGGCATTCAGTCAACTTAGTTATGAGATCTTTGATCTGAGTCCCGTAGTTGGTGTGCTCATGTTTAAGAGTTGAAATGGTTTTCTCTAAGTCCTCTATTTTCAGTTTATAATCATTTTCAGCTATTTTAAATCAGATTTTAAGATATTTAAGGACTCAAGATCAGATCTCATCTCTAAGTTGTAGGACCTGTATCTATTTACTTTAGTAATACATTCAGGAGTGCAAATATGTTCTAGTACCTTTGCTTTATCGTGGTCTGTCATGAGTGATTGGTTTGGAGATGCATCTTCCACCTGAAAGCTCCAGTTAAATCCTCCTTCTTCAACAATAACTGTAGCTAGTTGCTTTGGCTTCTTATTATGGGGAGCCCTTTCTGTGTAGTTTGGTCTGGCTTGTGTTTGGCCACCATTTGTCCTTGGTGCCCTACACTCCCTTGCAAAATATCCCATCTAGTTATGTTGTAACACATTACTTTGTTTTTGTCCAGCCTAAACTTTCCATTGGCTGCATTGCTTGGAAACTTCCTCCTTGTCCCCTTTTAGAACTTCTTGGCTCTGTGAGTGAGAAGAGCCATTTGCTGAACTATCTTCATGTTTTCCAGATCATCTAGATGGATACAGTCCAGGTCTTCAAGGGTAAAGTGAAATTTGTTTGTACTCTCAACAACAGAAACAAAGGCATGAGAAGAGCTTGTCTCTTGGAATGGACTTCCTTGAGTGTAGCTTTCTCTTGGTGTCTCTGGGAAGGTGATGAAAGGATCCTTTTGTGAGTTGTCATGGTAGCATATAAGATGATGTTATGGTTCAATGCTATCACTTTCAGCCACATGGAAGGCTGAACTCAGTTGATTACAGGAGTTACCAGATGAATTTTGCATGTTCATCTCCATCTGGTATCCACTAAGAATACAATACAACTCTGTCAAAGCAAGAGTCTTAAGGTTCTCAGTTCTCTCGATAACAACATAATAATATGTTCATTGCCTAGGAAGAGAGGACATAAACTTCCTCACAATGTCCCTGTTCTCAAGAGTTATTCCAACATCCATAAGAGTATCCACTATCTCAACATACCTGAAGTATTGTTTAGTCATGGTTTCACCTGCTTTAAAGGTGAAGTTTCAAACTGCTGCTTCAAGAGGTCCTTCTTGTTCTCCTTAGCTTCATTCGACCCCTCATACATGAGATTCATTACCTCCCATAGTTGCTTGGCAATTTTGCACTTCTTGAAGCCCCTGTAGATGAATTTTGGAAGAGCAGTTGAAGGGATGTCGTGGCTTTCTGATCAATCTCTGTTCTTTTTCTGTAGTCATCAGAATAATCAGCCACAACCTTTGAAATTATACCACCTCCGACAATAGCTGAAGAGATGCTTGGTATGTAAGGTCCTTGGACAACAGAGTCCCACTTCCTGGAGTCTTGAGACTTGATAAAGCCTTCCATTCTTTGACACCAAGTATCAAAGTCTTCAGGAGTGATCAGTGGGGACTTTGTCATTGTTACAGTTTCCATATCAGCCTTAGTAATAGCTGCCATTTGAGTTGTTAAGTATATTGTGTGTGTGATGGATCTTAAGATGGTGATATCTTATAATCAAAAGCCTGGAATGCTCTGATACCAAATGCAGGACCGTTTAAGGGTTGGTCACTTACAACACAACAACATAATGAGGAGAGATCTTTAGAACACTTAACAGATCAAATAGGGAACTGGTAACTTATATGTATGTGTTAGAACCTTGAAGATTAGCATTAGTTTTTGTTTCTTTCATAGTATAGGGACTTATTGTGTAAATTTATGTTCCTTAGTTTCTTATATTAGTATAAATAGGATTATATGTATTTTGCAGGTAAAACTTTTTGCAACAGAATTCTCTCATTCTGTACTTGTAATCCTTTGCTAATATCAATGAAATCTCTATGAATTTTTCTGATAATATTCTTAGATGATTACTTTGTACATATAATTGTCAATTGTAGTTCATCATTAACACAGATCGATCCATTTGAACCTTTCAAATGGTATCAAAGCTTTCGGTTCAGTGATTTAAGCATGTGAATCACTTGAATTTGTGTTTTTGATAGCAATTGATCAATAGATTGTGAATTCGGCTGTGTTTCATCAATAGAAACATGAATTCAATCACAATTGAGTGAGTTAACATCATCAGATCTGAATTTTTGTCAGATTTGAGTTCGAACTGTTCTTCAAAAAGATGAACACTAATTCTACAAAAGTGTGATTATTTGTTGTTGATTGAAGGAAATTGATGCTAAAGGATTGATATTCGGTGTATTTCACACTTGATTGAAGAGTTTCAGATCAATTAATCGAGTTTTGAAAAGTTTGTTAAGATCAGGTTGTTACGAAGAAGATGAATTAGGTGTTTTGAATGTTGAAATCATCTGAAAAATCACCTAAGTGTTTAGGTGCATGAACACTGCTTAGATGTTTTAACACTGTTTAGGCATTTTAGATTGGTCGTTTTGACCCTGTTTGTGAGCGTTTTAGCACTATTTGGACGTTTTTCAGAAACTAAGTCCCAGGCACTTTGAAACTATTCAGGCGCTTTGTAACTATTTAGGCATTTTGATACTGTTCAAGCGTTTATACACTTGTGCATTTCAAAAATTCACTACGGCAATCCCTTAGGCGATTCTAAGTCAAGTTGAGTGCTTCTCAACTATTCAGGCGCATCAGATTAAGACTTATCTTCTAACACTTAGAAAATTTTTCAAAAATTAAAAAAAAATTTAGAAAATATTGTAATTTCATTTCTTCAATCAAATCTTTAAAACAACAAAATTATTATATTTTGTTAAATTTAAAACATAAAGAATGGCAAAGTCTAAAGATTCAGAGAATAGAGTACCAAAGTTGAAGAACAGAGCTGACTTCAAGAATTGGTCACTCAGGCTGAAACATCACTTAAACTCAATTGATACTGACTTATGGAAATCAATTGTGAAAGGACCTCACATCCCTGTTACTTTCGATGGTCCTGATGGTTTTGTATACACAAAAGATACTCAAGAGCCTTACCCAGAAGATGTATTACTTGGGATGATCTGAAGAAGGTGAAGAATGATGTTATTGCGTATTCTCTCATGTGTAAAGGGCTACCTTTGGAAGTATTATTAAGGCTTGAGAATTACCAAACTGGGTACACCTTATATAAAAGCTTTGAAAGTTATCTGTAAAGGAGGAAAAGAGATTTAAGATCTCAAAAGACAGAAGTTAAAAAAGGCAACTTGAATTGTTTGAGCATATCTCTAGAGAAACTGTAAACCAGATGATGAACATATATGTGCAACTTATCACAGAAATGTCAACTTCAGGGATTAAGAATGATCTTAAAGACCTAAATGATAGACTTCTAAATGCACTCCATCATCTTGGAAACAAACAGTAACTTTGTTAAAACATACTGAAAAGTTTCCCATGGATCTTGATCTGTTAATTGCAAAGATTGAGTTAGTGGAAATTGATGAAAGCTTAAGGAATAATGATAGAGCTGCATCTACTTCTCAATATAAGTATGTTGCTTCTCCAGCAAATACTGTAGAGAATGCTTTTCTTGCTAAGGATGAAGCTACTCAAGAAGATGAGGGTAATCTGTTTGTGGGAGCAGGATTCTTTACTAGCACACCTGTCTAGTCAACTCAGCCACAACCACAGTCTCCTAAAAAATCTCAAATGCCAAAACCTCAAAATGAGACTCCATCTTCTAACTCTGCTAACCCTAGCAAAGTTAAAGATGTTATAAACATCCTTTTACAGGATGAAGAGTTCAACAACATTTACAGCTTTTATGCCAAGTTTTTAAGCATACCAAGAAAGTCATTTAACACAAGTTGATTTAATTTTGCAGGATTTGTTTGAGATGGATCTAGATGACGTTGAAGAAATGGATCTAAACTGGCAAATGGTGATGATAGCTTATAGAACACAAAAACATTCATATGTGAATAGAAACTATAAGCCAAGTGCAAATAAAAGTGTTGTTGATAAGTCGAAGTCAAGGTGTTTTAACTGTAACAGCTATGGCCACTTTTCTAGAGAGTGCAAAGCTCCAAGAACTCAAGGAGGAAATGGTCAAAGTAGCTCTAACAGTCAGAGGTATCATCAATAGACTTAGAAGACATTTCAGAAACCTTATCAGAGTCCACCAATGCCAGAACTAAAGGAAGAATCAAAGGCCACTGAAGAACCAAAGAAAGCACTAGTAGTGATCATAAAGGATGGTTATGACTGGAGTGCTTATGCAGAACAAGTTACTGAAGATCTTACTTCAAGTCTAGCACTTGTTGCTGAAATCAACACTGAAGATTGGTCTGAAGATAATGATCCAAAAACAAAAGGAGATCAGACAATGAGGAAGACTATGACTGGAGTGACAAATCAGATCCAAAGGAAGATTCTGAAGAAGTTGCTCTTATGGCACAGTCTGAACACCCAAGGTTTAAAACTCTTCATCTGAAACTGACACTGAATCTTCAAACTATTATCCAGTATTCCAGTGGAAGTAAGGGAGAAAATGTGCACTAAAGCATGTTTTGAACAAGTAGAACACTATAGAACCTACTCATTCAAAATATGTGATAAACTGAAACAAGAAGACTAATGCACGGTAAGCTGAAAGCAAGCAAACCACAAAATACTTGAAGATCATATCTTTCCAAACTTCTTGGAACAAAACTTTAAAAGAACTTGAACTTGTCAAGAAACAACTTGAAGAGATGTCAAAAACTCTTGAACAATAAAAATTGGCTAATGCAGTAACTCAAATTGATTTAGCCAAAGTGAAAAGCTCAAAAACTATTGTTGAGCAGCTGGTGAATGGTAGAAAAGATAAAGATAAAACAGGTTTAGGATTCACTCATGAACCAATGCCTGAATCAATCTCAAATACCTTACGTGAAAACTTTAATACCCATGATCATTCACTAGAGAATAAAGCTAAGCTTAAAGAATTTCAAGAGAAGAAAAGAAATGTTCAATCTAATGTCGAGAGTGAAATCGAAAAGAAAAACATTGAAATATTTGAAGAGAACGAATCAGAGAAGATAAAGAATGGTCATCTAATTAAAATAAAATCTTATGAACCTCGACAAAAGAATAAAAAGCTATTTGTTCCAAAGGGTGAATGTGTTTTTGAGAAAGGTGAACTTGAAAAAGGGAAATCTAAAGAAGAGAAATCAGAGACTTCATGTTCTGATGATTCAAGCTCTTTAGAAACAAACTTAATTGATAAAAAATTGAAAGAATCTGAAAAAGAATCTTCACAAGATTTTATCAAAACCCAAAGCATTAAAACTTCATCAAGATCAAGAAATCAAAGAAGACGAAAAGAATCTTCTAAAGCAAAACAGTTTGAACCTATCAAACAAACAAGTCAAATTAAACCAGTAAAGTTTGTGTCAGCAGGAACCTTTGACATGAATACAATCTCTAAAACAACATCACAAATCTAAGATCAAATCTACTCTGATCTGAAAACAGGTTCAGCTCCGAAGTGTTCCGCTGTTCATAAAAGATTTGAATCTAAGGAGTTAAAGACTTGTGAACATGTTAAAAGGCCAAACCCTAAAAATCAAAAGACCAAACTTACACAGTCAAAACAGTAGTTTAACCTCTCTAAACCTAAATCTAGACAAGGATCTAATGAGGCTTCCACATCTAGGGTTAAGCAAATGTTGTTCAAACAGCCACAAAAGTACTGTGACATTTGTGATATGTACAATCATAATACATCTGAGTGTTATTTTAACAAGTACTGTCACATTTGTGATATGACAAATCACTCAACGGCTGATTGTTATTGCAGTAAATACTGTGCCTTGTGTGATGAAAGAAATCATAATATTGATGATTGCTTCTTTAGAAAGAACTCGCCTCGGAAAAATTTTGATAATCAAAGATTTCAAAGAAATCAAAATTTTGGTTTTCAAGGATTATCAAAACAACATTACTTAGGCTTGAGATCTCTTAGAAGAATCAATTTAGATTATGATAATAAGTATACTGTCAAATCACAGCAGTACAATCAAGGAAACTTCATTCCACGTTCAGTGCAAATGAAAAATGAAGCATTTAACAAGAAATATTTTTCAAAGAATGTTTCAAATGATGGGTCAAATTATCTTAATGAGGATCTTGAGAATCGGTTTAATGCTTTGAGGTTAAAACAAAGAAAAGATAATCATACAGTTTTTCAAAGAGGATTTGAAAATCCTACATTTCAAAAGAAACCTGATTTGCACAAACTCCATTTCAAGCAATTTACTATTGTGGATAAATATGGCAAGCCCAAGAACATCTCGGCTTGGCTTGATAACTCATCTTAAATGTCTTTGAAATGCAGGTACGCCCAAGAAGACCAATGAATACATGGTATGTTGACAGTGGGTGTAGCCAGCATATGACAAGCAACCAAGCCTTGTTAAAAGACTTTAAGACAAAAGATGGTACACATGTAGCTTTCGGTGGAGATGCAGGTGGAAAGAAAACCGGGGAACGAACGGTATCTAACGGTGTTATAAGTTTTGATAAAGTCAGTTTATGTGCTCAGTTGAACTTTAACCTTTTAAGCGTTTCTCAAATATGTGATAAATCATATTCTGCTTTATTTGATGACTCTTATTGCTATATTCTAAAGCCGGGTTTCAAGATCATCAAGGAATGGGTGGTTGTAAAAGCTGTTAGAGATCGAGATGTCTACAAGCTATATATGTCTCACATGGATCCTTCAACTGAAACAACTTTTCTCATTGCTCATGCTTCAAATGATGAAAGCCAGCTTTGGCATAGACGTCTAGGGCATTCAAACTTCAAAAACATGAACAAACTTGCAGCAGGAAATCATGTTATGGGCATTCCGTCAAAGAAGTTTGCTACAACAGATCTCTGTAAAGCTTGTTTCAAAGGGAAGCAACACAGGGCGTCTTATAAGTCCAAACTTATTAACTCAAACTCCAAGCCTTTGCAGATGTTACACATGGATTTATTTGGTCCAGAAAACGTACAAGTATTGGAAAGAAATCATATTGTCTGGTTATCATTGATGACTATACAAGATTTTTGGGTTTTCTTTCTACGTACAAAATCTTACACGGCTGAATTGTTAAAAGAGTTTATCACTAAAGTAGAAAATCAACTAGATCAAAAAGTCAATATAATTAGGAGTGATAATAGAACAGAATTTAAGAATGCTTATGTTAACATGTTCTGTGCAGGTAAAGGTATAGCACATCAGTTCAGTGCTCCAAGAACTCCTCAACCAAATAGAGTTGCAGAAAGGAAGAACTGAACATTGATAGAGGCAGCCCGTGCAATGTTATCAGATGCTATGATTACTATCACTTTCTGGGATGAAGCCAATCAACTACGTGTTTCATTCAGAATCGCACACTATTGGTGAAAGACAAACACAAAACTCCTTATGAGTTGATGTTCGGCAGGAAACCAAACATAGATTTCCTTAAATCATTTGGTTGTCCAGTTTTGGTTATAAACTCAAATGATCAGCTAGGCAAATTTGATGCAAAGTCTGATGACGGATTCTTACTTGGATATTCGTCAGCTTCTAAAGCATATAGAGTTTATAACTCTAAGACGAATGTTATCATTGAAACTTTCAATGTTAAATTCCTTGAAAACTAATTTCCATCAGTTGCAAATGGTCCAGCATGGTTATTTGATTTAGATTCATTGTCAAATTCAATCAATTCTAATCTGTTTGACTCACCTTTTCACAGGAAACAAGTAGGAGATCTTGGATCCTTTTGTGAGGATTTAGACTCTGACGATATGGATGATTCAAGACCTGACTATCCATTTTTCTCGTCTGTGAGAGATTCTTTATTCAATTGAGATGTTAATAAGCAACACCTCGAATATGAAAATCCTGATGTTTCTCAACTAATTCCTAATGATGGACTAGAAATTCAACAACCTAAGTCTGGAACTTCATCTGTATCAGGAGATAAAGATGTAAATGACAAGCTTGTTTATTTCATCAACTCCCCAACTCAAGTTTCGAATTTCATTCCACATTCTTCAAACTTGTTGCATAAGCTCTCTGACTTGAACCAAACCAATCTATAGGTGAATGTTCAAGAAGACGAGATTCCAACTACTCGTATTCACAAGAGACATCCCATCTCACAGATTATTGGTCCTTTGAATGAGAGAACAACAATAAGTCATACAAAGCAAGTAAACATTTGTTATACTCGTGTTTTTCTTCTCAAATTGTTCCTAAAAACATCACTGAAGCTTTACAGGACAATAGTTGGATTGAAGCTATGCAAGAGGAGTTACTTCAATTTCGTGAACAGGAAGTGTGGAAGCTTGTGGATTTGTCTGAAGGAGAGAATGCCATTGGCACAAAATGGTTGTTCAGAAACAAATCATATGATCGAGGAAGAGTTGTTTGAAACAAAGCAAGACTAGTAGCACAAGGTTACACCCAGGAGGAAGGATTTGATTATGAGGAAGTGTTTGCTCCAATTGCAAGACTAGAAGCAATTCGTGTCTTTCTGGCATATGCTTCTTATATGAAATTCAAGGTGTACCAAATGCATGTTAAAGGTGCGTTTTTGTATGGACCAATCACCAATGATGTGTATGTTAAGCAACCTCAAGGTTTTGAAGATGCTGAATTTCCTCATCGTGTGTACAAGCTAAGCAAATCATTATATGGTCTACATCAAGCTCCAAGAATCTGGTATGAGACACTGTCCCAGAATTTGATACAACATGGATACATAAGAGGGAAAATTGATCCAACTTTATTCATCAAGAAGGAGGCAAATGATCTCTTATGTGTGCAAGTGTATGTGGATGATATCATATTGGGTTCAACCAGTCCAAAACTGTGCTCAGAATTTGAAGAAATTATAAAATCGTGTTTCCAGATGATTTCTATGGGAGAAATCAACTTCTTCCTTGGATTGGAAGTAAAACAATCTACAGATGGTATTTTTATCAACAAAGCAAAGTTTGTTGATAAGCATTTGAAGAAATTCAAACTGCAAGATTGTCAATCTATCAGAGTTCCAACTGACGTTAATACCAAGATTGATCCTGATCCGAAAGGAAAAGCTATTGACCAAACATTATACAGATCTATGATTGGTTTTTTTATGTATCTTACTGCATCTAGACCTGGCATAATGTAAGCTGTTTGTGTATGTGCCAGGTATCAATTAGACCTGAAGGAATCTCACCTAATTTCCATCAAACGCATATTCAGATATCTCAAAGGAAAACCAGCTCTAGGGTTATGGTATCCTTATGAAGGAAACTTCGAGTTACATGGATATACTAACAGTGATTATGGGGAATGTAGTCAAGATAGAAAATCTACTACGGGTGGTTGTCAGTTTTTAGGTCCCAGATTAGTCTCATGGCAGTGTAAGAAACAAACAAATGTCTCCGTCTCAACTGCAGAAGCTGAGTACATAGCTGCATCCGCAGGATGTTCTCAAATCCTTTGGTTACAAAACCAACTTTTGTATTACGGGTTCAATTTTCTTAAAACTCCTATCTACATTGATAATACTTCTGCTATGTTTATAACAGCTAATCCTGTTCAACATGCAAAAACAAAGCATATCGAAATTCGATATCATTTTCTCAGAGATAACTCTGAAAAAGGTTTAATCATTTTGATTCAAATTTTAACTGACAAACAATTAGCTAACCTGTTCACTAAAGCCTTTTTACCAGGAAAGTTTGAGTATCTGGTTGAGTCTATTGGCCTTATTAATCATGTTGAAAAAAGATTTTGTTTCATCAAAATTATAATAAGCCTCCCTCCTTTTTCATAAACAACTCAAAAGGAAAATCATCAAAGTTGACTGCCTAATTTTTAATAATGTGTGTGTGTGTGCTAAATGAAAAAACAAATACAAAATTAGAATTTTAAAAATTAATATAGAAACTTATAAAAGGAAAATACAAAAATATAGTTTAGATGTTTTCTTTATTTAGGATTGAATCTGCCTTTGCAACATGGAAGCAATGATAGTACATCAGATGTAATCAGTTGCATACTTCACTCAATAATAAAGTCTAACATGATCAGATATGATGTGTTGGTATAATCATGCAATTATACTGCAAAAGTAGATTCTTTTGATTTAAATAAATCATTATGCATTTGTGGGTATTCATCTTAGTTCTTATGAGTGGTGTTGACTTTTGTGATTGATTGCTTGTCAAGTCACAAACTCACACCTGATGGTGATATGAATAACCATGAGATCTGTTTACTACATTTGTTCTCTTCTCTGTTATGAGTCATCATAGACCTGAAGTTACGAGGTATCCTTTGTTTTAAGTCATTACAGACCTGGATATTCTCACCTGATGCAAAAGATGCCAAGGTGCACAATCTTTTCAAAAGTCCACAATGGATGTCCTCTGAGTCTTATGAATCATCTACATACAATTATTTATGAAACGGATTTAAGGATTACCTAATGGCTTGTCCATGGTTGTTTTCTCATAGATTATCAAATGGTTTTACCAAAATAATTCTCTCATTGACCTAAACATGAGATCTGGTTATACATATATGTCAGGTAATTAAGTTGAGAAAAAGTGCTTGCTTGCATACCTTGACGAGGGTTGGACTCTCTAAATCAAAGTGTGGGTTCTATAATGTCATATCTAATAGAACCTTAACAATCCAAGAATTCAAACAGTAAGTGTGTTGATACTTTTACTAAAGTACTCATTATCTGTCCTTTGATCTTGTGTCTCCTTTGATGCAGTACTGCTGACCTGGAACACACATGATCAGGATTTAATCAGTGTCCATGACTACTCATCATTTTTTTATTTTAATGTGCTGATTATTCTCTTATATGAGCTCATTGCAGGCATATGATTCAGTGTACATATAGTAGTATTTTTTAGTCTGCTTTATTTTTACTTTTTGCATGTGTCTATGTGTGCAGGCATGTTGATAATGGTTGTTTTTCTCAATTTTCAACTCATATAAACTTCTAAGTTTTTGAATTTAAAAGTTTAGGGGGAGTAAAATTTGAAAAAAGAGAAAAATCAAAATAAAAGTTGAAATAGATGATGCTAAATTTTCAAGTAGTGTGTGTTTGATATGCTTAAAAAGGAACCTAACAAGATTTCAAGTGTTTAAAATGTAGAAAAGCTTCTTGCAAAGAATTGAAAATGGTTGTATTTTTATGAAATTCTTGAGACTAAAATGACGGGAAATTAATTAAAAAAGGGGTCAAAAAGTCAAAATTTGGTCGAAAAGTCAAACTTTTGATCAAAGGTCAAAGTCTTAATCATTATTCAAAGTTTGACCAAAGTTTGAAAATTTTTATGAAGAACAGTGAAATTGGTCAAAATTATGGTTTGAATGAAATTTTTGAAGTATGGATGACAAGTGTTAGACGTATGGATGTCTCATGCGCCTAAACAGTGTACACAAGTCTAAGTTTATATGCATGATGAATTTTTAGTTTTATGATAAGTGTTGGACGTTTGAGTCAAACTCATTCGCCTAAACTGTGGTCATGAGTCTGAAAATTTTGGTTAAGTTTGGCCGTTTTGTACAAGCTCATGCGCCTTAATAGTACAAGACGTTTCATATAGAAAATAAAACAAGTGTTAGGCGTTTCATACTAGGTCATGCGCCTGAACAGTGCTCATGCGCCTATGTTCTTAAACAAAATTTGACCAAGTGTAACTCATGCGTCTAGGTCTCATACGCCTGAACAGGGGTAACATGCCTGTATAGTGCCAATGCGCCTAAATCTCATGTGTCCCAAAAGTGGTCATGCGCCTACACAGTTGCAATGCGTCTAAGGGTTTTTCACACTTATATAAATTCAACACTTGGACTGATTTAATTTCATTCGAACTTTTCACTCTCTTATTCTCTCTGTTCTTACTCTCAAGTATCTGATGAACACATTACTCACTGATTACTTTAATTTGCTAAGATTGTTGATATTCTGAAGTAAAACAGTGATCGTAAACAACATATTGAGATTATTTCATCAAATCAGTGTTCATTGACATCACAATCATTTGGACGTTTGAATCCTATTTAGGAGTTCGAACCCTAAAACTTGAATAAATCTAAAATTGATGTTCGATTGTGATTGTATGTTAACAATGGAATTTGAAATTGTTAATGATACTAGATTGCGTCCTGTTTAACATCATCAAATCCAAATTTCATCACAAAAGTTTTGAAGGTTTAATGATCATCAGTGCAAAAATAATAATAAAATATTGAAATTGAAATGAATCGACAAAATGAAAGTTTCAACTAAATTTGCCAGTAAATCATTAAATTCAATTTCTATGTTCAAATCATCTACAAACAAATCAGTTAATTGATAATATCTTAAAATTAGATTGAAACATTATAAACAGTAAGTTCAAAACACTTAGAAATGTTTTTAAATTGATCAAATGTTAAAATATAAAATCTATTAAGTAATTTCTAAAACCATTGAAGGAATTATAACTTGTTACAAGTTTTGTTACAAACTTAATTGAATCTTAAACCTTCATACTAATTCAGGTTTCTTTGTGATTGACAAATGGCTGCACTAAAGTTTGAACCTAAGCACAATGTTGCTGCATTTCTGAACGATGAAGTTAGAGAATCTGCTGGATATGAAGAGATTATCAGATTTCTTCTTAAAAAAATATGTATATGCTATGTGTGCCAGACCAGCCATATATGCAAGATTGATTAAGAAGTTTTGGAGGACAGCAGAGATTGAGCTTGATGATAACAGAAGGAAAGTTCTAAGAGGATTCATTACTAATGATAGAATGTTTGAAGTCTCTAAAGATACTATAAGGAGTGCATTAAGATTGGGTGAGAATGATGCACAAGATTTATATGAGTACACTTTTAATGAGTGTAGGGAGATATTCATGCAGATGGGTCATCTATATAACTTTACTAAGAAGCAATTCTTTAGTGCAAGAGTCTATAATCACTGGAAGCTGCTTTGCTATATATTCCAACACTGTATGTCCAAGAGGAGTGCAAGATGGAATTCTTTTCCAGTAGACATTGCATCTCCTATAGTAGCCATAACAACAAATAGAAAATTCAATATGGCTAAGTGGATAATGAATGGGTTCATTTTCAACTTGGAGAAAGGAAAGAGGAACAAGTACTTGATGTATCCAAGGTTTCTCCAATTGATCATAAATGAAGAATATCTAGACATTCAAGCTTTTGGAGTACAAGGTGACAAATTTGTTTTAGAGCATATGTCTGAAGGTGTGTATAAGAGACTTGTTGTTATTACATGAGAAGATAATATACTTCTATTTGATTATATAAGGAATGTAGCTGATGATAATGTTGATATTAATCAACAACACTTTCATTTGACTGAGGATGAGCCTGTAAATTCTAATGATCTTATAGAAGATGTAATGATAGAAGAGGTTGTTAAAGAATTTGAAGAAGATGATGATGATGATGATAAGGATCATAACGATGCAAGTTTTACCAATAATGATGATGATAATAATGATGACAATGATGATAATGATAATCAAGGTGGTGAGGTAGAAGGGAATAATGAAGAACCTATTCATGAGATGGATAGTGAACAAACTATTTCTTATCATAGAGATGATGATGATAAAAATGAAGATGCTGAAGTTGATACTGAAGTGAATGATCAAAGAGATGATAAGTATGTTGATAATGAGAATGTTCAGAATGTTGATTTCAATCAAGCTTTTGTTTTTGATGCTATTTGATCTGAGCCTATCACAGAGAATGTTATTTCTCCTGTGCAATCTCCAAATGTAGAAGTTATGATTGTGAAAGAGAAAGAAAAAGAAATGAAACAAACAATTGATGTTTGTGTTCAAATAGAAATTGATGATATTTCAAATGAAATTGATAATTTGAAGTCTCAGATTGCAGATCAAAATGAAGAAGATTGAAAGAAGAAAATGCTTTGTTAAAAGCAAATGATGAAAAGAAGAACATCATAATAAATGAACTTGAAGAAACGGTGAAAAGAATGTTTGAAGAGATTGAAAAGTTAAATGAAAGTCTGAAGGAACCAGAAAAGGAAAATGAAGTAAAAGTTGGTAAGAAAGAAGCTATACAAGAACATCATGAGATTATAACTGGAAAGTTTATTGAATCTGAGAAAGGTAAAAGAAAGATAGATGAAGTTGAATCATCTTCAGTTCCTTCCAAAGTTCAAAGACTACTAATATAGTTGAGAATGTATAAGAAACTGAGATGCAACAGAGAATAGAAGCCCTTGATGATATAGATTCTGATTTACCAGACGAATGGCATGATGAGGTGCTAGAAGATGAAGATGTATGTGATGTTGTTTACTCAACAGTTGCTCAAGATGATATTCCTATAGACTTTGAAGACAGATATAATCATCTAGTCAGACAGAAGTACAATAGAGTATTCTTAGATGGATTGAATGTGTCTTAGATCAACGAAGAATATGAAAAGTGTATGATAGCAGAATCATCAGCACTTGTTAATCAAAATGAGATAAGTCTAGAACATGGTGAAAGGGCACCTATGAGTTAAAGTATCAACATAGATGATATTCCAGAGAAGGAATTGCACCATCCTGATCCTGATGATATGAGTATTCCTGCATTGAGGATGTGGTTACAATCAAGGAATTATCCTTGGAAAGACTAAAAAGATTACAAGGAGAATCATTGAGGAAGTTGGTGAGAAGTTTTCAACAAACTAAGAAGATGTATAAGAAAATGATTGTACTAGACATGGATAATCCTCAATATCTGGAGATTACAAAGAGAACTAAGATTCTAAAGCCTCAAGAGATAAAATCCATGAAGCTAGTAAGAAGAACAAATGAAAGAAGGAAATAATTGATGAGAATATTTCCAAACACTGAGCAGCAAGCCTATAAAGTTGATTTGAATCAAAAGCAATTATGGAACAAGGCAAGATCTGCTGGAGATTTAGTAAGAAATGTGTTACAAACAGGACAATCCATATCTGAGCTTTTGAATGCTATCATTGTTCCTGATAAAAAAAAAGATGTAAAGATAGTAGCATGGAAGTATGATGAGGTGTTTGATGCTTTCTTGATAAAAAGAGTAAATGCTATATATGATGTGTATCATTTCAACTCAAGTATAGTTACTCTTGTAGTGCAAGATTTGAGGGAATTACATAAGTTACCTCTCATTAATCCATCCAAAGCTGCTAGAGGAGAAAATTTTGTGAAGTTACTTGATAGAGGAATCTCCAGGATGCCATCTTTTCTTCAAACAAGATATGATCAAGAGGACAAGGCCTATTTTGATACACTGAGGAGAGATGAGAAGAAAGGTGAATCGAGATCAGAAATGGCTAATAAATATCTAGAAGCTTTTGGAGATCAATAATTTGAAAAAGTAACCAATCCTAGTCTGAAAGTGATTTAGGGTACTCAGACATCAAAACTGTTAGGACTGTGTACGTACAGAGTACTAACTGATTCTGCGTTTAAACCGGATCCAATAGTGCGGAATCCTATTTGATTGACGATCCAATCAGTGAGAACGATAATTGATCGATATAAGATTGAACTAAACGTTAAGAATGAGTAGGAGTCGATCAGGAACGAACTATGAACTTGGATAGGCTGTTTGGGACGCACTGGACGGCTAGGGTTTAAGTGTATTCGAAATATCTCTTCAAGTGTTCTGTTTTTCACGAATTAGGTGGTATTTATAGGGTAGTGGTTTTCATTCGTACGACTGAACCATGCTAATGGTTCAGTCGTGCGATCGAATCATGCGATTGAGTCATACGCACGACTGAAAGTTCAGTCGTGCGACTGAGTCAATCCTATGTATCAATCATACGACTGATAAGTCTCCTGGTTTAGTCGTGCGAATGGTCCATAAGTATGATGTATTCATGCGTATGGTCCATAAGTATGGTCCATTAGCATGAATAATCACCCGACTAGGTTGAACATAATACTCAATCATTATTGACTTAGAATTGTGTACAACAACCACAAACCTATATAAGAAGTTCATACATATGAATCAAAGATAAATAAACATCAAATCATATATCATATTTCATTACTTCATCAAATTACACATATGTAAGACATGAAAGACTTTTACATATAAGCACATAAACTAGGAACACATGTATCTACAAACTCCCCCTTGGACCTAGTTTACCCTATTGTCTAACATTCTTCACATGTTCGTTGAACTTCTTGTACTTCTCTTCTCTTGTGACTCCTACATGTATCTCAAATGCAAAACAGAGCCGTATAACGTGTTGGAATTGAAGAGCTTGTACAATGTCTTGCGTGTCATAGAATAGTGGCCACTTGTATGAAGTATGGACATCTTCAGCTGACAAGTTAGTGAGCCACATTGGGTCAAATACCCTGATAGTCTCTATCTTCCCATCTTTGTTTAGAACTATGTCCGCTTCCCCTGTCCTCGAGTCATAATACCACCATTTGAAGTGTTGAGTGAAGTCCTGAGGCATTTCTTGTAAGGGAATCTTGGACATTGTGTGGGGGGGGACTCCACTTCAACACAACTTTAGGCTTTCTAGATATAGGATCAACTTCAGACTTATGAATGAACCTCTTAGGTTGTTGAGGTCTGAAGTTTACCCACCTGGTGTGGTATTCTTTCTTCAATACAGCCTCAAACCATCCTGACATCTTTCTTGGGATAGCATATAACAGATCTAAGCATGCTAGTCGGTTGAGCTCAAAACCAGGAAGAGTCTTCAAATCATGTGGATATCTGAAGTACTCAATCCCTTTCTTCCTTTTAACAGCATAGACTTCCAAGTCTTCAAATATGCCCACGCTATAATCTTGCCTGACACTTTCTGATGTCTTTTGACTCTATAAAGCTTGGTGTAGGCATTTTGCTTTAGGGTTGCGTGTTGGGCTTTCATCTCAGCAAAACAAGCTGCCCGTTCTGCTTTCTTAATATCAACATTAGCATTCGAAGCTTGGGCTGTACTTTCTTCTTTCTCTTTATTTTTCTCCATCTCCTCTAACTTATCAAAAGTACCACTGCCAAACGTTTCACCCAAGTTGGGGATAACATGTCCTTCCGGGTCAGTGTACTCTGGATAATAATCTGCCATGACATCCTCTGTTTTATCTCATCCACATCTTTCTGCTCATCATCACTCACAACATCAACTTCTGGAGCATCTTTGACAAGCTCGTCAGGATTCAGTCTAAACATTTCAGGGAGCTGCTCGTCTGTTAGATCATGGATGATCTCTCTTTCCTCGAGAGTGTAGCTCACAGATCTTCTGACGATCTCTTGCAAGTCAAGAATCATAGTAAGTTGAGTCTTAACTTGCTGAAGGGGGGCGACATCATATTCATCTGTATGTTGAGCTTCATCTGTTTGATTAAACATTCAACACAACACACATAAATCATTAGATAAGACATGTAAACATAAGTAATCATTAATTACATTAATGTAATACACATTTCAAGTTTAAAAGGTTCAAATACATAAACATCTACACATTTCAAGTTGAGTCTTACTTTTCTGTTAGTGCTCTAAAAAGATTAACATGTTGTCTTTAGATGTCTTTTTAATACTTTGTAATAGTATAGGGACTAGTTTTGTAATTTGTTAGTTCTTTTTTGTTTCATTATAAATAGCTTAGACTTACAGGTAGTAGGTAATGAGTTGAATACGAAACTGCTTACATACTTTGTAATTTTCTTTGCTTGATATTAATGAAACTATGAATTTTGTTGATATCTTGCTAGATTTGATTACTTTGGCTGTATTTCATTGAATTGTGTTCATACATCATCACAGATTGGTACATTTGATCCTATCAAATGGTATCAGAGCTGTTGGTAAGCTGTTAGTGATTGATTTTTGAAGTTTGTCGAACTTTAAAAACTCAAAAATCTCACTGAATCTGTGATTGATAGATAATTCAATTGAAAATTTGTGAATTTCATATGTGTTTCATCATCAAAAACATGATTTGAATCACAATTAGCAGTTAAATTCATCAAATTCAAGTTAATTTGTTGAAATTGTGTTCGAAAAAGGTTTATATTTTTCGGACTGAAAATCTCAAAATTGATTGATTTGTTGTTGATATTGAAAAAAATTGATGATAGAAGAATGATTATCGGTATAAAACATTCTTAATTGGAAAGTTTCAATCCAATTCATCAACATTTGAAGAATTTCAGAAGATTTGAGTTAGTTACATTCAT
The DNA here is from genome assembly GCA_025215565.1 of Flaveria ramosissima. Lineage (NCBI taxonomy): Eukaryota > Viridiplantae > Streptophyta > Magnoliopsida > Asterales > Asteraceae > Flaveria > Flaveria ramosissima. The sequence continues at coordinate 43,080,969 of CM046037.1, read as the reverse complement.
ATGAACATGATGAATGTGGCGCATGAGTTGAGATTGGCTGAAAAAAATCATCTAAGTGTTAGGCGTTTGACTACTATTAGGCGCTTTTACACTGTGTGGACGTTTTTAGTTCAGACGTTTGACTATTGTTGAAGAGAAAAAGGCCAGACGTATCATCTTTGTTGAGACGGATTAGAACTGTTTAGACGTTTGAAAACTGTTGAGGCGCTTTACAACTGTGTAGGCGCATTTCAACTGTTCAGGCGTTTTAAAAATGTTTGGACGCATCAACTTGGGCGTTTTAGAAAATTTTCTAAGGCATTCCCTTACGTTTCTCAACTCAGGCGCATCAACTGTTTGGGAGTATAATCACTGTTTAGGCGTATCACCTTTGACACTTAGAATTTTGTTTTAAAAAAACAAAATTAAACTTTTTCATTTATTTTCTTAATTCAAAATCTAAGAAAAACAATAAAAATATAAGAATGGTGAAATCAGAAGATTCTGAATATAGAGTTCCAAAACATAAAAATAGAGCTGATTTCAAAAATTGGTCTCTTAGGCTAAACCAACATTTTAATTCCATTGACACTGATCTTTGGAAATCTATAGAAAAAGAACATACATTCCTATAATCACTGATGGGCTGACAGAGGGTTTGTTTATATTAAAGATTCTCAGAACCCTATCCTTAAGTGGTCTTCAAGGAGATGATTTGAAAAAAAGTAAAGAATGATATCAAAGCATATTCCTGATGTGTAAAGGACTACCTTTGGAAGTTCTTGCAAGGCTTGATGCATATCAAACTGGATACACTCTGTAAGGATTCCTGAAGTCTGATGCAACCCAAAACCAGCCTAAGTGTCTCAGCAAACATGCACTAAGTACTGAAGTGAAGAATGCTTCGGAAGTTTTACACAAAGCATTAGAAAATACTCTAAGTGTAAAATCTTCCGAAGCCAAGACCAATATCTTCTGAAGCCAAACATGAAGTCTTCCGAAGCTTCAGAGACAAAGTCTTCCGAAGCCTCAACCTATGAAGACAGATTTCTTCTGAAGACTTTTAGTACACATGCTTTATCTGATGTACTGTTCCATAAAGCACCTTTTCCGCTGCATCTCTGTAAAGTCACCAACTTACATGAGTTGGTGAAAAGGGTCTTGCTTTTGGTAACTGTACATTGAGGTCTTGAGTATTTAACTTTCCACTTTATGTACTTTATCCTTTTTGTATTGTATAAGGATGTGAGCTATGGCATGTCATAGTCACAAGGTCAAAAGGCAGATATGCCTTTTGATCCTACAATTGATTTTGTTAGTGTCTAGTCAATTGTATCCAGCTGGCTTTCAAAGTATAGCCGGCTGTAGGTTGTAGTATAAGTATTTCAAGTTCTTGTATCTTTTCTTTATGCTTTGTAACACTTGTAAAGAACTTGAGAAAGCAATATACTGCCTCCTTGAAACCCATACTCTCTTGTTCTGTCTCTTGCTTTACTTGTGTTCTTTGTATCACTTTGGTTACCCAGTTCACTGTTTGATTAGAGCTTAGTTAATCTCCTCATTGTGTTGTTGTGTGTTGTAATTGTGTTAAGCCCTTAAACGGTCCTGCAATTGGTATCAGAGCTTTCCAGGCTCTTGATATAAGATCTAACCATCTTAAGATCCCTCACACACACAAAAGCTAAACTCTTCAAATGGCTCCATCTCTAAGACTGATATGGAGACTGGACCATGAACAAATCCCAAATCCCCTGATCACTCTTGATGATTTTGACACCTGGTGCATGAGGATGGAAGGCTTCATCAGGTCTCTTGATTCAAGAATGTGGGAATCTGTTGAGAATGGACCTTTCATACCCAGCACCCCCTCTGCTACTGGCTGGTATATTCCTAAAGATGTGGCCAACTACTCAGATGAAGATAGAAAAAAGTAGAGATTGACAGGAAGGCCATGACTGCTCTTCAGACTGCTCTCCCAAACTCTGTATACAGAGGTTTTAAGAAGTGCAAGACAGCCAAACAGCTGTGGGATGCACTGAAGCTGATGTATGAAGGCTCCTCTGAAGCCAAGGAGAACAAGAAAGATCTTCTGAAGCAGCAGTTTGAAAATTTCACCTTCAAAGCAGGTGAGACCATGACCCAACAATACTTCAGGTATGTTGAGATTGTGGATACCCTAGTGGATGGAGGAGTTCCTCTTGAGAACAGGGACATTGTAAGGAAGTTCATGTCCTCACTTCCTAGGCAATGGACACACTATTGTGTGGTGATCAAGAGGACTGAGAACCTTAAGACTCTTACTCTTACAGAGTTGTATGGGATTCTCAGTGGATACCAGATGGAGATGAACATGCAAGGTTCATCTGGCAACTCCAACAATCAAATGGGTTCAGCCCTTCATGTGGTTGAAAGGGACAGCATAGAACCTCAGCATCATCTCTTATGCTACCCTGACAACTCACAAAAGGGTCCTTTCATCACCTTCCCGGAGACACCAAGGGAGAACTTTACTCAAGGAAGCCCATTCCAAGAGACAAGTTCTTCTCAAGCCTTTGTGTCTGCAGATGAAAGCTGTGGGAATTATCTCTTCACTCTTGAAGACCTGGACTGTATCCATCCAGATGACCTGGAATACATGGAGATAGTTCAGCAGATGGCTCTCCTCACTCACAGAGCCAAGAAGTTCTACAAGAGGACAGGAAGAAGATTTCCAAGCAATGCTACCAGCAGTAAGTTTGGGCTGGATAAAAGCAAAGTTAAGTGTTACAACTGTAACCTTATGGGTCACTTTGCCAGGGAGTGTAAGGCACCTAAAGCAAATGGGGGCCAAACACAACCCAGACCAAATTTACTGACAAAGCCCCTCAGCTGAGAAGACAAAGCAACATGCTGCTGTTGCTGTTGAAGAAGGAGGCTTTGACTGGAGTTTTCAGGTGGAGGATGCTTCTCCAAACCAAGCACTGATGGCTGACCATGATGAAGCCAAGGTATTGGAACATCTTTGCTCCCCTGAATGCATTGCTAAAGTAAATAGATACAGGTCCTATAACCTAGAGATGAGATCTGATCTTGAGTCATTAAACATATTAAAATCTGATTTTAGAAAGTCTGAAAATGATTACAAGTTAAAGATAGAAGACTTGGAGAAAACCATTTCAGTACTAAAAACATGAACATACAGATTTCAGAACTCAGATCCAAGATCTCATCACTAAGTTAACTGAGTGCCAGGCTGAGCTTGTGATCAGCAAAGCCAAGGCAGAGAAGAGTGTTCTTGAAGAAGAGACCTTCAAGAACATGATATCCTCATCCCTGCACAACAAGTTTGTTATCAAAATAGACAGGGACTGGGATCAAATGAGATAGCTCCTCCACACACAATCTTGTCTGTAAGATCTCCTAGGTGTGGAACTTGTGAAGATGAGCTTCCTCTCATAGATCCTGTAAGTGAGGATGATGAAGAAGTGATAGTGAAGAATTCCTCTGAGAAGAGTGAAGAAGAGGATTCTTCCAAGGGCCACTATCCTTCTGAGGAGAAGAAATCAACTGTGATGACCAAGTCCAAAAGAAAGAACTTGATCAGAAAGAGCAAAAGGAAGGCAAAGAAGGCTCAAGAAATCAAGGCTACTTTTGATGCTAAGCAGAAACAAGTTTTTATCTCTGCAGGTTTCAAAGTAGTAAGGACTGAAGACATCAACCAAGACTCCTCAGCTAAGAGTCATGGTTCTTGTTCAAATCATCTCAGTGCCAAGAAGAAGACTGAGCTGCTGTGTACCACTGCTGCACAGCCTGGACCATCAAACTCCAAGAACAGTTCACAGCCCAAAGGAACTGTCTCAGCATCTACCAAGATGAAGGTGGAGAAGGGATGTGACCAAAGCCAGTCTTGCTCTCAAAGGGAGACTTCTTTGAAGAAGAAAATGTTATGTGTTATGTGTGAAAGTACTTCTCACATTGCTAAGGATTGCCCATACAATCCTAAAAGTACTGTCCACATGACTAAAACAAAGACTTCAAAGAGTCTCAAGAAGTCTCAAGCTTCGGAAGGAAAGTCTGTTTCCTTCGGAAGCTCCAAATCAAAGAAGAAGGTAAGTGGAAAATTACCTTCGGAAGCAAAGTTGGTCTCGGAAGAAAGGAGTTCTTCCGAAGCACTAAAGTCTGCTGCAGTGACTGTAGATTCTTCCGAAGGATCAGTCATCAAAACTTGTGAAGTTCCAAAAGCTTCTAAGGTTTTGAAGGTCAAGTCCAAGACTCCAAAGGTGGTGTGGAAGTCTAAGAAAGACCAAATGACTGAGGTTTCTCCATCAACAACAGCTGAAGATCCCATAGTACAACCATAGGATCTATTACTGTTGCATTACCTTCTATTACTGTTAATGAGCCCAAGACAAGTAAGGCTTGGGTTTCCAAATGTAACTAATCATTTTCTCTGTGCAGGAACAGCTCAAGACCAACAGGAATGTCTGGATAATTGACAGTGGCTGTTCCAGGCACATGACAGGCAATAGGTCTCTACTCCATAATTTTGAGAGAATTGATGGAGGACCAGTTGCTTTTGGAGGAGATGAAGGTGGTTACATTTCTGGAAGGGGCAAGGTCACAAATGGTAAGCTCAGCATTGAGAAGGTAAACTTTGTTAAGGAGCTTGGGTACAATCTTCTGAGTGTATCCCAATTTTGTGATCAGAGTCATAACATGCTCTTTACTGAGCATGATGAGTGCATTGTTCTCAAACCTGGTGTGGTCATTCCTCATGAGCATATCCTGCTCAGAGCCCCCAGGAAAGGGAACATGTACAAGATGGATTTGCAAGAAACATCTCCCTCAGGAGAAGTTTCATGCTTTCTATCTAAAGCAAATAGTGATGAGTCTTTCCTATGGCATAAAAGAATGTGCCATGTAAACTTTAAGAACATGAATAAATTAATTAAACATGATCTGGTAACTGGAATGCCAAAGAAAGAGTTTACTAGTGATGATCATTGTGTTGCATGCCTGAAAGGGAAGCAACACAAGGTATCTCACAAGCCTAAGGAAAAGAACTCCATCACTACTCCCCTACACTTGTTACATATGGATCTCTTTGGCCCCACCAGTGTAATGAGTTTAGGAAGGACCTCTTACTGTCTGGTGATCACAGATGATTTTACAAGATTCACTTGGGTCTTCTTCCTTAGAACTAAGGATGAAACCCCTGAGATTCTGAAGAATTTCATCTTAAAAGTTGAGAATCAATGTGATCACAAGGTCAAAACCATAAGATGTGATCAGGGAACTGAATTCAAGAACCAAATCCTTGATGCATTTTGTGATGAAAAAGGTATTACAAGACAATATAGTGCTCCCAGGACTCCTCAGCAAAATGGAGTTGCTGAGAGGAGAAACAGGACACTTATTGAAGCTGCAAGAACTATGTTGTCTGACTCTAAACTGCCTATCACCTTCTGGGCAGAGGCAGTCAATACTGCTTGCTATGTGCAAAACAGAGTTTTAGTAGTTAAGACACATGGTAAGACTCCTTATGAACTTTGGCACAAAGAGGAAACCTTTCATTGGTTTTCTCAGGTCATTTGGATGTCCCTGCACCATCTTGAATACCAAAGATCAAATTGCCAAGTTTGCTGAGAAATCAGATGATGGACATTTCATTGGATACTCTTCTCAAGCTAAAGCTTATAGAGTATACAATCTCAGAACTAGAATTGTTGAGGAGTCAGCCAATGTGACTTTCAATGAGCACACTCCTTGTGTGGCTGGTTCTGGTCCGGATTGGCTGTTTGATCTTGATTTAGTTACCAACTGTTTTAACAAATCTTGTGAGCATGTTTCAGGATCTGCAGAAAATCTAAATACAGGTGATCCTGATCCAAGATTTGAGCTAGGAAGACCTCAACTCATACATCTTCAGCTCCAGTTGGAACTACTTCAGCAAATGAGGTTTCTATCAGCACAACAATGACAAATTCAGCTGATACATCTGGCATGCCTTCAAATTCCAGCTCAGAGGCCTCTCAACCAGATAAAGACACCTCACTTGTAGAAGACAACAATGGTGATGGTGATAGTGATCAGGAATTCTTGATGCTAATAACCATACCATAGATGACAACATCAATGATGTCTCACACTCATTGGATCAAGTTAATCTTGATAAGTGTGATAATGTGGAGGGTGAATCTTCAAGACCAGATTTAAATTTCTCAAATTTAGATCTTTCTCAACAACTTGCTGTGATCCCTCAGCTAAGGATCCACAAGTCTCACCCCACCACAAACATCATTGGAGATGTTGTCACAGGGGTAAGAACAAGAGGACAAACCCATGAAGCAAATGTTTGTCTTCACTCTTGTTTCTTATCTCAGATAGAGCCCAAGAAAGTTGATGAAGCTCTAAAGGATGGAAGTTGGGTTGAAGCTATGCAACAAGAGCTGCTTCAATTCAAAAGGCAGAAAGTTTGGAACCTTTGTCCTCTTCCTCATGGGAAGACTACCATTGGAACCAAATGGGTTTTTAGAACAAGAAGGATGATAGAGGAATCATCATCAAGAACAAGGCAAGACTAGTTGTTCAAGGATACACAAGAAGAAGGGATTGACTACACTGATGTCTTTGCTCCTGTAGCAAGACTAGAAGCTGTTAGGATATTCCTGGCATTTGCTGCATCCAAGAACTTCAAGGTCTACCAACTTGATGTAAAGTGTGCTTTCTTATATGGAGTGATTGATGAGGAGGTTTATGTCAAACAGCCACCTGGTTTTGTAGACCCTGATCATCCTGATTATGTCTGCAAGCTTGACAAAGCTCTTTATGGGCTGCATCAGGCACCCAGGAAGTGGTATGAGACACTATCTGAGTATCTCTGTAAGCATGGATACAGAAGAGGTACTATAGATGGAACTCTCTTCATCAAAGGACAGGGAAATGACTTATTGCTGGTTCAAGTATATGTTGATGACATCATCTTTGGTTCAACTAATCCAAAGCTCTGCAAAGACTTTGAGAAGCTGATGAAAGACAGATTTGAGATGAGTTCAATGGGAGAACTCAACTTCTTTCTGGGAATTCAAGTGAAGCAGGTTGAAGATGGCATCTTCATAAGTCAGTCAAAGTATGTTCAAGACATACTCAAGAGGTTCAATATGACTGATTGTAAGATTGCTAAGACACCCATAGCCAGAAACCACTCCCTGGTCCAGATCTTGAGGGGGAGTGTGTAGATGAGCACTTATACAGGGCTATGATTGGGTCTCTTATGTATCTTACAGCTAGCAGGCCTGATATCATGTTTGCTACATGTATTTGTGCAAGATATCAAGCCAACCCTAAGATGTCTCACTTAATCACTGTGAAAAGGATTTTAAGATACCTCAAAGGTGCTTCAACACTTGGTCTATGGTATCCAAAGAATCCAAATTTCAATCTGTATGCCTATACAGATAGTGATTATGGTGGTTGCAATATGACTGCAAAGTCTACATCTGGGGGATGTCAATTCCTTGGTGGAAGGGTGGTCTCATGGCAATGCAAGAAAACAATCCTGTGTGTCTGCATCAACTGCTGAGGCTGAATACATTGCTGCTGCAAGCTGCTGTGCTCAAGTGCTTTGGATTCAAAATCAGATGCTGGACTATGGATTTAACTTCAAAGAGACTCCTATCCACATAGACAACAATAGTGCTATCTCTATCACTGAGAACCCTGTGCAGCACTCAAGGACCAAACACATCAACATCAGGTATCATTTAATAAGAGATAACTATGAAAAAGGATTAATTAAACTAGTCAAAGTTCATACAGATGAACAATATGCTGATCTGTTCACCAAAGCTTTTGATGAACAGAGATTTAAGTATCTGATATCAGCTATTGGGATGATTAACTTTGAGTGAGTAGACTTTTATTAAAACTAATTCTAATTATTTCTTCTTAAAATATGTGTGTCCTAAGTTGTCTAGTTCATCACTTTCATAAGCTCATGTTTTCTTTGGATGTAAAATTCTTTTTGAAGACTTTCCTTAGATTCTTGAAAATTTCTGATACTTCGGAAGATAAAATTTTATCTTCGGAAGAAAAACATGTCTTTAAAAAAATAACTGTCTAAGAGATTTTACCTTCGGAAGAAGTAAAATTCATCTTCCGAAGCTTAAAATTCTTATCTCAGACACTTATTTATTTTCAAGAACCTTTTCCTTCCGAAGCAAAATTAACCTTCGGAAGCTTTGTTTATTTTCATACAAAGCATTCAAGGGTTTATTTCTCTTCCGAAGCATAAATTATCAAGACTCTCAGGAAAATCTTCCGAAGCCATTTTAGCTTCGGAAGCTTTTTAAATCAAAACTTCCGAAGACAAATAAACTTCGGAAGCTTTTCGAATTCCAAGAAAACTACTTTTTGAGCAAAAGTAAACTACCTTTTCAGAGGTGGGACCGACTTTCGGATTTCAAAGTTTATCCTCTTTCATTAACTTTGGTTCAAATCCCTTTTCATATAAATACCCAACGGTTCCCCCTCTTTCCCACTATCTTCCTCAATTCTACTGTTTCTCTAACCTAATTCTCTAAACCGCCTTTGCTTTCTACCTTTCTTCACCCTTAAGCTTCTGAAATGGCCAACCTTAACCGCAGAAACAACCCTGATTTCTCCATGCAACTACACAGGCAACATAATCAAGTTGCTCTGTTAAGCTCTGAGAAAGATGCAAGTTTCTCAGAGATTTGCCAATTCTTGACTCTGTCAAACTATTTCACCTCCCTGACCATTGATCCTACTCTATATGAGGATCATTGCTTGAATTCTGGAAGACCTGCCAAGAGGTCATTATGGATGGGGAGAAGGCACTGTCTGCCACAGTGCAAGGGAGGACAGTCTTCATCACTCCGGCCATCATAACCAACATCTACAGCTGGATGATGAAGAAGGTGAGGTGTCCTTCCCAAAAGAAGCTGTTAATCATTCTTTTGAGCAGATGGGCTATGAGGGAGATTTCTCTGTAAAGACTTTAGGAAAGGGAAGGTCTCATCCCAATGGAAATTCCTGCTCCATGTGGTTATCCACAGCTTGTCAAACAAGCATGGTGGATGGGACCAGATTCCTGAGGATCTCTCCTTTATAGTTCATGGAATGGTTCAGGGGGTCAAGTTCAGGTATTCACAATTTGTTATACTAATTTACTTGCAAACTTAGACTCCTTAGAGTATTACATGTTTCCTAGATATGTTCAACACATTCTCAACTGTGAACTGGGCTCACAGTTGAGGGAAACAGGTAATATTCTTAAATTGGGACAGATGAAGCCCGGCATCTTTAAATAATGAAGAAGCCAACTGTAGGCTTCTCTGGGGTAGAAACAGCCCTAGTCCCAAAAATGTTAGAGCTCATTGCTCAAGGTGACAACCTAGCAACACAAGCTAGTGTTGAACCCACACCTCTTTTGTCCCTACCATTAAAAAGACCAGAAATCACCCTCACCTACCAAAGAAAATCCAAACGAACCCCTGCTCAGGCTATTGAGTCTGTGCAGGCCCCCAAATACTCAACCTTACAGGAAGAAGTGGACACTAGAGCTCCCACTTCTCCTGAGGAGCAAACCACTCCCATTACTTCACCTATCAGGGCTGAGGTTCCTCAAGCTCACCCTGATGAGCTCAATAGCCCAACAACCTTAAGCCTTCACTCTGAGTCTCAACACTCAAGTGGACAACCTTCAGGGGACAGCTACCATCCCCAGCCTTTGGATCTCAACCAACCAATTCCCAACCTATCCTTTACACTGATGAAGACTTAGGATTCAGTGAGTACCATGAGTCTCTCTTCTCCTCCCCTACTCAAAGAGAGATGAGTACCTCTGACTCTCCTCAGTCTATCCCCCATCAGTCACCTATTACTGAGGTGGACACTTCTGAAACTGTTCAGGATGTCCATATGGAAGAGGCTCTCACTTTTGAAAGTGATTACATCATTAAGACCTCAACCATGGCAACTCAGCCCATTGGCATCTCAACTGAGGCTGCCAGTGAGCAGAGGAAAAACCAGCAGCCAAGAAACTCAAGCTGGTGGTGAGAGAGAGGACTTTGGTCCAATCATCTCATCCCCCAATGAATCTTCTGATGAAGATGAGGGGAATTTGAGACTAAAGGTGCAAAACTGTCAAAAAACATGCACCTACTTAGTCTCTAAGGTTAGTCACTTGGAATCTCAGGTGACTACCTGCAAAACAGGGTCAATGATCAGCAACTCCAGATTTCATATCTGCAGGAAAAACTAGCTGGGAGACCTTTAAGGAGAGCTCAACCAGGAACACAAGAACCTGTGGAAGTGATTGACTTATCCTCCAGCTCACCTATGCAAGTGGGTGATGCTACCAAAAAGGGGGAGAAAGTTGTTACAACCACAGAACCTGGGAGTTCTTCAGAGAGAATGGACATAGAGGACTCACCATCCTCACTTGCTGTTGTGCATTCTCAGCAACTTCCTCAAGTTCACATTAATGTGGACTCTATAGACTCTCTCATCAGGAGTCTCTTTGAGGAAGGGTACCAAGGGCTGTCTCATCTCCACCACTAGGAACTGGCAATCACATCATAAGGTGGAGGTATGATGATGACAGAGAGCCCTCATACTTCAAAGAGTTCAAGGCCAACAAGAAGTTTTTCAATTCCAAAGCCTGAGCTTTTATGAAAGACTGGATTTAGTCAACTTGCCACTTGTCAATCCAAGCAATTCAAGACAAGCTGACAGGCTGGCTCAAAGAATCCAAGACAGGATCCTTGCAGAGTTCTCTCTAAGAAGGAGACTTAGGCAATCAGGCAATGTCATCGGTCAACTGGATGTTGAGGTGGACCCTAAGATTAGTTTCATAGGGGAAACCTTGACTGAAGGCCCACCAGAACCTGAGACCCCTGTCTCATCATCAACAACTGCTGCTGAGGTCCAAACTCCTCTGAGACACCTGCTGGTGAAGGTGTTTCTCAGCCTCTCTCTGGCCAGAGCATGGAAGCTACTCCAAGCAATGAAGGCCAAGCTTCAATCCACCCTGAGTCACAAAGGTCTGTTGGTGACAAAGGGAAAAGGATAATGACTCCTGAGGAAATTGAGGAGGAAGAGAGAGAGAGGAAAAGGAGACTAAGGGGAGAAAAGTTCCACTGGGTCATCTAGCTTCATGCAAGCTGCAATCAGGGCTGCTCCCCAGACCAAATCTCAAGATGATGAGTTAAGGGCAGTCAGGATTACCTACTTACAGACCAGGAACTATGACATTGATGAGATCATCTCCCTCCCCTTAGAAGAACTAAATGAACTGGCTGACAGAGAAGTGTCAAGAGAGTTGAAGGAGAAAGAGGATGCAATGATACTTCTCCAACTCAAAGAGGAGAAGAGAAAGAAAAGACTTTACAAGCATGCTCCTACTCTCTCACCAGTTCAAGAAAGTCCTGCACAGGAAGATGTGGCTCCACAAGAACCTCAGGTAGATAAAGAGGAAGATAGGATCAAGATGATCAACTACCTGAGTGCCACAGGCTTCTATCAGGCAGATGCACTTCTCCCTTTGTCCTATGACTTCATTGAGTTCGAGTATTAAAGCAACTTGAGCTTGAGTTAGTCAAGGAAAGAAAGAACCAAAAAAGGAAACTAAGGGAAGAAGCTGCAAAGTCAAGGGCCATCATTCAAAAGAATGCAAAGAAGTCTGCTGACAGACAAAGAATGGTGAGCTTCTTGAAGCTGTATGGATTCTCCGGAAGGAGACTTGGCCCCATGTCTCTATCCACCATGGATGAGCATATTAGGGTGATCAAGCAGAAGATTAAAAGTGGAGAACTCATTGACTTGCACTCTCTTCCAGTCAAGTCCCACCTGAGAGTGGAGGTCAAGTTTGAACAAACAGAGACACCTCAACCAGCACCTCCAGCTGAGCCCAGCAAGCTTCATCTTCTGATCCTAGGCAGGGTCAACACTCCCTCTCCTTCTGAACCTGTGAGGGGGACACCCACTGAGAAAAGACACTGATGATCAACACATGGTGCTGCCAGGACCCAGTCTTTCGTTGTTCAAGACAACCAAGAGGAAGAAGAGGATGGCTTCTAAACCAAAGACTAAGAGAAGAAGCCAAAGTCATCTACCTCTGCACCTCAGGCTGAATCAGATCAACCTGAGGAAGTGCATGATGAGGCAGCCCAATCAACCTATTCAAGTGGCTCCTCTAACTAGTGAGACACCATCTTGTCCTGGCGACTTACTCTACCAATCCAGAGAGATGGACCTGTTATCAGAGATCAAGGTGTTGAGAATGTCTACTCATGGCAAGACATAATCACCCAACCTTACACCTTGAGATGCATGATCTCTTTGACCGATGAGAAGGATGTATATGACAGTCTTTGATGATCCTGCCCACCATCTCATGAAGAAAGGAATGGTCCTGATTAACTGAAGTAGACTACCAACATTTGAAGATCTTCCAAGTGTTTTGGTAGCATCAGCCTAGGGGGAGTTTGTAAGGATTCCTGAAGTCTGATGCAACCCAAAACAGCCTAAGTGTCTCAGCAACATGCACTAAGTACTGAAGTGAAGAATGCTTCGGAAGTTTTACACAAAGCATTAGAAAATACTCTAAGTGTAAAATCTTCCGAAGCCAAGACCAATATCTTCCGAAGCCAAACATGAAGTCTTCCGAAGCTTCAGAGACAAAGTCTTCCGAAGCTTCAACCTATGAAGACAGATTTCTTCCGAAGACTTTTAGTACACATGCTTTATCTGATGTACTGTTCCATAAAGCACCTTTTCCGCTGCATCTCTGTAAAGTCACCAACTTACATGAGTTGGTGAAAAGGGCCTTGCTTTTGGTAACTGTACATTGAGGTCTTGAGTCTTCAACTTTCCACTTTATGTACTTATCCTTTTTGTATTGTATAAGGATGTGAGCTATGGCATGTCATAGTCACAAGGTCAAAAGGCAGATATGCCTTTTGATCCTACAATTGATTTTGTTAGTGTCTAGTCAATTGTATCCAGCTGGCTTTCAAAGTATAGCCGGCTGTAGGTTGTAGTATAAGTATTTCAAGTTCTTGTATCTTTTCTTTATGCTTTGTAACACTTGTAAAAGAACTTGAGAAAGCAATATACTGCCTCCTTGAAACCCATACTCTCTTGTTCTGTCTCTTGCTTTACTTGTGTTCTTTGTATCACTTTGGTTACCCAGTTCACTGTTTGATTAGAGCTTAGTTATTCTCCTCATTGTGTTGTTGTGTTGTAATTGTGTTAAGCCCTTAAACGGTCCTGCACCACTCTATATAAGCCTTATTCTAAAGATCATTCTTTGTGAAGGAGGGAAGGGAGATTCAAAAATCTTACGAAAAACAAAAGTTAAAAAGCAATTAGAATTGTTTCAACATTTGGTCTGGAGAAGAAACCATGTAAATTTTCAAAAGAATGATGAACAAGATTTGTTCAAACTACAACTGAGATGCAACAGCTGGTATTAAGCTGATCGAAGATCTAAATATTAGACTACTCAAGGCTGTACCTCATCATGGAACCAAACAGAACCTTACTAAAGCATACTGAGAAGTTCCAGATCTACTAGTGCAAAGATAGAGTCAAGTTAGAGATTGATGAAAGCTCAAGGAAACAATGATAGGAGCCAGCATCAATGTCCCAGTAAAGTCAGTTTGTTGCTTCTCTGCAACCACTATTGGAGAATGCATTTATGGCAAAAAAGTGATAGAAGTACAAAAGAAGAGGGAGATTTGTTTGTAGGAGCAGGATTTTTCACTAAACTCATCATTTACCAGTGCTCCTGCTTATACAACTCAGTTCATTCTCATCTCTCCTAAATCTCAGTCTCAAACATCTAATGTTCAAACAGAGACTTCTTCATCTAACTTGCTAAATCTAGCAAAGTTAAAGATGTGATAAAACACCTAGTAGAGGAGAAGAGTCAAAACTGCATTACTACATTTATGGCTAGTTTCAAGCATATAAGGTAGCCATTTTAAAATCAATTAGATTTCGTTTTGCAGGAGTTATTGAGATGGATCCTGAAGATGTTGAAGAGATGGACTTTAAACTGGCAATGGTGATGATAGCTTAAGGCACAACAACATTCATATGTCAACAGGATAAGTTTACAAGCCACAGTGCTAACAAGAATGTTGGTTTGACAAGTCAAAATCTAGATGTTTTAACTGTAATAGTTATGGACACTTCTCCAGAGAATGCAAAGCTCCAGGAAATATGGAACAAGGAAAATGCTCAATCAAGTTCTAGCAATCAAAGGTTTCAACCAGCTCAGAAGACTTTTCAAAAAGCCTTTCAAAGTCGTCATATGCTGAGCTTAAGATGGAAACAAAATCATCTGATGAAACAAGAAAGCTTTAGTAGTCAGAAATAAAAGATGGTATGATTTGAGTGCATATGAAGATCAGTTTACTTAATGATTAACATCAAGTTTATTCTTATTGCAAAATTCAAGGAGAAGATTGGTGGAAAATAATGATCCAAAGGTGGAAGTGAGAATGAAGAAGATGACTATGATTGGAGTGACAAATCTGATCTTAAGGAGGATACAGATGAAGTAGCGCTTAATGGCACAGTCTGACAACCTAAGGTTGACACTTCATCTTCAAATCTGAAACATATCTCTCAAATTCCCTGAAATCCCATCTGAAGTGAGAGAAAACTCTGCACAAAATCATGCTATGAACACGTTGAAATATTATAGAAACTACTCATTCAAAATCTGTGAGAAGCTAAAACAAGAAGAGTCAATGCATAACAAAATAAAATCTAATCATTAGAAACAGCAGATCAAAAGATTATCTCTCTTCAAACTTCATGGAACAAAACTAAAAAGATTTAGAAATTGTTTCTAAACAATTGGAAGAGATGACCAAAATCTTGAACAAGAGAAGATAGCACATGTTGCTACTCAAATGGATCTTGCTAAAGTAAAAAGTTCAAAAATGATTGTAGAAAAACCGGTAAGTAAAAGAAAAGATAAACAAAAAGCAGGGTTAGGTTTCACTCATGAACCTATGCTTGAATCTATCAAACACTCTACCAGAAAACTTCAATACACATGATCATTCTGTGAGAATAGAGCTAAACTAAAGCTTTCTGATCAAAAACAAGAATTCGAAGAAGAAAATGAAAATGTACAAGTGTTGTTGAAATGATCAGAAAAGATTAAAACTGGTCATCCATCAAGATAAAATCTTATGAACCAAAACAAAAAACAAAACATTCTGATCAAATTCATGTTGTATTAGAAGAAGTGAAAGTTCAAGCAAAGAAAAAGATAAACAACAGGTAGGAACATCAGAAGATTCCAACCACTATTAATTTGAAACAAGTTCAATCTGAAAAGGAATCTTATTCTGACGATGTTCAACTGAAAGTAAACCTAGTTCTTCTAAATCAAAGAATCAAAGAAGAAGAAAGAAAGAAATCATCAAAAAAAAATCTGAACAAACAAAAGTTCAGAAAATTTGATTTTCAAAGCAACAAATCAAGCAACAAAACTCAAACCGATAAAATTTGTGTCAGGGTTTGTTAAATATGAATTCTCATCAAAACAACAAAGTAAAAACTATGAACAAATCTCACTCTGATAAAATGAAGTTCAGATTCTAAGACTTCCGCTGTGCAAAAGATTTGTCCTAATGCATTCAAGAAGGAAGTTCATGTTAAACAAATACAAAATAATTGGCACAAAATCAAATGTGAAAAATGAAGACAAAAGTAACTATTTGACACCAAAATCAAACATCATGTCAATGTCAAAAGTTAACAAAAAGTTGTTTTTAACTCCATAAAAGTACTGTGAAATTTGTGATATGAAAAATCACAATACTGCTGAGTGCTACTTCAACAAGTACTGTCACATATGTGACATGAGAAATCATTCCACAGCAGATTGTTATTTTAACAAATATTATACTTATTGTGATGAAAAGACTTACAATACTGCAAATTGTTATTTTAGAAATAGATCTCTTACTAGAGGATTTGCAAATTCAAACATGAGCAAAGGTTATGTTAATCCTCAATATTTGAGAAATCAAACTGATGGATTTTAAAAAGTCACTAATCAACCTTCTTTAGGTTTGAGATCTTTTCAAAAGAACAATTATGTGAGATCTAAACAAAATATGCAAGAACAATTCATACCAAGATCTGTAAGGATGACTAATAAAAATGTTAGTCATCAATACATTTCAAAAGTTGATCAATCAAATGATATGAATGTTCTCAAAAATAAATCAAACAATTTTCAAAATAATTTCCAAAATAAAATTAGTAAATTTATCAAGAATAAACCTGATTTGAATAATCTTCATTACAAACAATTTACAATTGTTGATAAATTTGGAAAACCCAAGACCATCTCGGCTTGGTTAGATATCTCAACTTAATTTTCTTGTTGTGCAGGTACGCCCAAAAAGACCACTCAATACATGGTATGTGGATAGTGGGTGTAGCCGGCATATGACAGGCAATCCTGCCTTGTTACAAGATTTTAAGTTAAAAGATGGAACACATGTCGCCTTTGGTGGTGATGCTTGAGGAAAAATAACCGGAGAAGGAACAGTATCAAATGGGATAATAAGCTTTGATAAAGTCAACTTTTGTTCACAGTTGAACTTTAATCTTTTAAGTGTATCTCAAATATGTGATAAATCATACTCTGTTCTATTTGATGATTCATTCTGTTATGTTTTGAAGCCAGGTTTTAAGATAAGCAAAGATTGGGTGATTGTTACAACTGAAAGAGATAGAGATGTATACAAGCTGGATATGTCTCAAGTTGATCCTTCAAATGTCCAGAGTATTGGATGAAAATCATACTCTGTTCTATTTGATGATTCATCTGATCACTGCTCAGCATGTTTGAAGGGAAAGCAACACATAGCGTCTTATAAATCCAAGCTCATAACTCAACATCCAAACCTATTCAAATGTTACATATGGACCTTTTTGGACCAACAAATGTCAAGAGTATTGGACGAAAATCATATTGTTTAGTTATCATTGATGACTATACAAGATTTTCATGGGTTTTCTTTTTGTATGCCAAATCTGAAACGGCTGATTTACTGAAAGAATTTATCATTAAAGTTGAAAATCAATTAGAAAATAAAGTGAAAATAATAATAAGTGATAATGGAACGGAATTCAAAAATGCTAACATTGAAATGTTTTGTGCACAGAAAGGGATAGCTCATCAGTTCAGTGCTCCCAGAACTCCTCAACAAAATGGAGTTGCTGACACTGATTGAAGCTGCTCGTTCTATGTTAGCTGATGCAAAAATTCCTATCACTTTTTGGGATGGAGTAATATCAACTGCGTGTTTCGTTCAGAACAAAATCTTAATTGTGAAAGAGAAAATGAAAACTCCATATGAGTTAATGTTTGGCAGGAAATCGAACATAAACTTTATAAAATCATTTAGTTGTCTTGTTATGATTGTTAATTCAAATGATCAATTAGGAAAATTTGAAGCAAAATTAGATAAAGGATTTTTCGTTGGATACTCATCAAATTCAAAATCCTATCGAGTGTACAACTCTAGGACAAATATAATAATTGAAGCATTCAACGTTAAATTTCTCTGGAAAAATTCCTTTCCATCAGCTTCCAATGGTCCTGCATGGTTATTTGATTTAGATTCATTATCAAACTCTCTTCAATTTAACTTGTTTAATCAACCAACTTGTCTTGATTCTACATGTAAAAAGAACTCTTGAGGAGATCTTGGATCTTTCTGTGAGGATTCAGATTCTGATGACCCAAATGATTCTAGCTCAGACAACCCATTTTTATCATTTGTCAAGGACTCAACAATACAATTCGATGACAATAATCATGATAATACAGTTTCAGATCATTCAGTTACATTTGATCAGGAAGGATCACAACATCTTCATAATGATGGTAATGAGTTTGTGCTACTTGAGTCTGGAACATCATCCATCTCTGGTGATGCAGTTGATACCGGTAACATTGATTACTTTATTAACTCACTGACTCAAGTTCCAAACTTCAATCCCCATTCTTCTACTTTGTTACATGAGCATTCCAACTTGAACCAAACAAATCTTGATGTTAATGTTCAATGTGATGAGATTCCAACATCTCGTATTCAGAAGAATCATCCAATTTTACAGATTATTAATCCATTGAATGAGAAAACAACAAGGAGTAAATCAGAACAAGCAAACATGTGCTTATACTCTTGATTTCTTTCACAAATTGTTCCTAAAAATGTTACCAAAGCATTAAAGGACAATGGTTGGATAAAAGCCATGCAAGAAGAATTACTTCAATTTCGCAAACAAGAAGTGTGCAATTTGGTGGATCTACCTGAAGGAGAAAACGCTATAGGCATGAAATGGTTATTTAGGAATAAGACTGATGATCGTGGTGTTGTACTAAGGAACAAAGCGAGACTTGTTGCACAAGGATACACACAGGTAGAAGAAATAGATTATGATGAAGTGTTTGCACCAGTTGCAAGACTTGAATCCATTCGAGTTTTCCTGGCTTATGCTTCATTCATGAAATTTAAGGTGTATCAAATGGATGTAAAGAGTGCATTTTTATATGGTTCTATCACTGACAATGTGTTTGTGAAGCAACCTCCGGGCTTTGATGATGCAGAATTTCCACATCGAGTATATAAGCTGAGTAAAGCTGTATATGGACTTCATCAAGCCCCTAGAATTCCGTATGAGACATTATCACAACACTTAATCCAACATGGATACCCAAGAGGGAAAATTGATCCAACTTTATTCATAAAGAAGGATAATGATGATCTCTTATGTTTACAAGTGTACGTTGATGATATCATATTTGGCACTACTAGTCCAAAATTATGCATTGAATTTGAAGAAATCATGAAATCTCGGTTCCAAATAAGTTCTATGGGAGAGATTAATTTCTTCCTTGGACCTCAAGTCAAGAAAACTGACGATGGAATTTTCATCAATCAAGAGAAGTTTGTTGACAAGCTCTTGAAGAAATTTAAGTTGCAAGACTGTCAGTCCATACGAACTCCAACAGATGTTAACACCAAGATTGAACCTGATCCAAAAGGAAAATCTATTGACCAAACGTTAAA
The DNA here is from genome assembly GCA_025215565.1 of Flaveria ramosissima. Classification (NCBI taxonomy): domain Eukaryota; kingdom Viridiplantae; phylum Streptophyta; class Magnoliopsida; order Asterales; family Asteraceae; genus Flaveria; species Flaveria ramosissima. Next base: position 43,061,872 of record CM046037.1, on the reverse strand, counting down.
CAGATCAATGATTGGTTCTTTTATGTATCTTACTGCATCTAGACTAGACATTATGTATGCTGTTTGTGTTTGTGCCAGGTATCAACCTGACCCGAAAGAATCTCACTTAATTGCTGTCAAAAGGATATTCAGGTATCTCAAAGGTAAACCAGCTTTAGGGCTTTGGTATCCTTACGAGGGTAACTTTGAACTACATGGATACACAGATAGTGATTATGGTGGATGTTGTCAATATAGAAAATCTACTTCGGGTGGGTGTCAATTTCTTGGTCCCCGATTAGTCTCATGGTAATGTAATAAACAAACAAATGTGTCAGTTTCAACTGCAGAAGCTGAGTACATTGCTGCATCAGAAGGATGTTCTCAAATCCTTTGGTTGCAAAATCAACTACTGGATTATGGTTTCAATTTTCTTAAAACACCAATTTACATCGGTAACATTGCTGCTATGTTCATAACAGCTAATCCGGTTCAACATTCAAAAACAAAACATATCGAAATTCGATATCATTTTCTCAGAGACAACTCTGAAAAAGGATTAATCATATTGATTCAAATTGCAACAGAAAAACAGTTGGCAGATCTATTTACTAAAGCCTTCCTACTAGGACGGTTTGAGTATTTAGTAGAGTCAATTGGTCTTATTAATCATATGTGAACCCTCTAAATCAAAAGATCATATCAAGTGATCCTCTCAATGTTAGTTCTCTGTTTATATTTTGTGTATATGTGATTTGTTTTTCGTTTTCTTAGAAAAATCAAATACAAAAATATAAATCAAAAATACAAAAAAATTAGAGTCATTTTCTAATTATCCGTTTACATTTTTTTAGAATAGTATATGTTTATGCAATATGTGAGAAATGATAGTACATTAGTGAGATCAGTTGCATACTTCACTCATTAATAAAGTCTGACATGATTAGATATGCTGTGCAGACAATATCATACTACTATACTGAAAAAGTAAATTCTTGTGATCACCCTAAATCTTAATGCTTGTGTGTATTCATCTGAGTACCTTTGAGTTGTTTTGGCTTATCAGATTGATTGCTTGTTAAGTTACACCACTCACACCTGTTGGTAATGTGTTTAATCATGAGATCTGTTACAAAGCATCATATCACTTCTCTGTTATGAGTCATCATAGACCTGAAGTGCTGAGATATCCTTTGTTGTAAGTGATTACAGACCTGGATTCTCTCTTTGATGCAAAAGATGCCAATGTGCACAAACTATTCAAATGAATAGTTAGAGGTGATCAAATGGTTATCCATGATCATTCTTTATTAATTTAAGTAACATGAACTCTGGTGATACATATGTTTCAGGTAATAAGTTGAGTATGTGTTCTTTCTTTCATGTCATGATGATGGTTGAGCTCTCTCAGTCTCTGCATGATTTACATCATGTCATACCTAAATCTACCCTAATCAATCCAAGAATTGAAAAAGTAAGTGAGTTGATAATTTGTCAAAAACACTCATTGTCTGTCCTTAGATCTTGTGTCTACTTTGCTGTGATATCACTGACCTGGAACACACTTGATCAGGATTTTTTCATTGTCTATGACTATTCAGATTTTTTTTTATTTTAATGTGCTGATCTCATTAATATGATCTCACTGCAAACATTAATTCTTTTGTTTATATTAGATTTTGATTCTGCTTTCATTTTGATTTTATGCATGTTTTTTTGTGTGTGAAGGCAATGTTACAATGAGATGTGTGATCTTATTATCTTACCTAGGAAACTTATAAGTTTTTCAAACTTAAAAGTTTAGGGGGAGTAATAAATAAAAGAGTTGTTCTCAGAAAATCAAAACCAAAGTTAAAATGTTGAATTGAGAGGATGATGCTATATGTTTAAAGTATATGTGTAATTTGAAAATGTAATTTTTGAAAATGATAATATGAACCTACATAAATTTGCAAGTGAAAATGCTTCTGTCAAAAGTTGAAAATTAGATGATACTTGATTTTATGTTGAGACTAAAATGAAGGGACAAAATAAATTTTAAAAAATTAAACAAAAAGTGAAAGATTAAAATTGTTAAAAAATTAAAAACTGAGTGTGCAAAATGCTACAAGTTCAAAATTGAGGGACTAAAAGGTAAATTTTAGAAAATTAAAAATTATGCTTAAAATGTTTAAATATTAGTATGAAATATTACTAATATGTTTAAACAGTGTGCAGGTGAAGAATTTGGAAAACACAAGTGTGACTCATGAAAGTCAACTCAAAGTCAACTCATGCGCCTAAATAGTGTACATACGTCTAAATAGGAGCATGATGAACTTTCAAGAATTATACAAGTGTTTGGACGTTTGTCACATTCCCATGCGTCTAAACAGTTGTAATAATTCCATGGAATTATTCAAGTGTTTGGGTGTTTTTCACATTTCCATACGCCTAAATAGTTGTACTAAGTCTATGAGTTTAATCAAGTGTTGGGCGTTTTTCATAAACCCATGCGCCTAAACAGTGAATGAGTCTGACTTTAACCAAGTATTAGACGTTTAAAATGTCTCATGCATCTACATAGTTGAAAAGGTTCAAAGTGACAAGTGTTAGACGTTTCAGGAACTCCATGCGACTGAACAGTGCAAAAGCGCCTAAACAGTGCTTATGCGTCTGAACTGTTCTCATGCGTCTGAGTCAAAACGCACAAACAGTGCTCATGCGTCTCAAAAGTTAGTGAATTTTAGGGTTCCATACGCACAAACAGGGCACATGCGTCTAAAATTTCAAATATAAATTGAACACTTATACTTGTTTCTCATTCACACTCAAAATTTTCCAAAGACAAACCCCTGAACTGTCGACTATCAGTCATCATCAAACTCTCTGTTTATCTGTGATTTCATCAAATCTTGTTGATTGTAGATATTATTTGGATCTATAAACGTAACTTTGTGATTCAAATCAGTAAATTTTGGTTAAATCATGATGATAGGTATAGGCGTTTGAATGCTATTTGGGCGTTTGAATATCATATCCTCAAAGTCTAACTAATCAAATCTTAATCATATCTAAAATTGACTCTAGATTGTTGATAAGTATAAGATTGCGAGTAATTTGATATAAAGTTCATCAACTGAAAGTGCAAATGATATTGATAATAGCTCGATCAGTTTGTTCATCAATGGAAGAAGAAGAATATGAACAAACGGATTTAAATTTTAAATAAAAGTAAAAATAAAAAAATAAATTTTTTTTAACAAAAAGTAAATAAATCAGAATTCAAATGTGTGATAATAAATTCAAAATGAATAATTTTTTAAATGTTTCACAAATTAAAATCATAATTCAAAAGTCAAAATCATAAGTCAAAATCATAAGTCAAAATTGAATGAAAAGTTATAAGTCAAAATTGCCAATTCGTATGTAAAAATGAATCTCATTAATCAAAATCTCAATGTTCTCATATTATTTTCTGTATGTTTTGTAGATGGCAGAATTGAAGTTTCAGCCAAAACATAATGTTGCTGCATACTTAGATGATGAAAACAGAGAAGCCATTGCTTATGAAGAGATTATTCGTTTTCTGCTTAGATCAAAATATGTCTATGCTATGTGTGCAAGACCAATGATAAATGGAAGATTGATGAAAAGATTTTGGAGAACTGCAGAAGTAGAAAGAAATGAAGAAGGAAATAAAGTTCTTAGAGCCTTTATTACATCAGATAGAATGATTGAAGTTTCTGAGCAAGCAATCAGAATAGCTCTAAAGCTTGGTGAAAATGACCTAGAAGACTTATCAGAGTATACCTTCAATGAATGTAGAGATGTATTTCTACAAATGGGTCATCCTGATCACTTCCCTAAAAAGCAATTCTTCAGAGCACGAGTATATAAACACTGGAAAGTGTTGTGTTATATATTTCAACATTGCATGTCTAAACGAAGTGCTGGTTGGGATTCATGCACAGTAGACATTGCATCTCCAATTATTGCTTTAGCCACAAACAAAAGATTCAACATCGCTAAGTGGATAATGAATGGATTCATTTTTAATCTTGAAAGAGGCAAGAGAAATAAATACTTGATGTATCCAAGATTTCTCCAATCGCTTGTTAATGAAGAGAATCCAGATCTGTATGTTGAAGGAGTTACAGGAGATAAGCTGCAATTAAGCATATGTCCGAAGCTGTGTATAGAAGACTGGCAATGATTACTGGTGCTCAAAACATTCCAGTATTTGATTATATCAGGAATGTATCTATGGATGAAGTAGATATCACTCTACAATATTATCATTTATCTGAAGATGAACCAATAGATCCAAATGATCTTATTGAGGATGTTGTAGATGACATGAGTGACGATGATGATGAAGAAAGTGAGGATGGAGCTACTGAAAGCTCATCAGATGATGATAATGATGATAAAAATGATAATGATGATAACAATGTAGATGATGCTAATACTGATGATGATGATGGTAATGATGGTGCAACTGAAGCACATCAAGAAGAAACTGATGAAAGAAATGAGGATGATAATGTCAATGAACCTCAAAATTCAGCTGAAAAAACCAATGATGCTGATATTCATGATGATGTTGTACATGAAATAGATTCACAAAATCAAATCTTTGATTTTGATTTCATGACTGATATGTTATATGACCCAGTATTTGAAGCTGATGTGAATGAAGAAGTAGAAGAAATTCCTGTTAGTATGACACACAATGTGTCAGTACAAACAGAGGAAAAAGTAGATATTGATGAGATGGAGAAATTGAATGAAGAAAATTTGATTAAAGAGAGAGAAATTGAAGAGTTGAAAGTTGAAAATTAAAGGATGAAAGAGATGTGTGACATCCGTCACCCTAAGGTCCGTCAATTAACGTGTTTGCCCGTTATCTATTCTTTGATCGGTCATTCCTCATCCTTATTTGACTCTTTATGTGGATATCATGTGTGCATTATTATCGTTGTGGGTGTATTCGTTATAACCATATGTTAACCTTAAAAGACTTTTAAAACTTTCATTTTCGAAACCGTCAAATATATCATTTTATATATATATTAAATGTTTTTAACATAACCATTTATTAAGTCATGACAACATTAAATGTACTTTTACAATTAATATAAAACATCTAATAAATTCGTTTTTCAACCGAACCAAATTTGGGAAAACTCGGAGGTTAAGTTCAGGCACTAAACTTGTAATTTTGTAAACTTGGGCTGGGTATAAATACCCCTTACCAGCCCTAGAAACCCATTTTCACCATCTTCTTCATCTTCATCCTCTCTTCACACACAAAATCTCAATTTTAGCACCAAATCCAACCCGAGAGGTCTTGTTTTCTTCGTCTAGACACCATCTACAGCTTAGACTACTCATTTCTAGCAGGTAGTCGTCTTTGGTTGTCCGTTTTCTAGCCGTTTCACGGCTGTCCAAAACTAGGGTTTCGGGTGTTCGGGTTCAACCCGAACACACAAGGTCGTATGGGTGCGTGTGAGGTCTTTTTGCTTGTGTTTCATGTTTGTGTATGTTTGTTGAGTGTTTCTGGAGGTCCTTGTGGTGTAAAACCCGTGTTTAGAGCAGCTCGGGGGCTGCTCAGCCCGATCACAGTCGCGATTCTACAGATCAGGCGACTGGGTCTACCATGCGATTGAGCCGTGCGACTGAGTGGGTCGTGCGACTGAATCATGCGTCTGAGTCAATCGTGCGACTGGGTTGTGCGACTAGGCATGTCGTGCGACTGAGTTGTGCGACTGAGTGTTTGTATGCGATTGAGTCATGCGTGCGAATGAGTGTATGCGATTGATTCATGCGTATGAGTGATTATGTGCGATTGAGTCAGGTGACCGACTGAGTGTGTGCGAATGTGCGTGATTCGCACGACTAGAGTCCAATCGCACGAATGAAGGTTCAATCGTATGAAAGTAGCTAATTCGCACGATTGAAGGTTGATTCGTGCGTATGGAGGTTGAGTCGTGCGATTGGGTGTTGTGTGGTACGACTGAATGCCAGTCATACGAATGAAGGCTCAATCGTACGAATGAAGATGATTCGCACGATTGAGGGTTGATTCGTACGAATGGAGGTTGAGTCGTGCGTCTGGTCTTGTCGTGCGACTGTAAGTTGTTGTGTTTGATCTCCTTGTGCGTGGTGTGAGTATGACGTGTGATGTTGAGGTAACATTAACACAATAGCCATTGTTCGGCCACAAAGATTAAAGTCAACGCGAAAAAGGGCACAAATACTATTTTAAACAAATTAAACCAACGATTTACAATTATCAACCACTTATAACTATTGGCACTTACCTAATACTTCTTCAATAACAATGAGACCTTTACTCAAATATCATCATTAATGGCGACAATGTCTTGTACTTGGATCTACATAAGATCTAGTACGCGTGTCAGTTTGTGTGTGTTATACGCGACCCAGCCGATGCGACCCGAACCGACCCAACATTATTGCGCGCTTATATATATATCATATCATTAATGCTTTACAATAACTGTCAATAGGTGTTTGACTGTTTATTTGCATTCAACATTTGGGATTACATCGATCATACATACTTAGCACTTAACAAGTGAGTTTCGTGGCCCCTTTTTACGCTTATACAATATTTCAACCATTTACAACTTGGGGGAAAAGTATGCTTACTCATTTTCAATGCTGTACAACTTATATACATTTTACATACAAGGAATCAACGTGATACTGTGTTGCAAGTACTATTTGATACATGTTTGGGTCTGCTGTGTGGTTCTATCTTTGCAACTATTTAATTCCAGTGTGGGAACCGACGGTTAGGTATTGGTAGTACTACTGGGTTGACACCCCCACCCTCGTTCGATGGTATACTAGTTGGTACCATCAGTGGCCAGGAACGGGCCCTTGGATGAATATATTCCGACAATTTCTTTGTGTACGTCGCTAGGTTTGGTTGCAAAGCTCATGTCATGTGAATTTACTTGTGTATATAACTGTATTCATGGTATTCCATTACGCTTACTTATACAGCATCACTTACATTTTTATTACATAAACCTGCGAGCTCACCAACAATTATGTTGACCGTTTTAAGCATATCTTTTCAGGTGATCATGCAAGTCCAGGAATCTAGGTGTGCTGCCTTAGTGGAGACCCTAGGATGCATTTTGGGACTTAACATGTTTTGATAAACAATCTTTTTGGAACAATGTTGTCATGTGTAAACAATTATCATCTTTTGAAACTTGTTCCCGGGTTGTGGGAATTATCTACAATTTCATCTTATGTGATTATGTGTATCTTCATCATGTTATGCTTATGGCTATGTTGTCGTGAACATTGACTAAACACAACACAAGTCCCCTTGTTGTCGGGTGTCGTCATGACACGCTTGTCATCATTATTTATATTGCATCTTTATCGCTTACCATGTGTTATGACGATCCTGATCTCGTTACATCCCCGTGTTTCCGCTTTTAGCGGGGGTGTGATAGATTGGTATCAGAGCCATTGGTTATAGAGAATTAGGCAATACGCTTGACCTAGACTATAACCTAGGAACCTTCATGTAGATTTGCATGCTAGGACTCTGTATGCATATTATATCTCGTGTATGTGTTCCTCGCTGCTTGATTGTTCATCTATTTGTTATGTGATCTTTCCGCCCTATGAGAGAGCCCTTGTGCTCACTCTTTTATGGGATGCTTCTATTGGATCTTCCGTTCCCTTTGCGCGCCGAGTTAGTTTATCAGATCCGGGTATTAAACCCGAAGAGATCTTCACAGATCATGCTATTGCGCTTGACCTTGGACATTGAGATTAACCCTGAGGATGGTTATGTCTGAAACCTCGAAATAGGAGGAAATAGACAACCTCCGCTAGACTAAACGTGATTGTATACATGGACTTACAACTGTTGTGATGGATTATCATTGAAACATTATCCATTCATGGTGTGAGAACTGCACGAATTGCATGCGATGTGTGATATTGACATGGAATACTGAACATGATGAGTGTTATGGATATACACTTTCAATTGATTTGAGCTTATGTGTTTACTTTTCTATGATTAGAACATGCCGCCTCGAAGAGTTACCCGCAGCAATAGTGGCGGGAGTGAAGCCCCAAGGGGCAGAGGCCGAGGCAGAGGCAGAGCACCAAGAGCAAACGATGCTCCTGCCAGCAACAGTCAAGGAACAGGGAACGCCGACATGGCAGCCCTGATCGCTCAGAAATTGGCCGCACTGATTCCTACTATCGTGGCCCAAGTGAGCGACGCACTCCAACAACACCACCCTCACGGGGATGGTGGCAACGATGATGGAGCCCAAGGTGGGATCCAAACTGAGACGGGAAACGGAAACCCGACAGGAAACGAGAGCAACCAGGAGACAGGGAATGGTGGTACTGCCGGTATTGAGACTGGGGTGGTAAATGCTCGTCGGGGATGTTCGTACAAAGAGTTTGTGGCTTGCAAACCAAGGGAGTTCGATGGGAAAGGTGGGGCGATAGCCCTAACTAGGTGGTTGGAAAAGATGGAGGCAGTGATTAATATTAGTGAGTGCCTCGACAGTCAAAGGATCAAGTATGCCACTTGTTCGCTACAGGGTAAGGCCCTAACCTGGTGGAACACCCAGGTTCAAGCTAGAGGATGAGAATCTGCGATGCAGATGTCATGGGATGAGTTCAAAGCCTTGATCACTGAGGAATACTGCCCTCTCAACGAGATGAAGAAGTTAGAGCATGAGTTCTGGAATCATGCCATGGTGGGGGCAGGGCATGTAGCTTACACTGATCGTTTTCATGAGCTGGCAAGGTTGGTTCCGCATCTGGTTACGCCGGAATCAAAGAGGATTGAAAGGTACATTTGGGGACTCGTGCCTCAAATTAGAGCGATGGTTACAGCAGCCGCTCCTCCTACTATCCAAAGCGCAATTCTGAAAGCTGGCGCTTTGACTGATGAGATGGTTAGAACTGGGGTTTTGGGCAGAGGAGCCGAGAAACGAAAGGACGTTGGGGAATCGAGCCGGTCGAATGCCGGAAAGTTTGAGAAGAGGGTGAAGACGACCAGGAATTTTGTGGCCATGTCTCAGGCCAGGAAAGAGTATGTGGGGCCGCACCCCAAATGTGACAGGTGCAACTACCATCATCCCCCAGGGACGCAGTGCCGGGTGTGCGCGAACTGCCCGGGACATTTGGCGAGAGATTGCAGGACTACGCCGAATCTTGTAGCACCCATCAACGCGGTTAACCCCGCCGGGAATGCAAGGGCTTGCTTTGAGTGTGGGAGCCCTGATCATTACAGAAATATGTTCCCTAGGCTGAATCGGGCACCGAGTCAACAGGGGAATAACCAGCAGCAGGTGATGGCCATAGCTGGGAATCAAGGCCCGACTAATCAGGGGAATGCAGCTTGGGGACGTGCATTCGTCATTGGAGCCAACGATGCTCGTCAGGACCTGAATGTTGTCACGGGTACGCACTTACTAAATCATCACTTCGCATCTATATTATTTGATACTGGAGCAGACAATAGTTTTATATCTTCCGAGTTTGTGCAATTGCTTGATTTGAGTCCTAGTAGGCTAGAAACTAGCTACTCTATAGAAATGGCCAATGGTAGAGTTGTTCAGGCCGATGAGATTATTAGGAAGTGCTCGTTAACATTGGAGGACCATGCCTTCGATATAGACTTGATACCCTTCGAGTTGGGAAGCTTTGATGTGATTGTGGGTATGGATTGGTTGTCGCAAAATGGAGCAGAGATTGTCTGTCGAGACAAAGTAGTACGTATCCCTATGCCAAACGGGAAAGTACTCAAGGTTCAGGGAGAACGACCGGGTAAGAACTTAAAGCTTATTTCCTGCATGAAAGCACGCTAGAGTCTACGAAAGCAGTGCTACGCTTTTCTGGCTCACGTGGTTGAAAAGAAAGACGAAGAAAGGAAACTGGTGGATATTCCAGTGGTACGGGATTACCCAGAAGTAATCCCAGATGATTTGTCTGGTTTGCCTCCTCCACGACAGGTGGAATTCCGTATAGAGTTGGTTCCTGGAGCTACACGGGTAGCAAAAACACCATATCGACTAGCGCCATCCGAGATGCAAGAGTTGTCTAGTCAGTCACAGGAACTACTGGAGAAGGGTTTTATTCAACCGAGTCATTCACCGTGGGGAGCGCCGGTACTATTTGTCAAGAAGAAGGATGGATCATTCCGCATGTGCATCGATTACAGTGAACTGAACAAGTTGACGGTGAAGAACCGATATCCTCTCCCTAGGATCGACGATTTATTTGATCAGCTACAAGGAGCTTCGTATTTCTCAAAGATCGATCTTCGTTCTGGTTATCATCAGCTAAGGGTTTTCGAGGACGACATACCGAAGACTGCGTTCAGGACTCGTTATGGGCACTATGAGTTCTTGGTTATGCCGTTCGGATTGACTAACGCACCAGCTGTGTTCATGGATCTAATGAATCGGGTGTGCAAACCTTACTTGGATAAGTTTGTGATCGTGTTCATAGACGATATACTTATCTACTCCCGATCAAAAGAGGATCATGTAGAACATCTTCGGGCAATTCTGCAGCTGCTACGCGAAGAGAAACTTTTCGCCAAGTTCTCAAAATGCGAGTTTTGGTTGCGGGAAGTGAAGTTTTTGGGTCATGTGGTTAATGAGGACGGGATTCACGTAGATCCCGGTAAGATCGAAGCGGTGAAGAAATGGGATACGCCCCAGACACCATCAGAGATACGACAATTTTTAGGATTGGCCGGTTATTATCGTCGCTTCTTCGCGAATTTTTCAAAGATCGCGCAACCGTTAACCCTACTTACTCAGAAAGACAAGAAGTTTGATTGGGGATATGCACAAGAGCAAGCGTTCCAAACGTTGAAAGAGAAGTTGTGCAACGCGCCGATAATGTCTCTCCCAGACGGAACAGATGATTTTGTGGTATACTGCGATGCGTCACATCAAGGATTGGGATGTGTGCTAATGCAGAAGGATAAGGTGATAGCCTACGCTTCGCGACAGCTTAAAGTGCACGAAAAGAACTACACCACTTATGATCTTGAGTTGGACGCTGTAGTATTTGCACTCAAGATTTGGAGGCATTACCTTTATGGAACCAAATGCATCATCTTCACTGATCATAAGAGCCTTCAACATATTCTGGATCAGAAGGAACTTAATATGCGCCAACGACGTTGGGTAGAGCTTCTTAGTGACTACGACTGTGAGATCCGGTATCATCCGGGGAAAGCTAACGTGGTGGCTGGTGCCTTAAGCCGTAAAGAACGTGTGAAACCACTGCGTGCACGAGCGTTGGGATTGACCATCCAAACCAACTTGAAAGCTCAGATCCAAATTGCACAAAGTGAGGCATTGAAAGAAGAAAACCTTGCGGGAGAAGAGTTCCGGGAGTTGGATAAACAGATGATTCGCAAGGATGACGGTATTCAGTACTTCATGAATCGCGTATGGGTACCCAAATGGGGAGGTGTTCGAACCTTAGTCATGGATGAAGCCCACAAGACGCGATATTCTATTCATCCTGGTGCAGACAAGATGTATCATGATCTTAAGGATCTATACTGGTGGCCAGGCATGAAGAAAGACATTGCCTTGTACGTCAGCAGATGCTTGACGTGTTCGAAAGTCAAAGCTGAACATCAGAAACCATCGGGATTATTACAGCAACCTGAAATTCCCGAGTGGAAATGGGAGAACATAGCTATGGATTTCATTACCAAACTCCCTAGAACAAGCAGCTGTCAAGACTCGATATGGGTCATTGTTGATCGAATGACAAAGTCAGCACATTGCTTGCCTATCCGAGAAGATTACAAGATGGATAAGTTGGCGAGATTGTACATCAAAGAGGTCGTAACACGGCACGGGGTGCCGGTGTCAACCATATCCGACCGTGATAGCAGATTTACTTCACGTTTTTGGCAGACACTACAGAAAGCGTTGGGCACTCGGTTAGACATGAGTACAGCCTATCATCCTCAGACAGATGGCCAAAGTGAACGAACTATACAGACGCTAGAAGACATGTTGAGAGCGTGCGTAATCGATTTTGGTGGTAGTTGGGATGCTCATCTACCGTTGATTGAGTTCTCCTACAACAACAGCTACCATACAAGCATTGGATGCGCTCCATTTGAAGCGTTGTATGGAAGGACATGCAGATCTCCCGTTTGTTGGGCCGAAATTGGTGAAAGTCAACTAACAGGCCCCGAGATCATTCAAGAAACAACAGATAAGATTTTCCAAATCAAAGATCGACTTAAAGCCGCGCGAGATCGCCAAAGGAGCTACGCCGACAATCGTCGGAAGCCTCTAGAATTCAATGTTGGAGATCGTGTGTTACTCAAAGTCTCCCCTTGGAAAGGAGTTGTTCGATTCGGAAAGAAAGGTAAGTTAGCCCCAAGATACGTTGGACCATTTGAGATCACTGAAAGGATCGGTCCAGTGGCTTACCGGTTAAGGTTGCCACAAGAGCTTAGCGGTGTGCATGATACTTTTCACGTGTCCAACCTCAAGAAATGTTTGGTCGATGAATCCCTTCACGTGCCAATCGAGGAAATCAAGATTGACGACAAGCTTCATTTTGTTGAAGAACCCATTGAGATCATGGATCGAAAGGTCAAGCAACTGAAGCGCAGTAGGATACCTATTGTTCGCGTAAGGTGGAATTCTAAGCGAGGGCCAGAGTTTACATGGGAACGTGAAGATCAGATGAAACTCAAATATCCACATCTCTTCGAGGATGACACTCTTGGACCTAACTCCAGCTGAATTTCGGGACGAAATTCTCTCAACTGGGGGATACTGTGACATCCGTCACCCTAAGGTCCGTCAATTAACGTGTTTGCCCGTTATCTATTCTTTGATCGGACATTTCCTCATCCTTATTTGACTCTTTATGTGGATATCATGTGTGCATTATTATCGTTGTGGGTGTATTCGTTATAACCATATGTTAACCTTAAAAGACTTTTAAAACGTTCATTTTCGAAACCGTCAAATATATCATTTTATATATATATATATATTAAATGTTTTTAACATAACCATTTCTTAAGTCATGACAACATTAAATGTACTTTTACAATTAATATAAAACATCTAATAAAGTCATTTTTCAACCGAACCAAATTTGGGAAAACTCGGAGGTTAAGTGCAGGGACTAAACTTGTGTTAGGACCTGGTATTTGAACGAAATACCTAGTGATTACCGTGTAAACCAGATCAAATAGTTCGGAATCCTATTTGATTGGCGATCCAATCAGTGAGAACACACGAAGAATCAATCAAGAATTGAATCTAACGTTAGAAGTCGATTGGGAATCGATCTAATGTGTTCTGTGAACTTGGAGAACGATTTGGGAGGCTTCTGGACAGCTAGGGTACGTCTGGAGTCGTAATGGTATGAATGCTTACGTTTTTCCACGAATTGGGTCTATTTATAGGTTAGTATTGTTCATTCGTGCGACTGGACCATAAGTATGGTTCAGTCGTGCGATTGAACCATGCGGTTGATCCATCCGCACGACTGAGTGTTCAATCGTGCGACTGAGCCAATCTTATGTGTCAATCATACGACTGATCCAGTCTCCTGGTTCATTCGTGCGACTGAGTCAATCGTATGAAGTTATTCATGCGTGTGGTCCATTCGCATGGGCCATTCGCATGAGAACTTCATTAAGTTAAGTTTGAATGTTTTAATTAATATAACTTGATGTGTAACCATTCAAACAATCATAAACCCAATTTAATCAATTCAATATCGACTCATTAATGAAATATTAGACATTACATATCACAAACAATCCATATCATTTCATTAATCAATTCACATTACATCATAATCAGACAGACAAGATCTATTACATTACAAATCATGATCTAGGGACATACATGTATCAACAAACTCCCCCTTGGACCTAGATCTCTCTAATCTCTTGTCTTCTGCATAACCTGCTTGTATTTCTTGTACTTCTCCTCTTTTGTGACTCCCGCGTGAATCTCAAACGCGAAGCAGAGTCGTATAACGTTTTGGAACTGGAGGGCTTGTACAATATCTTGCGTGTCATAGAACAGTGGCAACTTGTATAGAGTATAGACATCGGTTGCCGACAAGTTAGTAAGGCACATCGGGTCGAATACCCTGATAGTATCCATTTGTCCCTCTTTGCTTAGGACTATGACCGCTTCAGCTGTTCTCCAATCATAGTACCACCACTTAAAGTGTGGAGTGAAGTCCTGTGGCATTTCCCTGAGTGGGATTCTCGACATTGTGCGCGGAGGACTTCTCTTCAACACTATCTTGGGTTTGCCAGTAATGGCATCAACCTCAGACCTTCTGATATACCTAGTAGGCTGTTGGGGTCTGAAGTTAACCCATCTGGTGTGGTACTCCTTCTTAAGGGCAGCCTCGAACCAGCCTGACATCTTCCTCGGGTCAGCATACAAAAGCTTTAGCTTAGCCAGCTGGTTGAGCTCAAAACCTGGTAGAGTCTTCAGATCATGTGGGAATCTGAAGTACTCTATGCGCTGTTCTCTCTTAACTGCATAAACATTAAGATCATCAAAATACGCCCATGCTATAATCCTGCCAGACACCTTGTGATGTTTCTTGACTCTATAGAGTTTGGTGTTGGCATCCTTCTTTGGTGCAGCACGTTGGGCTCTAACTTCTTCAAAACATGCATCCCACTCAGCCTTTCGAATGTCGACATCATCATTTGAGGCTTGGGCTGTTCCTTCTGCCTTCTCTGTTTCCTGCTCCATCTTGTTCAACACCTCAAAGGTATCACTGACGAGGGATTCACCCAGATTGGGGACCACATTACCCTCATTGTCAGCGTACTGAGGGTACTCCTCTGCGGTGATATCTTCGACCTCGACTTCATCAACATCATTGAGTTCTTCATCACTAGTCGAATCACATGTTGGAGCATCTTTAACTATTTCATCTAGATTGAGCTTAAAAATCTCTGCGAGTTGCTCGTTAGATAGGTCATGAATTATTTCCCCTTCTTCAGGGGTATAACTCACAGACCTTCTTACGATCCCTTGCAGATCAAGAATCATGGTTAGTTGAGTCTTGACCTGTTGAAGGGGAGCAACATCAAACTCATCTCTTTGATAATTTGGATCTGTTTGATTTAAACATTCAACACATAAGTCATTCGTAATTAATCAAACAGAAATGCATTAACTTAATATAAACATTCAATACATTGTTTTTAATACAGGATTCAAACACAAAAGTAAATAAATACATAAACATCTAGTCTTTACTTTTATCCTGTATCATGGTCTCATCACTTGGAGGAGCAGAGGTGGAGGTTGATTGGTCCTGTCTGTTCTTCGACCTCCTCTCTTGACCTGAAGCAGAGGCCGATGCAGCTGCATCCCCTCCTTATGCTTCATCATCATTGTCCTTCCCCTCTGTCCTATCTCCATCAGTTTCCTCCTCATCCTCTGTATCATCTTCTTCATCCTCATCATCATCTTCATCATCATCATCACCATCATCTCCATCCCCTTCCTTGATCTTTAAGGGCTCGTCCTTTGATCCCTTGAGCCACAGCATGATGGTCTTGTTGGTGGTCTCCAACTCCTCCATCCGTTTAGCTGACTGGACATGCTGCTCCCGGAGTTGGGACATCTCTACACGCTGTGCATCCATCAGCTGAGCCTGCTGCTCTATTACACGAGCCTGCTCTGCCATCTGGTGAGATTGAGCAGCAGTCAGGTCGGCAAGCTGTCGGATCTGTGCAGCTTTCTCCTCATCTGCAGCTAGTTAGCGCATCACCATCCGGTTGAGCGCTGACAGCTGTTCCTCTACCCCGATTGGAGGTAGAGGTGATCCATAAGTGTGTGAGGTATGGGCCGACGGTCCTGCCTGGTGTGAGGTGGTGGTAGTGGTGGCTGTGGTGAAGATAGGTCGGTGAAATGGTGGGGGTGATGTGGGTGTAAAGGATATGGTGGTGGATGGAATCTGTACTGTGGTGGTAGGTATGGTGGTGGCTGTGGTAGCTGTGGTGGATGTGGTGGCTGTGGTGGTGGATGGTATAGCTGTGGAGGTGGTAGTGGTGGCTGTGGTGGTGGAAGTAGAGGCTATGGTAGTAACGAAGGTCAACTGACGCTTCTTCTTCTTCAGACCATGGGGCTGAGCCATCCTCTTCCTCCTCGTCCCTGTGGAGGTGGATGCTCCCCCTACAACCCTGCCTGCAGAACCCGGTGCATAACTCGGGTCAGTATCAGTCTCTCTGGAGTCTCTCGGGTGTTCACCAACCACCCGTAGCCCATGTTCTGTGGGAACAACTTTGCTTCCCACAGTTCGCGTGAGGGGCTCCTCATCAGACTCCTCCTCTTCCTCAGCACCATGAACAAAATCTTAATGAAATCTAGCTGACTCAGCAACATCTCCAGCTGGGGCGGACACTTGGGGTATAACATCGGACACAGTGCCTCTCGGTGGAGCAGGCATATCGTCCCCAGCGTCCCCATTATCATCATCGTCAGAGTCAAGCTCTGGGAGTAGCAGCCTCTCATCATCAGAGTCACTGTCCTCATGACGCCATTTGCGTCTGCCTGGTGCCACATACCTCTCGTTGGCCAGGTGGCCAATCAATCTCTTAACTTGGGGCTTCACCTGCTTCCCCCTATAAACCCTCATCCGACCCAGAGTCGTATCATCCATGATCTCCAGTGCTACTGCATCATGACTCTCTTTGGGCAGATGTGGCAGCTTCTCGTTGAAGATGAGCTGTAAAAACCTGGGGTACATACAAAACCCCTCCTTTCCCTTTGCCTCCAAGTTCTCCACCAGATAGGAGAAAATCATACTAGAAAAGCTGAAGGGGTGGTTCAGCACCAGTGCCACGTAGGCATTTTGGATCTGGTCTGAGAGGTCGTCGAACCCACCCCTCCTCGAAGCAACGCACTTAAGGATCACATGGGCTAAGTACTTGTACTGGGGGCACAGGTTGCTCTTGTTGAGCACACCTGAGTTTATGCCCCCAGCGTACTTGATCCTCAGAAAGCATCCTCTCACGGTCAGTGGATGTAATCTGGTAGGATGATCAGTATCATCCCCAAACTCTAGGACCCTCTGGATGTCAGCAGCAGTGATCTCGATATCATGACCCAGTATAGAGCTCCGAATACAGTAGGGCTCACGAGAGCGATCCACAGAGGCATTCTCCCAGAATGCCTGATGTAGTGATCTGTAGGGCGTGCAGGGAGTAGAGATAGCTATATGGATCCGGGAACGTCTGAGGAAGGCTATAATATCGGTGAACTCGGCCCCGTTCCTAGTAGTGTGATCCAAATGAGCACAGATGTTGTGCTTCGGATTTATGGACCATCTCTCAGCCATTATCCTGAAAACACATGACATAGAACCATTAGTACATAATACATTAAAATTCTGTTCTAAGTGTAATTTTGAAATTTCATTCTGATTCATTCGTGCGAATGAATCATGCGACTGATGTCAGTCGGCTGTCCTTTCATGCGACTGAGCTCATTCTGGTCAATGAGACATGCGATTGGGTTCAGTCTGCTGACTGAGTCTGCGAATGGTTCAGTCGGCCGACTGAGCTCAAACGCATGGTTCATTCGGGCGATTGACCCAATCGCAAGTTTCAATCGTGCGATTGGAGTTCATCCGGGCGACCAGTCGCCTGTCCTATAGTTCAGTCGCCTATCGTTCGAATCTTTAACAAAACAGGTGTTTTAACATGGATAACCGGTTCAATAGACTCGCATTCTTGTTACTAATAACCTATTAAACTTGATTTTAACGTTTTGCATAGTTTTGGTAGGTTATTAGGTCTTTTAAGTCTCGGTTCTTGTTTTACAGTCGAATAACCCAAATTAGGGTTTAAATCCTTCAGGTTTCGGGAAGATGGAACTTCAAACTACCTATATAATCAATAACGAGAGTCAGTGAATCAAGATCAAGAAGAAAACAGAGTCTAATGAAATTTTGGCAGAATAACGGTAGGATGTGCGATTTGAGAGCGATTGGGGTGTGATGAATGAAATGCGATTGACTGTGCCCTTTAAATACTGAAGCTGAGTTCAATCGGCCGACTGGCCTCAGTCGCTCAGTTCATTCGGGCGACTGAGGCTCAATCGTGCGATTGGCCCAGTCAGTCGCATGCTGTTGACCGACTGAGGTTCAGTCGGTCGACTGACTCAATCGTACCTTTCATTCGCATGTTTAGTTGACCGAACGAGTCTCAGTCGGTCTACTAACTCATTCGCCCCCTTCCAATCAGTCGAATGGGTCATTCTGATAAGCCATTCGTGTGAATGGCTCAATCTCATGTCCATTCGTGCGAGTGGGAGCCATTCGCATGGTTGGTCCATTCTCATGGTCCAATCGTGCGAATGGGTCACACTTAGTTAATTTTCTGCCATTTTTACCAATTTACATTTAAAACCCTTTTAACTTTTGAAATTTACGTTATGAGCTTTTGATCATCTCAGACATGATCATTTTAACTTGAAAACCTTTTGATCACCTCAGACGTGATCTTTTTAAGCAATTTAGTCACCTCAGACGTGACCCTTTTAAACATTTAAAGCACATGTGGTCATCTCAGACATGACCCTTTTTAGTGAGTTGATTCCTTACTGATTTTTCTGATGTAGTCCGACAAACTAGCAAACTAAAACGATTAACTAACTTAGAAAATTTAAACTAAATACTCAAAACAAGACTTGTTTTTGGCTTTTTGTGAGGAGATAAATCCTAAGATGGATATCTACGGGATTTGGTTCCGGAATAGACAGCGTCAACTTGGAGTGATCACACCTGGACCAATTCAATTTTGGAATCATACAGGCAAGTCAAATCATTTGGGACTTATTATCAAAATCTTTTGATGCTCAATTTTTGGTGTTCATCCAGAGTCATTAGCAACTTTAGGGAATCATACTGGAACTCTTAGATTTTCACATTGATTTGAACTTTCGAGAATTGCAGCCACAATGATTGTCAATATATTTGTCCACTTAAATCCATACACAGACTTTTGACACAGACTGGTGATTGTTTTAGGTTTAATTATTTCAACTAACATTTGTGGATCCCACACTCATATGGTAATCAACATTCCTCAGGAGCTTTTGAGCGGTCTACGGGTATTATTACAAGAAGAGACTATTCTTAGAGCTCTCAAAGAGAAGCCAGTCCTCAGGTCAGTGCCATCGCACAGCAGAGAGGCGGCAAACAACAATGAAGTCCAGAATATCTAGGTTATGCTTATCCTCAGGTCAGTGCCATCGCACAGCAGAGAGGCACACAACCTATCTCCTTGTTAGAGCAGCTTATTTTATTTTGCACAAAATGCACCAACAATATAAGTCATTAGCTTTATAGCATTTGTCTTTCAATTTTTTCTTGCTTTGCTCTAATTATGGTCATCTGCACACATTTGTGGCGTTTACATGCTCATTACCCCTTATTGGAATATTGTTGATTGTGTTAACCAGTGATAAGATGGAAGCCCACAGTCATTTGAACAATTTAGTTTGATCTTGAGATCACCAGTCAGGTCTAATCATCTATTGTGTTGAATCTACCGACATATCATTTGTGGTCTAGCAACCTCTAGGTCTACTTTCTTTGTGTTACCTTAGGAGTTACCAGTTTTCTATCATCTTCCCTTTTATGTTACTTAGACTACACAGACTTATACTTTGAAATTTTTGCATCTTTTCTAAACAAAAAATTTTAAAGTCCCTCTTGATTTGTTCCTGTGTACTATCATTTTCCAAAGGTTTTGAATCGGTATCACAGATACGATCTACCTTATATCAGCTGTCCACTCCTTCTCCCTCTTTTTTTTCTTTTTTTTTAATGTTAACTTGCTGACATATTCTCCCCCTAAAATACTAAAATCATTACTGGTTTAATTATTTTAGGATTTTAATAAACAGCAAAATAACATGAGTTTAATTTAAACATACTAAAATAAACAGATAAAGTAAAATAAAAAAAACTTTAACTAAACTACATCGGACTACACATTATCATCATCAGGAATAACCTCACTTTTCTTTTTAACGCCGTTGACCTCTAGCAAATATTGAAAACGTGGTTTATCAAAGGCTTTAGTATAGAGGTCAGCGCGTTGAAAATCAATATTAATTTTACCACATCAATTAAGTTCTTTTCAAAGCAGTCTCTTATGAAATGGTATTTAATACCAATATGTTTAGTCTTAGGATGTTGGACTAGATTTTTAGTTACTGCAATTGCAGCAGAGTTATCAACAAAAATAGGAGTAGAAGAAAACTTTAAACCGTAATCCCGCATTTGCTGTTGAATCCAGATGATTTGTGAACAGCAACTTGCAGCAGCAACATACTCAGCTTCACAGGTTGACAATGCAACCGATGTCTGCTTCTTACAGTGCCAGGTAACTAATCTTCTCCCAAAGAATTGACACCCTGCTGATGTAGACTTGTAGTTCATTTGCAGCCCCCGTAATCCGAGTCACTATACGCGGTAAGCTCAAAGTCATCATCATGAGGGTACCACAATCCAAGTGTGGGTGTACCCTTCAGATAACGAAAAATCCTCTTGACCCCAATCAGATGGTTGACCTTAGGTTTAGCCTGATATCTAGAACATAAACATGTAGCATACATGATATCAGGTCTTGATGCAGTGAGATACATGAGGGATCCAATCATTCCTCGGTACATCGTGGCATCTACAAGATCTCCATTTTCATCATGTGCTATATCGTGATTCGTAGCAAGTGGAGTCCCAGCAGCAGAAACATTCTCCATGTCAAAGCGACTGAGAATGTCTCCCACATACTTAGTCTGATGTAGAAAGATCCCATTTGGTGTCTGATCCACCTGTAACCCGAGAAAGAACTTCATCTCCCCCATAGCACTCATCTCAAACTCTTTCTTCATAACTGCTTCAAATTCTTTGCATAACTCTTCGTTCTTTGAACCGAAGATTATGTCATCAACATAGATCTGTACGAGCAGTAGGTCGCCATCTTTTTCTTCAATGAACAGCGTGCAGTCAATGACTCCCCTGCGAAAGCCTTGTTTCACAAGATGAGTCGAGAGTTTCTCATACCAAGCTCTTGGAGCTTGATGAAGCCCGTATAAAGCCTTGTCGAGCTTGTAAACTCTATCCCGATGATAAGGATCTTCAAATCCCTCGGGTTGACTGACATAGACTGTTTCTCTGATTTCCCCATGAAGGAATGCACTCTTCACATCTAATTTGTAGACTTTAATCTTCATGTACGATGCATAGGCAAGGAAGATACGAATGGCTTCCATCCTTGCCACGGGTGCAAACACCTCATTGTAGTCAATCCCCTCGACTTGGCGAAAACCCTGAACCACCAATCGAGCTTTGTTCCTGATAATGACCCCTTGGTCATCCTTCTTGCATTTCAGGACCCATTTGGTGCCAATGACTTTAGCACCTTTAGGTCTATCAACCAGAGTCCATACACCTAACTTCTTGAACTGAAGAAGTTCTTCTTGCATGGCACTCACCCACGCCTCATCATTTAGTGCATCACTGACATATTTTGGCTCAAAATGCGAGACAAAACACCGATAAGCACCATCATGAATGTAACCCTTCTCCATAACCGAGGCGTAATCAGCTGAATATAGCTGATTTCGGGTTTGTACTCCTGATCTACATCCCCAATGACATTGTCAAGGGGATGATAGACGTTTAGTCGTGATCCTGGAGTAGTGGGAACAGCTACCTCAGAGCCAAGATTATGAACATTTGGTTCTGCATCTGAGGTAGTTGGAGTTTGAGGTTCCGAAGTCGAAGGTGCATCACTGGTAGATGCTTGTGGACTTTCAGGAACTGGAACCTGTTCCTCCTGACTGTTCTGGTCATCTGCTTCAGCTTCATCTTCAGAGGAGGAGTCACTGTCATCGACTACTCCCCCTGACTGAGTAGATGATTCTCCCTGTGAGCTAGATGGTGTATTCAAATATCATACATCATCCTAGTAGCTAACTCATCATCCGAGGGAGAGAGAGGGATGTTGAAGGACTTGAAGAATCCATCATAGTCGAAGAAGTAAGCGGGTCCTTTGCCAGTAGGTGGTGTGGTATATCTCTGAACGTCAACATTACACCACACTTCTACAAGACCTGTTGAGTTGTTGTAAACTCGCTTGTTCGGTATGTTGTATCCTAGAAAGATTCCTTCATCCGCCTTCTCGCTGAATTTGCCTTCTTGTGTCTTCTTCAGAAGTGTGCACGGCGCGCCAAAAGGTTCAAGATACTCCAAATTCGGTTTGCGTCTTTGTAGTAGCTCATAACATGTCTTTCCGTGGCGCTTGACTATCAGGACTCGATTCAGTGTATAACATGCATTCGCCACTGCCTCATTCCAGAATTGGATAGGCAGTTTCGAGTCTGCCAGCATAGTCCGTGCTGTCTCTATCAAGCTTCTGTTCTTTCTCTCAGCAACACCATTCATCTGAGGCGTGTAGGCAGAAGTGAATTGATGCACAATTCCCTTTCCTTGCAGTATGCCTCCATCCACTGGTTCTTGAATTCTGTCCCGTTGTCTGAGCGTACTTGTCTAACCTTCAGCTTGTAGAGAGATTCCAGTGTGGTTACTAACTCCTTGAATGACTCAAATGTTTCTGATTTGGATTTCAGAAACATTACCCAAGTGAACCTTGAGTAGTCATCAGTGACCACAAAACAGTACAAGTCGCCTGCAATGCTCTTGTACTGACTGGACCAAACAGATCCATGTGAAGAAGTTCAAGAGGAAGTTCTATTGAATGAACTTTCTTTTCCTTATGAGACTTCTTCGTCTGTTTGCCTTTCTTGCAAGCTACACAAAGTCAGGAAGCTGGAAGTTCTTGACATTAACTCCTCTCACCAAATCCTCTGAATCAAGTGATTCATCTTCCTTTGACTAATGTGTCCCATTCTCCTATGCCAGGAGATGGAATCCTTCTCAGTAGCTTTAGATAGAAAGCACTGAACCTCATGATCCGTTGTAGCAGCTGTTGACAGATCCAAGACATAAAGGTCTTTATATCTTGAAGCAGTCATCAGAACTTGGTCCTCTGGGATCACGTAGTCTTTCTTCAGCACGTAACACTTCTTGTTGTCGAAGATGACCTTAAATCCTTATCACAGATTTGGGAAACAGAAAGTAAGTTATTTTGAAGTTGTTGAACGTAGTTCACCTTATCAAACTTAACTTTCTGATTCCCACTTCTCCCTGAGCTGTGATATAGCCTCCCTTGTTTCCAGCAAAGGAAACATGCCCTCCTTTTATTTGCTTGACGTTTGATAAAAGGGCCCTATTTCCTGTCATGTGCCTGGATGCTCCGCTGTCTACAATCCACGTGTTAGTCTCAGCACTGTATCGAACACCCTGCACATACAAAGTAAAGAATTAGTTTAGGTTAGGAACCCAAGCCTTTACTGGCTTGGGTTTCCCAGAGGCATCACACATCATAAATTCCACCCATTGACCCTTAGAGGGTGAGGGTAGCTCAGGTTCCTTCTTGTCATCAGTATCAGACACGCAGGATGACTTCTCTTTCCATAAGCCAGATTGTGCAAGGCCTGTTTGATAAACAGTCGACTGGCTTACAGGTTGAACTTTAGGTTCACTAGTTCTTCTAGGTGGAGTCAGAGAGCTCCTCTTAGAAGACCTAGGCTTAGAGTCCTGAAGTTCAATCTTCTTCCTAGGTGTCTGATAGAAAGGACAATAGGAAGCAATGTGTCCACATTCTCCACAGTTGTAGCATGACCTGCTATCAACTTTATGATTAAACTTTCTTTGTGGAGAAGTGTGTGACACTCTAGTAACATCAATCACTTTAGGTTTTGACTCTGGTTCTTTTATGTTTTCTCTGGTTTAACAAAGTTAACTGTTTTAACCTGTTTAACATCTTTTTCTTTTGGTTAACTGGTTTTGACTTGAAGCATGTGAAAATTAACATTAGAAGTCTTTTAGGTTCTGATTTGACTCTGTTTGACCCTGACTTTAAGTTAACTTTTTCAAATTCCTTTTCCAGATTAACACAAGGCAATTTACCCTTTGCCTTTGAAGTGGCCTCCTTTTGTTTGTTTCCAGATTCAATAGATGAACATGAGGTATCTGGATCACTAACAAGAGGAGTAGACACCACGTGATCCTTGATGGGGTTATTATTTACTGGTCTAGTCTTAGTGTTCATCAAGGTCTCAGGTGGTGGTGGAACCACTTTGTAACCCAATCCCTCCCCGTTATTCCTTTCTCTCACTAAGTGTTGAACTATGTGTGAAGAACTAGTCCAACTATGCAGTTTGTTTTAATGAGTTTACTTCTACTTCTAGAACTGCCTTTTGCTTCTTAGTGTCTTCTAGGGAGTTTAGATAGTACCTAATGTCATTAGCTTGGTTAAAGGCAACTACTTCGGTTTCCCTAAGCTGTTTAGTCAATAGGTCTATCTTTTCTTTATAACTATGCTCATTTTGTTTTAATACTCTATTAGCCTCAGTGCACAGTTGCAATCTTTTACTAAGTTATATTATGATCTAATAACCTAGCAAATTTTTCATCTATGCTATTCCTAAAAGTATCACAATCAGAACAAGCATGATTATCAAACATTTGGTCAGTAGTACTTACCTGAGTTGGTTCAGAAGAGTTAGCCATCAACGCAGCATCAGATGTCTCTGGTTCTGGTGATTCTGTCTTTTCTGTCTCTGACGTGGAAGTCTCCTCTTTAGGCTTGTAACTGACCTCGGCTGCAGTTGCTTCTTCACTATGTGACATCGCTATCTCAACTGCTAGATCACCTTCACTCGCAGAATCATCATCAATATCTTCTACACTTGCAATGTTTGATTCCCCTGGTGAGACAAACCTAAAGCTCCAATCCTGTCCTTCATCATCATGAGCAGTCAAGGCTTTGGATCCTTGCTTGATGAAGTAGAACTGGAAGCTTGCTTGTCTTGGCGAGTGAAGGACGAGAACGGGTTCCCGTTACCCGTCTTCTTGGCTTGACACATTCTCTCTTGAAGTGCCCCTTCTCTCCACAGTTGAAGCAGGTCACTTTGCTCTTGTCAAAGCCAAATGTGGTATCCTTAGTAGCTACCAAGTTCTGTCCGGTCTTTTAACAAACTTCTTCGCCCTCCGGACAGCACTAGCTAAGGCCCACTATAAATCCATCCTCTCAAGCTCCATTTCGTCCACCTGCTCGTAGTCCTCGTCTGCCAGATGGCAGTTTCCAATCTTCCCGGCAACAAGTCCATCATATGAATGAACCACTGCAGCCCAAAAGATCCATATGCTCGAGCTACTTCCACAGTCACATTACCGAGGTTCTCGGTCTTCAGTTTAGTAGACACTTGCTTCAGATCCAATATAGTGGGTACAAGAAGGACCTGACGTGTCTGATCCTGAAGGAGAAGCATGTGAA